>CM017797.1:98486844-99080225 GCA_008086715.1 Sitobion miscanthi
GCCTGATGGGATGTACCTATTTATAAAACGGGTACATAGTGCACAGCTGTGTTTATGGTAGATAATATATTAATCCATCCGAAATCGGAACTGAATATTCGTAGTGTTTTCAGCTTCTGTGAACCAGCCAGATCAGTCGGTGGTGGTATGCTGCCAGTCGCATAATAGTCTATTTGTACTGTTTTATACAAAATATGTGTCTGGTTTGTCATTCTCGTACATGCGCAACGCCGTTCATTAAACAGATTAACCGCACGATCGTCATCAAAACAAGCCTTAAACCAGAGATATCACGAGCGTTGTAAGTCAGCGGGGTTTAGTACCTACAAAATATGAACAAATATAATACGATAAAAAAACAAAGTAAGAAAATATCAAAAACAATTTTAATGTATAAATAACGATTAGGAGTGAAAAATGTTCTTTTATCTGTGGCATCGAGAATAATACAAAATAGCACACGATTATAAAAGTTAGGGATGTGAATTTGTGTATTCAAAGTTTCCAAAGGTAGAAGATAGAAATAGTGAATTCGAGTAATAATTAAATTCTTAAGAACATTTTTGACTTCGATTTCTTTTCATTTTTTGTGATTATACCTAATTACGAATCAAATATTATATAGCTAGGCCGTAGGTATCTTAATTAAAATAATTGTATAAAATAGTTTGACAGCGTACCTATGATATAAATATTGTATTCCTCTCTGACATATTATATGTATACATAAAAGTATACAACCTATAATAGGTATACGCACAACATATTATCAAGTTTCCGTTCAGCACAACAAATCTTGTTTTGTTAACTCTAATATCAGAATAGTTAATCGACTTATTATACAATGTTAAAGTAAAATTATTATTTAGAGCCCCCAATGCATAAGGTTTTATTGACGTTTCAATCTTAAAGCAAATTATGAGAATAAATTGCATGATGAATAATTAAAAAAAATATATATATATTAGGAAGTAAGTACTTGCGTAATGTGAACTATGAAGAGTAAAGATAACTTTACTGTTCATACTGTAAACCAATATAGGTACTTGCCTACATTTGAGATTGAAATCCGAAACGGTTATGAGTGTAATATTTTTTCACTCTGACAGGAAGAATATTTAATATTATGGGGAATGTTACTGTTTTTGATTTATTTATTGAATTTGAATGCTAGGTACATGTTTCGTTTTAGAACTTGTTTTTATTTGCTTGCGAAACGTAAACCATTAAGGAATAACACTGACAGATGTCGGGTCACCTTAAATTTTAACGGTAAAAAAGAATTTTGTTTTTCCAAATCAAGGTGCTTAAAATTCATTTTTGACGGACTATAAGACTTTAAAGTTTTGAAGTTCAAAGACGTGAAAATACTGTTGCAATTAACTAAATATATTATATTTTAATTTTAAGACTGTAAAAATATATACTTAAAGATTAGTTTTATTTAATTGTTATAATAATTATTTAATGAATCGATAAAATGTCCGTATCATATGAACGTTATAATATATGTCTGACAGTAGATTAAAACAACGTGTTGGATTCCACAGATATTCAACTTTTTAAGAATCTGTTAAATCATTATCGCAAGATACCTACTAAAGGTATCAATAATCGGATAAAAATTAGCACCTCTATGGTACCTACGTCCAATTTCTTCCTCTCGTCCAGATCAGGAAATCTAATCTTATTATTAGAAGTTGTATAACATTAATTATCATAGAATATATTGTTATAAACAGCAGGAAAATATCAGTAAGTTATATTAGTAAAAAGACAACTGATAATGAATGAAATAATGTGATTTTTTTCGTGTGCACCTATGAAATTAATTAAACTATATTATTATTATAACTAACCGGTTAAGGGCTAACCACATTTCTAACACATCTGTTCAATTAGTTTGTCTGTTTTGTGGTTTACCGAAATCAGTACGTATCATTTTAATTAATTGTTTGGACATTCCCGCGAGGCTGTTTCGATTACACAAATTGATAATATGAAATTACTATTAAATAATACCTGAGGTGGAATGACATTTTTCGGTTATAAACTGATGAAAGACTCTATAAATTACAAAATTTATTTTTGGCGGTATTGTTTCGATAAATACATTAAAAAATGTAATGTTTAATAGCTGCAGTATTAGTTGACTTTTTTTTGGGAACAATTTTACGGATAGATTTTTGTACCTACCTACTCAAAAAGTCTCATTCATTACTTTATTTTATTTTGTGAATCGAATGATTGGCACTTTAAAAAGGTAATTTACTGATTTTATTTCAATAGTTTCTTCAAGCATATGGAAATACTATCGTCAAACAAATGTGAAAAAAATCTCTAAAAAAGAATTTTTTTTATTAAGCTCAACGTTTTTTGAAAGAATTTATCATTGCTTTTAAAATATGTAATATATCAACATACCGATAGCATGTGTATCTTAGAGGTGAGTATTAGGTTAGTTTTTCCTGAGTAAAGTGAATTAAGTTCCCAAAGGTTTGTGTTTCATATCTGATTGATTTTTTTTTATCATTATATAGTTCATTATATTGTGATTTATTTTCAATAATTAGGTGGAATTTATTAATAGAAAAAAGGCGTAAAATTTAAATCAGTTAATTAAAATGAGGTAAATTGGTAAATTTTGTTAGGTGTAGTTTTTTATTATAATTTTAATATTATGTATGATATTTTAGTATAATATTTTCAAATCATACCTCTTCAAAATTTTTATTAGATTTGTATATTGGTAAAATTGTAAAGGTGTATGTTTATTAACATTTTTAAATTATGTATGATATAATGATATATTTATAAATTCTTACCTTTTCAAAAATTTTGTTAGATATGTTAATTAAATTGTTTTTTCCCATTTTTAGTACCTATTCGTGATTTTGTTTATAAGAAAACGTTATTAAACGATTTGTAAATATTGTGTGTATGGGCAGAACATTAGTAAATAAGTTCAATTTATTACGCTGCAGGTAGAAACATTTGCAATGATGGGTGACTTAATTTTAACAACGGTAAAAAACAATTACTTGGTAAACTTACGTTTATTTGTAAAATTTACCGAGCTCAAATCTCTAACCTTCAAGAGTAATGTTCAAATAGAAAATATAATTTGATCCAAAAAAGAAATAAAAATAATTTATTTCAGACATTTTTATAGCATATTTTTCTTTCGACTTTAAATTCAATGATTTCGAAATAATTAGTTTTAAAAAAAAAGTTTTTCTATAAATTAATTTATAACAAGACGGTTATATTATAGTTAGTGAATTCTGTGTACGTTGACAAAGATGAATTGTTCAAATGTTTGTGTTTGAAAGTTTTGATACCATAATTAAATACCTTATTCAAATAAAAGGTAAAAATTGCTATAAAAACTATACGAATACTTACCAGAAAGTCCTGACAAACGAAAAATGACGAATTGATATAAGTTAAGCATATAAAAAAAATTATGAAAATTATATTGATAGTAAATAATTTAAGATCTAAAAATTTCCTAAAATAATATTTTGAAAAATGTTATTACAATTCAAATTTTACTGTAAAAAGTATTTATTTATTTTAAAAATTGTAAAATTTTTTTTATAATTTTTATTTTGTTTTTCCAGGTGCTTTTGAAAACTATTGGGAATTTGACCTCCCAAAAGTACCAACAAGATTCAATTTCCCATCGAACAAGATACTGAAGTTGAAAATCTAAGCATTATTTCGACTACTAATCGTGTACACAGACACAAAATAAAATAAAAAAAACATATTTTTGTAAAACCAATACATTCATCGCTCTGCACAGAATCTAAAATAAAAGCGCAAGTATTCATAAATTAAATATAAAATTTTTTTTTCAAATATTTATCAGAACAAAATTATTTCATTTGTCAGGTCATTCTGTTTTATCTTGTATAATATACGTGTATACTGTATAGTGTATAGGTACATATTTCTTATTTACATCTGTAAATTATAGTATAGTGTAGTTTATAGCATAATTTAATATAACAATAAAGTACCTATGATGTTCAACAAGAATTACATTTTAAATAGGTAGTCATATATTGTCTGATGTGGTCAGTGGTGGTCAAATTGGTGTGGAGAGGTGAGAGGATAAATCCCGAGGATCTTTTTTCAATGTTTAAGAGCTGATAACCATAAATTATATTTTTAATAATCAAATATCCCATGTTAATAAGCAGCCATATCCCCCTCCCTCTTGACAATATCATTTGACCACCACGACGGAATGTAATGTAAATATTTAAAAATTTCCATCGCCGTGTTTTGTTTTCAAAATTATACGTCATATAAAAGTTATCAAAATATTTTTATTTAATTTTTATGAATTTTAGTTACAAACCTATTTTCCTATATAGCTTTTTATTATCTAGGTCACTAGGTGTGCTAAATAAATGTTTAATATTTGTTTGTACAACATTTTTTTATAAAAAGACAGATTGAAATATTGGTTAGAATATTATTTAACACCTCAATATTGTTTAAAATTATTTCTACTTTTTAGTATCAGCTGTAAAATTTACTGTACTATTTTTTTTAAATAGTACGCACCGTGTAGCGGTACTGATTAATATTTTCATTAAAAACATACTATACAATAGAAGAAAATGTAGCTTATTTTCAAAATCTTTCAAGAATTTTTTTTAAATGTTTGGTGAACACTCATGTATTATTTATTCGTCGGGGACTTAATATCTCGTTAATTCGCATTAGTTATCCTTATCAGTTTATTTGAATCAAGTTAATGATATCGATTTGTTAATTTAGATCCAAATATAATAGATTAGCTACGGTTATATAATAACGTTTGCTAATAAAAGAATAAAGCTATTTCAGGCATTGGAAAATATTTCATTTGCCTGGTCACTGGTATAAAGTAAATTAGTAGATGACAGAAACAGAAACACATAATTTTATTACATTATCGCCAGTCCATAGGTCGTGGTACTCCATCAAAGAATTTGTTATGAAAAAGCTATACGGTTATTAATAATATTACTAAAGTACTACCCAGAAATCCATTGGTGGTTTTTTCAAATTACCTTTCGACACGATACGATTTGTTTATCACATTTCTCTTCAAAGTTATTTTCTTTCAACCCATTCTACATTAAAACGCAATAATAAAATACAATGAAGTGTGAAATAAGGATTTTTTTTATAACAATAGATTTGAGTTAAAAAATTATCGTTTTTTTTTTTTTATTTCGATATTTAAATTTTCTTTTCGAACATAAAGACAACGTATATTACAAATTTACAGCTTTATATTATTTAACAACTATATAATATATTCTATCAATGATGATAACTGTATAATTATTAACTAAATGCTAAAGTACAATGTAATATAATATAGGAAAATATTTAAATATAACGAGGTCTCCCTATTCTAATTATATCAACGTCAGAAATTTATAAATCTTAAATCCTTAGCTGATCGCAGAAATTCGTATTAATTCTTAAAAAAAATAATAAATAATAGATGATTTATATTTATTAAGTCTTATTAACCTCAAAATGTGATAATATTAGAGATCCCTGTTTATTTTATATACTTACCTCCCTTAGGTAGGTATAATATTATGTTATTCTCCTAGATTAATACTCTACCAATGAATGGTTATTCTGTTAATAGTTTAATACTGTAATTGGTTTTTTTCTTTGATAAATAAAATATACTATTGTAATAGTTATTAATATTTTATTTTATATTTCTTTTTCTTTTTTCACTGTTAAATTCGATGTCATTTTAGTTATCAAGTGATTTTGTAATTTCTATCAGCTTATAATTACTGAAATCGTACAAAACTCAGACTTATGTCAAAAAACAAAAATAAATAAATCAATATATCTATCTACAATAAATCGTTCTGTTAGTGACTTATAATTGCAATATTATAACAATGTGTTATTGTACGTCATGGTACCTTCATAAATATAAACATGTGATTTAACTATGCTGAACGCAATTGGTCGTAATTGGGAAATCTCTCATCTAAGTATTAAAATTATCATCGAATCATCACTTATACACTTGTATATTATAATATATTTATAAACACTATTAGTATTCATTTCCTCAATAAATAGTATTTATGAGTTTGTACTAATCCTCTTTAACAGTCGACTAATTATGCAAATGAATTAATGTTTAATCATAAGTAGGACCAAAAGCGAATTCTACACAACTGTTAGGAAAATATATGATTTGTATTTAGTGTACTTCTATACAACGCATTATATAATATATTGTGACATTTTACTTAAAATTATATTTTGCCGTATTTTATTTTAATCGATTGATACAGTATCAGACACTATTAGATTAGTTTTGGTGGTTGCTAATATTATTATAACATTTTAAATGGTTAATTATAAATTGTTTGATACAGAGTCTATTGCAACAGTCCATAGAATGTGATATTTAGTTATAAGAAATCAAGAAAAATATGGGTAAATCAAAAAAATTTTGGCATAGGACAGATTTATACCTATATTATTATTCAAATTAGAATAATTGATGTGTATAAAAAATTACCCATTATTTTTAGAGATATTAAGTAAATTCTAGATTTTAAATTTTGGATTGGCCGACAATTTGATATTTTTTTCAGTGATTTATAATTTTGTACAGAAATTGTTGAGATTTTCTTCCATTATGACGAGCTCTAGGTATCACAACTTGTATTTTTATTTATGAATTTAATATCAAAATGAGAACTAAATAAGTACTCCACGTGAAAATCTAGAAACTATTTCTCTGATATAATTTTACTATATAAAATAATAATATTATAAACTTTTATAATATAAGAATATTAATCTATTTTATCTAAATTTTTGAAAATAATTTAACAGAATTATTGGATGCATTTTTATTTGATATGATGATGAATAGTAATAACGTAATAAAGAATACAAATCTAATGATATGTTTGCAGTAATATCGTATTCAAGACAAAATTGAGAGAGGAAGAGTAAGAAAAACAATCTCAGATATCAAATCTGTTAAAAAATGTATAAGTTCATTTATATTCATGACTTCAAATTCCAAACATTACCTAGCTACAGCCTTTTGTTATTATAAAAAATAAGTCCATAAATTCACTCATAATGATTGAAACATAATAATAGAAGACTTGCATGCTATATGAGTACAACTACTATCGCCAACAACACTCTCATCATCACTTTGAAATAAATTGGACACTTACTACAAATTAATTTAGTCGTGAATTAGAATTTGAACATCTAATAATGAACTACGTTTAGCTTATTATATTAATTAATTTTGCTATTGTTAGATATATTTTTATTTACTCATTGCATTTTTCTATGTGCTTAAAATTCATGAAACACTTTTAAATCTATATTGAATAAAAATAGTTTACTAAAAAATGTCGTTAACTAATATTAAAATCTTTAAAAATAATATCAATAGACCTCTTAAACTCAACTGAATAAAATATTTTGTACTAAATATTACATGATATACGTTATTGAGTTATTATTTTATCCGGCTGTTGCTTCGTTAAAAAATATACATTTTTGTTCTTTTTCTTTTTTAAAATCTTTTGTGAATTCAGTAATTATTCTTTTGGTGTATAATATCCTTTTTGTATTAGTACTTATACTATTTAGTTATTTATTTAAGTTTTTCTTTCTACTCAGTTGTTGCTTCGTTAAAAAATGTATATTTATTGTTCTTTTTTTTTTTAATCTTCAGCGAATTCAATAATTCTTTTTGCGTATAATATTCTTTGTGTATTAGTACTTTTAGTGTTTCATGAGGAGCATTCGGTTTTTTAGTTGTGTCTATATAATGTGCTATGTGCCTATATATATTGCATGCGTATCGCGTGGTTGGGTTATTTTTTTCCGGCCGTGAGGTGTTTGCGGGTTAGCCATAATTTGTACATTTCATTGTGTTGGCTTTGATTTTGTTAAGTTCGTTATGTCCAAGGTTTTGCACCTTAGTAGTTTACGTGTCTCTTCTTTTGTGTGTTTATCTATCTTTTGATCTCTTGTGCTAGCCGTTTTTCCAAGCCACGTGTTTAAGTCAAATCCAAAGCCATTTATTTGACCGTTGTAGTATTTTATTGATATCAAATGCAAATGTTAACTGTTAACGTGTGTTATTTGGTTTTTACAAATTTGTCTCAACAAAAATGGCATTAACAAAATATATATTTTTTTTCACTTAAAATATAATAAAGTACTTATTAAGTAACCTATAGTAACTACCTATTTTGTATCGTATTTTTTAAAAGTTATATATTTTTTTTCTATATCAGATTTCTAAGAATATTATTTTGTATTGTTATTATAATAGTTCTTTACGTCAGAGTTATAATCATTGCTTAGTATTTATAGAAATACAAGATGTTCTCCTTAAAAAATCACAATTTTTACAAATGCGATTATAATATAGCTAGTCATGATTTTTTTTCGTTACCTATTTATACTGAAATATTATTATAATATAACATTTTTACATTTTATAATAACTATAAAATTATTTCGATTTTTAATTTTTATTTAAAACCAAAGGAATACTTAGACACGTTTAAAGTTGAATATATTGTTGTCTCTAAATCGACGTACGATTTTAATTGGAGTTTACTATTATTATTATTTCACATTTACATGTCCACCATAGACACTTTGAAGTTTGAACCTAATTTTAAGTACCAATGTGGTTTTCCGCTTAATCAATGACATAACGATTAACCAACCAGAGTTTGAAAAGGTCTGCATCAAAATAGACTTTCTAAAAACCACAAGTTATGTCCCATGCGTATTGTTTTAATTTATTTTCTAACTATTTTATATTTACTACCCTCCCATTAAAATAAAATATGATATACTTACACATTTTAATATCTGTTTTTCACAGTTTTTAAGCAAATGCATAACTTTAAGTTTTGCTTAAATATAAATCCTCGGGTTTTAATAAAAATAATATTATGTAGTTTTGATTACTGATTTATCATTTGGTTTCTTTTACGATTATTCGTACTTAATATTTTATTAAATTAAATATCGTTATTACATTGTTGTAGTCAAAATATTCAATTATACATTTACAAATATTGTTTTTTTATAAACATACATATATATGTATAATTTGTTTAATATTCGATTTGTATGTTAGCTATATTTATCACACAACATAATATATTATTATGTAAGTAAGAAATAGCGATTAATTTTTAATTAATAAATTATATTTATAACTGACATATGCATTTATGAAAAGCTTATCGATTATGAATAAAATAAATGTGAAACTTTTAAAAATACTTTCCCTGGATCTCTTTATTACCTAGTAGTTATTTAGTTTTTCTTTCAACACTGGATAAATATTATACAAGATTGTACTCTGCTTTATTTGAATATTCTTGGACCAATTCAGAAAATTAAATTTTCTATTTTTATTTTTCTTACCCTTTTACTTTTTATTTTTGAATTCAGTTCAGTTGTTTAAGAAAAATGTATTATCTTATAAGATATTTAGGTAATTTTTATACATAATAATATATTGCTGTAAGTAAAATAATGTTTTGCATCAAATTATATTTCGTTTCATGTCTTTACCTGCCATATGAGTTAATGAGATTTATCAAGAAATACTCGTTTTATTCATGTATTTCATTAAATAATATTGTTATTTTATAAAATCACACTAGAAATACATTAGACGAAGAATTAACTGTCTGCGGTGGATTTGACATCTCATGTCGGAGAACTGAGAAGTACTCGAAAGCCCACGCCATTCCTTGTTATTAGGATATAAAGAAAAACGAAATTACGCAGGGAACACGATGATATCGTGTACGTGTTTAAAATTTCAAAACGTTTTCTGTCGTACTTACTTTTTATCCTGAATTTTAACGGTCTTACGCATACAGTACGGTTTCATATATTACTTCACTGTAAATGTGATAATATTATGATATTATGATTATGACACCATAATCATATTATTTTAGATCATGTTTTATTTTAAATCACAATTCCAACTATGTATGAGTACGGGTAATGAATATTGGAAACAGTTTAGTAAATAGGTACAACTGTACAAGTATTGATTATAAAATACCTATTGAAGTCTTTTTTTTTTTTCGAGGTATTGGCGACGCTGCCGGAACTGCTCAAGCATTACGTCGACAGTTAGTTATGGTCTATTCTATACTGAATAGTACCTACAAGTGTACAACGATTTCCTAACATGACCATCTGGCGTCTGCTAAATAAAACTATACCAGCACTGTAAGTAATTCGACAGGTTTCTAGATTTTCTCAGTAAACCGAAAGATTTATCACCCGTACGTATATAATTTACTTCAGCAGGTACTTACCTATAACGTAAAACAAAAAAAAAATTTACGCGAAATTTAAAAATAATAATAACCATTAGTCTTTTACAAGTAAAATAGCAAAGCCTAATGTCTTTAGTATTATTTATACTGGATTAGTGATACATAGGCATAATCGTGTATTATATATTTATATACATATAATAACCGAAACGTGTGTGCAACTGTCTCATCATGACGATAAAGAATATTTATGGCCACATTATTCTACATTTTTGTTCAGTTATATTATTTTTGCATTATAATACATTACATTCATTTTGCAATTTTTAAATTTAAGATATAAAAATGGGTACTTATTTATAAGTTGTAAGCTTACAATCCAAATCAGGATAGTGTCATATCATAATAAACATAGATGGTCAATAATACATTTTGTGATATTGAAGAGCATATTTTACACTTTTTATAGTAGAAAAATACTTTGATCTTTAAATTCGAGAGTAGATTTTGGTAGCAAATTGGATTTTGTTGGTTCAAAACTAAAAGATTCCTGGTTATTTTCTTAATAATCAGAAAACTAAAAAAAGTTTTTGGAAAAACTGGAATATTTACACAACACCAATTTTTGACAAAATCGATTTTGTTATTTTGTTGTAGGTATCTAATTCAAAAAAAAAAATAAATAACGGTAGATGCCTTGATGTTTGATATTTTCAAATATTTAGATTAGTATTTTTTAGACATGGTATATAATTTATAGAATAGTTCGTATATTTTTGAGATATTTACCTAAAGACATTTAGCATTTTTTTAAAGTTTTTTTTGTCCATAAATTAAAATTATGATAAGTATCTATATTATTATTATATTTATATAAAACTTGAATTTTTGTTTGTTATTAAAAAGGTTGAAAATAAAATACTAGAGATGACCTTCTCAATGACGGTTGATGAGGTACACTCGACACTATCTTACAGCAGAGTGACGTCCCCTAGCTGGTTTTTAGTTTCTAATTTATTGGTAATTATTACGTATCTATGATTACTATTTACTATGAAAGTATAAATACGAATTAATGTATAAATATTTTACATTTATTTATACAGAGTGATCCACCAAACAAAAGGGTAAGTAATTGGGGGGTGATCATCCTTCACACTGTATATTGGTTCGTATATAATCTTAACAATAATTACATGTAATTACAATTAATCGTTTATACGTCATTCAATGTTAGTCCGCATTATGTAACCAGATTTTGTAAATAACTACCACAATGATTTACTGAAATTACATATAGGTAACGAAAAGTAAATATGTTATAATGCTTATTACATACATAATATTATTATAACAAATTGTATATAAAGTGGAAGGACGAGATGTCAAGATTATAAATTATTCGTAGTGACGCAAATTTAATTAAACTATGGTGTGGGTACTACTTTAGTTGTTTACTAAGACCTAAGGTAGTTGTCTAAAATAAAAAAAAGTTTATGGAATAACACACCAATAATATAATTTATTATAATATGCATTTTGTATTATATCTAGTTTTACGTTTACTTGTAATTTGTACTCACTATTCATAAATTATAATATAGGTATAATACCACTGTACCGTATACCACCCACGAAGTTAATTTTCTTCGCAAATTAAATATTTCATAATTTGATCTTGATCTATGAAGAGCTGCTTTAGTGATATAATATCCAATACAGGGTTAGTGAACGATTTGTGTGTGGCTTCATATCCGCCCACATAGATATGGGTAGGTACACGTAATGAAAAGATGTAGGACGACCATAACGTCCTTAACAAATGTCTCAGTGATCGTCAAGTTGAAATTTAATTCTCGCCCTCCTCCGATGAATATTATATTTGTATACAGTTTGATTAAAATGTACTCGTTATTACCATCAGAATATATCTTGATCATTTTAATTTTATGAACACTGTTCACGACCGATTCTTTGCTTATAATAAGTATATGTTAAGTGTGATTAAAATGTAGTTGGTATATAAAATATACCAATATACCTATATCGCTTATTGCTATTCGTTATTTTATAAAACGCCAAATGTAATAGGTACCGGATTAATTCCATCGCCAGCATAACATATTATATTATATTATAGGTACAGAGTGATCCATTTAAATGTCTTCATTAATTATATATTTTTAACGTTTTTACTTTTTTGAATGACCAAACATTTTTAATTTCATATTTCGAAGCAGAATATTGTTCGTAGTATTTATTAAAATCTTTTAAGATCAAATTTCGAACAATTAATTAGTTAGCTATAAACTTATAAACAATTCAAGTTTAGATGAGCGGAGTATAGTGGTATAGAGGTTCTTTGCAAAGTATTGTCCACTATTCCTCTAATATAAACTTTAAATACCTACCAATAAACTTTATAACTACTTATAAACTAGTTGTCCGAAATTTGATTTTTATAGAGTGAAATACTCCAAATAATATTCTGCTTCGGAATATCAAATTAAAAATGTCTGGTATCGTTCAAAAAATTTAAATAACTAAAAACAAACGATTTCCATGAAAAATAGTGAAAAATTTATACTATTTTTACATAAATATTGTTTTAAAATTACATAAAATATTAAATGAAAAATAGTATTTAAAAAAAAGTTAAAACTTTTTGAAATAATTAGTCTAGACATTTAAATAGATCACCTTGTATACATATATTCATTAGGATGATAGTTCGATGTTAATCTTTCCATTATCTTGTGTAAGTAAAAAAATAGCATCGCGTTATTAAATTATCAAAGATACATATTTTTTTTTAACTCTTTCCGATTGATCACGCAAATACTTCAGTCAAATTTACATTATGATTGAGAAACGAGTTTCTTATCGCGTGACGTGATATTTCACGGGGGAAAAAATTGGTGGTTCCTGTGTGGTAAAAGAAAAAAAACAATAAAGGGTTTAATATTAAAAAATACATCATATTCTTTGGGTTTCATAATTTTTGAACAACGGCAGTAAAAAAAATTCAGACATTATAACAGCAGCTGTTGAATATACATTTTATTATATTAAAAACTTTAGTTATATGTGTACCTCTATAATGTATTTTAAATATTGACTATATAATATTGTTGGTGTTGCGTTGTTTTGAAAAAATAATTAAAACTGTGTATTAATCTATGTTTACCGAGAAAAATGTTAATAAAATATCAGTAGGTGCCACAGAATTCGAGGATAAAAATGGTTATAACTTGATTATTATAGTATGTACTAAAATAAATAAGTATTCCATGAAAAAATAAATTCATCTAATATGCGATATTACTGGTACGGTAAATTTCATTGCTTTTTTCATCGGCGAATAGGTCCAAAACATTTTCGAGAAAATAACTGAATGATTTCAAAAATTAAACTTCCCTAGAGTATTATCTATGTTCAGTTTTCCAGTTTTCAATTGACTGATGGAGGCACCTACTTGAAATATTAACAACACTTGTCCAACCCCTAGAAAAAAAAAAAAGAAAAGAAAAACAACATATTTAACTGAACGAAAAAACACATCATTTGTAAAAACCACTATATTTCTCGCTCTGCTCAGAATCTAAAATATGAAAAATTACGAGGGAACAAAAACACACCTGACCCACAATGCATTATATTGTTCTGGTTTATAAAAATGATTTGTTGCTTGTGTTTGAGTATGTCGTATTTATCAAAAAATTTTTTGAGTAGAAGCAGTGGTAAATAGTGGTTTTGTGTAAGACGAGGCCACAAGGGTGGCATTGTGTAGGTACTAAAAGAAAATGTCTATACCTTAGCTGACGAACCGCACAATTAGGTGGCTAGAAAATGTCGTCGTTCGAAAAAATTGTTACAACATTTCAATAAAAAAATCTAGAATGTCATTTCAGTAGTTTTTCTAAAATTTTGTATTTAATGATGATACTATGAAATGATCGGTGTCTTATTAATAAAATCTATCGAAACATTAATCATAACGACTCAGCATGCCGATCAAAATAATGAAGCATGCAAGTTTAGCCAGTTGTTTCATGTACCATCAATGTTTTTAATAGTCTTACAAAAATAATTTATTTAGAGTAATATTTTGCGATAGTAATAATATAGCTCATTATAATTTGTATTTATTCAAATGTACAATTCCGTGTTATTTTAAATAGTCAATCCGTTATTCGATTTTTGGAAACATGAATTTTATCTGTGTTTAAAAATACAATTTATTTAATGATATTCCAATTATTTTTATCAAACAAGACACTCGACACAATTGAAAAATACGACGCCAAATTGGTTTTAATATTTAAATATTTTAAGATAAATCCACGGAAAAATTTGTTTGATTTATGATGTATGTCAGTGAATACATTTAGTGCCTACTATGAAATTTACTTGGTTTTATATTTAGCATACGAAATTAAATTATATGAAATGTAGGAATAAAAACTGTTTATTATAGAATATTATTGATTTTGAGATATTTTGATTAAATTTATATGGGACGAATTGTTTTGAATAGAACATTTTCAAAGAATTTAATTCGTTTCAACCTACCCAGATTTTCAAGCTTTGTTAAATGTATTTTAAAATTCCAAGATAATTATATTTTATATAATATAATAAAAGAACAAAGTAAAATAACTAATAATTTGATTTTTAGATTTTTTAAAAATAAAATTTCCATGGAAATATCATTTTTTACAGCAAGTCTTGAGCAAATTAATGTACCTTGATACATCAAATTTCCGTTTTCAGTGCGAATTTTGTATTTACTTAAAAATATTGTCTTCACTTTTCAATCACGATTATAAATCATAATATAAAAGAGTTATTGATTTAAATGATTATTGATAAAATATGTACCTACTTGAGAAGATTATCCATTAATAATTAGACAGTAATATAAACATACATGTAAATATTAAGTTTTTATTGTACCTACTTGTGTTTGTATTTAAATTATTATCGATAGAACATGACGTACACGGCAAGATTATATCCATTAACATTAATTAGTCAATAAAATAAACATCATACGCATAATAATATACCCTA
Organism: Sitobion miscanthi; assembly: GCA_008086715.1. Taxonomy (NCBI): domain Eukaryota; kingdom Metazoa; phylum Arthropoda; class Insecta; order Hemiptera; family Aphididae; genus Sitobion; species Sitobion miscanthi. The sequence continues at coordinate 98,502,270 of CM017797.1, forward strand.
TAACACCCTCACAGAAACGAGATCAGACGCATACGTCTATCCAGAGTGTAATCGGCAATATTATGTTGTATCGATGGCGGTGGGTGGCTCAGATTTCTATTCAGCATGTATTCACCAGTTTTCTTTTTTCTTTCGAACGGATCTCGTGTACCCAGATGGACAACGATTAATTAAAAACGACCCATCTATTTCGTAGATAACGTTCACGGTATACGCGCCCTTATTGTTGTCATCGGGATGAACGTGAAATAATCGTTTTTATTTTTATTATTTTCAACCCTTAACGATGCTGGTGAATAGTGTAGGCCAAAAAGCGTCGTTAACGGTGTGCACAGTCAATGGGATTTCCTACACCCTATAAGTCACCTTTACTGTATAGGTACGCACCAAAACGGCCACGGTGCAGTGTAGGCGTTTCGTACCTATATGTGTGCCAGGGTGATAAAAGCATCGCACTGGATATCATTATTGTTATTGCGCTTGCAGCAGTGACAGTGGCCTGTCATTAGTTGCTATTTAAAATGGTAAAGGATATAATATTATTTCAGACACCACAGGTACAAAATATATATTACTTACTATATTATTACGTGTTGCCGAATTGACTCTTCTACTCGACTCCCTTATACGTTATCAAACGTTGGAGTTCAAATAAATATTAGTGCATAAAAAAATAATGTAATGTAGATAATTATTCAATCAGTATAATATTTTTTCCGATGACCGCAATTGCAACACGACATATTATAATTACAACAATTCACGATGTATATTTATAATTAGGTACATATTTTTTTAAATCTAACCAATATAGTAATTATTGGTTAACTCTTCCACTGTTGACCATAAAAATTTAAAGTACCCGCTGTTTGCTGACTATATTTCATAAAATATTTAAATGGTTTTGCCACACTTTAAGAATAAATCTATGCTCAATGAAACAGAAGAAAAAAAAAACGTTTTGGAGCAAAACTTGTCAAGTTATAGATAATTGTTAATATACAGACAGTGGTTCGCAAAATGCACTTGATCGAATAAATTTAAGTACAAAATCATTCAGGCATTGGGTTTTCATCATAATTAAAAAAGTTATTGCTACTTTTGACCAGAAAAACAATTATAAACAACCGACCGTAATATACGCCTGATAACAAACAAGTGATAAAAAATATTACCATTTTGGGAAACACGGATTTTCGCCAAACACGGTAATGTCCATAATAACCGCAGCTGTGACGTGTGATAGACTTTTGATTTTTCTTATATAGATAGACAATTTAAAAACCTATAATCTGTTATGACATTTATTCTTCCATGACGTTTCAAATAATTTAAATTTATAACAACGTGTACACACCATAGACTGTAGAGTAATATTACTATTACTTTATGGTATAAACGTCCACATCATAGATATTATAATATCTATGGTCCACGGCACACAGAAAGTGCTTTGCTCTGACGTGTATACTCGTCCACAACAGTTAAAATACTATACAAGATGTGTGATAATATAACGATAGTAATGTATACCAATTAATCAAATTATCAAACCTAACTTTCATAAAAAAAATTGATTCAAAACTCAAACAAGAATCGTATATTTTTCTTGTTTCATCAGAATTAAACCAAGATTGGCATGACAATAACATATTTTTTTTTAAGTTATTTTATTAAAAAAATATTTCAAAGAATATAGTTTATCGTAAGTGCATATAATAATATTATTGTTCAACCTTCTATGATATATTTTTAATGTTGTAGGTAAATATACTATTATCCACGAAAATCCAAAATTCCGGTGAATTTCTACACTGTGAATCCAACCACCTGGAGTTGTCGCGCAATAATTGTTATAGTATCCAATACGAATTTGGTCTAATAAAATGTAGGTGACTATTATGCTTGCAGTTTACCAACAGTTGCAGTACTGCAGTTGTGCACTTGCCAACTACAGCCAACAGGTAAAATAATTGTAACAATAACTATATCGATTGACCCGTAGCCCGTAGGTATACCTTGCACAAGTGAGCAGTTCAAAAACCTCACGTGCAATATTCTATACATTGACCCAACAAAACTTAGAATAATAACTCTGTAGGTATTTGATTAAGTGTTGGTCAGATTGTATGGTAATAATAATTCTTACTAAATAATATTATGATACACTGGCGATAATCTTAACTAATTACCTAAGTATATACATTATGATCATATTATGTCTTAAACCTTCGTAGATGAAAAACCTAAATTTAATTTCAACATATCATCGTATATGCATATGATATTTCATAATTTGATAATAACGTCATAATAACTATAATTTTTATTTATTGGGATGAAAACCGATATAATAATAAATAGTATTTTTAATTTAAAAAATTTAAATAATTTCAGCTAAGACGCCCGTGGCGGTGGTATGTGATATTAGTTACCGTGTAATACGAGTGAGTACCTACAAACAACATGTACTCGTATCAATAATTATTCCTTAAAAATTAAAATAAACTACACGTTTCACGTTTCGGCGATCGTTAACTATATATCCTCCCCCCTCCCCATCCTTTATTTATTTTAGAGATTAATTCGTGCGTTACAGAAAAAAAATGTTCTGTGTCAATATAGTTTTCATATCAATTTCAAAATGATTTCGCAAATTAGTATTTGGTGCTTTGATCCGGTCAACCCTTTGACTGCCAGCTATTAGAACACTGGAGCTACACAGACCAGGAACAAATGAATTTTACGCCCACGTAGCGCTTTAAATTTCCGTCGTACCAACTGTTGAGCCGTGGCGGGATCACGTCCTTTGTCATAACAAAAATGTCAAATTTTATTTTTTCTACAACGATTCGGCTGATTTGCAAGCTTTGACATTGAGCGAACACAATGTCCGTACAGCATTAATCAAGCCGTTCGGGGTAACACCACAACCATGCACTCTGCAGTCACAAAATTACACGACGGCGACCGGTGGCCACTTTTATATTTTAGTCAGTATTAATTAAATAGTCTCATCTCTATTAGTATAATGTCTTAATTGGTCTCAGCCTAGCACATTTTTTATCACATATTTACTATACACAATACATGCACGAGTATCAATTTTTTTTAACTAAATATTTGTGTAAAGAACGTCGACTATGATCATAATAATAATATTATTTTTTTTTGACTGAGTAAATATTTACACTTCGTTGTATCCCAGCCAAATTCACTGTAATATAGCTGGCTGTGATGGTGATGACGGAAAACTGAGTGTTTCAAGCCCTCTATATTATATTATTATGATGTCAAAAATGCTGTTTATTTTTATGAAATATAGGTCTGTTCGTTTCCACGCCCTTCTTTTATACCATTATGCACTTCAAACTATATTAGAAATCAGTCGTTGTACCGGATAATAAATATTTCCAACGACAACTCTTTTTTTTATTTTTTTTTTTCGAGTGGTTGTTAACAATTGTGTGTATACTTATTGTTTTTTCTACTAATAGGAATTATAATTTAAAATTTCTGTAACACAATATTCTATAATATTATGTATTGGTTATAGAAGAAATTATTATTTTATTATTGCCTAGTATGTTAAATGTTTAGGGTAAACGATAAAGTATATTATGTAAAAAAAATCCACTAAAGTTTCAAAAAATAGATTTAAATATTTGAAATATAAAAATACTCTTGAAATATCTACGTATGATTTTTAAAATTAAATAAGTTTTTTGTAAATAAATTATATTTTGTTGTCATCTCACATATTGGACTCGACCCGTATCATTTAATAAATAAATAAAATTGCAGTGGCGTGATAGTGCTACGCTTTGGAAGGGTTAATCAAATATTTTCTTTACACGGTGTTTTGAAAGTTAATTGTAAGTTTAAACAATAGGTGTATAGAATAAAGATGAAAAGTTTCAGGTAACTGCATTGACTGAGTTCCGGTAAAAATGCGTTTCCACTATTATAGTATTGTCGTATTAAAATTTATAAAATGTTTTTAACATGACTCGAAGGTTAGATTTTGATCGTCCTTATATATGGATCCATAATAATCTTAATTTTAATTATTGCTCACTAAATAAAAATTATGTTTTAATTATTGGGTAATATAATATTTAAAAACAAATATAAGAAAATATAAGAACGATATAAAATATTAAAGAATGCAAAAACTAACTATTTTAAACAAGCTTCAAATACATTTTAATCACTTTTTTATAGTTGAATGAATAATATTAATCTTATCACGATTCACGAATATGCGAGCAGTGATTTCACGAAACAATAATTATTATTGCCATGATCATTTTCAAAGTAATTTATGAATGTAACCGCGCTTCATAATTATAATATAATAAATACTGTCCCTAACTTAAAAGTCATACTTATTTTACGTCCAACAATTATAATAATAGTTGAGCTTTTTGCGGTTATAACACAATAATTCGATATTGCAATTAATAACTTCCTACCCACAGAGTATTAATGTTGTTCACATATATGTTTATAATAACCTTATGCACCTACTTATACCTGCGTCATGTGTATAAACTATGACTACCTAGGTAATGTCGTTGACCTCACACTAACCTACTTGCACACAGATCATTATGATTTCTGAAAAATATTCAGTCTCGACTCTATGTGTTTATTGTTTGTTGAACAGCTATCAATAAATTGGACACCCCTTGATGTTGCTCATATATATTTCGCACGTGTTTGAGCGATTCAATCATAATGGGTTAGGATAATATAATGTATTATAATATATATATTATATGTATTATACAATTTTTACAATTTTCTTTATAGTCTTCGTGCAGTCATCAGTTCAATTGTTCTGTACTCACCTAATTGCTTATACCGTATTTGACACCACACAGTGGTAAACGACTAAACTATTAGGTATAATGCTGCATGCGACCACTGCGGGGGACTAACCTAATTTTGATGATATTCTAGAACCTCTGCATAGATAGTTTTGTGGTCTTAAATTAAATTTATGGTATTCAAAGTACAATCATTATAATATTATTATAAGTCAACACTTCAAGACTACAACTTGCTGATAATTTGTATAACTTACAAACAGTTATACAAAACTTAAATCATTATTTATCTGTTTGAGTAAATACCTATACATAATATAATGACTGATGACTATATAATATTTTGGCGGTCAGTTCAATTAAATCAAAACTCTTGTCACAACCGAGTTACTTTTTGTTTATATATAAAAAAAAATTCACAAACAATTGCTATTCAATAATATTATTATTTATTTGATATATATACATAATATATATTAAGAATATTAGAAATAAGTATTTTAAATTGTTTGACATATTTTGTTTATTACACTCATAGAATAATTTTATGCTTTCAAAAAAAATGTATTTTATTTAATTAATTTAATTTAACGTGTAGGTGTTCAAGTGAAAATTATTAAAATAAAAAAATTGGCGTAGGCTTAAAAAAATTAATATAATTCATATTAAGAGAACGATTTAAACTGTTTAAAGTTATATTACCATAAACTATGCGTTTAATTTGCAAGCTGTGCAAACTTACTATAAAAAGCTAAACATTTAAATTATTATTCTGTTAAAAACAAGTTTACTATACTTAATACATTTTCCAAGGTTTCTATGAAATAAACAATACTTGTTTCATAAATAAATAAAGAGAATAAAATATAAATGTTAAAAGTATAATTTTAACTTCTACAAAATAATTTGTAAATTTTATCTAGAATAATTATACAATATAATGTGTTATATGATTTTCAAGTTTATTATATTTGGGCAATAAATGAAAATTGTTGGTTTCATGTTCAGTAATGCCCAATTCTCTGCTCTAAAGGTATCATTGTAAATTTTTCACCTTGTTTTAAGTCATGCCTTCGATTTTCAGATTAATTTATTTGTTTTTGATTAATTGAAATTATTCGACAGAGTAACCTACCTTATATATCATAATTTTGCAGTATTGAGGATAAGTATAAAAAAATTTCTATGGTTCGACGGCGATCACTTTGAAATATTTATAAATAAAATAATGATACTCCAGACTATAGACTTAAAAAAAAATCTAGGTTAAAAAATCCGTTTTTCTCTTTTGCGCTTTGTGTACAAAATATTACTCTTATATTACATAATATTATAGCGCTAATGCCAGGGTAACATAAATAGATTATTAAAATATATAATATTATGTAGTTGACAAATTTGATAAAATATAAATTGAGATAAACATTATATTGATATATTAATATCTAAAAATACCGGTCTAATTTTGTATGTAAATCGTGCGCTAAAGATGAATAAAAATAAATAAATTCAACGTAATATTATGTTATAGTGTTAAATACCATATTAAAATATAATATATTTTGTATAAAAAGCTGTATATAATACAATAATATCTATTTTCAGATTTTTAGTGTGGCGTCCATTAAGCGTAGAAATTTGAGTGAGGATATTTCATGTTCATGTCAATTTATCATATAATATAGGACATTTCATTATTTTCAGCGTAGTCAATTTTATCGAGACCTGCGTCGTTTGAACATTAGGGTTTATGTTTTTTTTCTGTAAATTTAATGTTATAAAAGGGTCGTAGTTTGTAATTTACAACATCATTATTATAGTTTTTATGTTTGTGCTAAATAGCTGTGAATATTTCCGACATTTGAACGACACACAGATATCCATGGTATTCTATATAAAATAAATATCATAAAATATGATGATCAAAACAAAGTGTTTAGTTTAGATCATTATTGATTTAATTTTATAGATTCAAACGGCTGGTGGATAACAATTTTATTAAATTAATGTATTTTGTTGACGATTTTATTATATATTTTGATTTATTTAATTATGATACATATAAAATAAGTTAGTTTTTGAATTAATGTTAATTTTGAAAATCAATTTTTAATTTACTCACTTAATTTGTTCATGTTTTTTGTTTTCCCTACGTAAAGTTACGATTGACAGCAATTGATAGGAGGTCCACAAGACTCTGTAACTATCGTGTATAGGTTGTTTTCGACTTACAGTTATACTTATATGCACCGAGAATAATTGATTTTACGATTAGAAATCGAACGATCCATCGGTGATAACAAATTAGTTTTATAATATCTAACGACGATACGCGTGATAGTGCTTACTCACGCGAAATCGTTAATAAATAATAAATAATAATACATAGGTTAAGCGTATCGCGCATATATTATTAGTTAATGAAGTTCAGAATTTATGTTATTTTCTTGGAAATATTTATAAAATGTATAAAGAAATAAATTAATCTCTCTAATATTGACTAGAATACTGAGCTAGAATAAGGTCGTTGCATTTCCAATAGCGACTTATTTGAAGTTTTGTTATAGTAATATTATATAGTCATTATAATAGTTTCATTAACGGATTTATCGATAACGAATAAACATTGATTCATTTTTTAAATGTCAAAGCTATTATTCAACTATTATAAATCAATTATAGTTATGCGTTAATTCAACTATGGTAGTATGAAACATGTTACCTACTAAACTATTATAATATTATACTCTTTCGTACAACTATTTTCCGTACCTTAGATGTAGGTACCTTATATTGGATTCATGTTTTTATAGTATAGCTTAATATTTTCAAATTACTTATCATTATCTTCTAATAGACATGACGTAAAGTTTACGGTGAAATATTATGTACTTACTATACTTTATGGCAGTGCAAGAATTATGCTCAGTTTCCCAATGCGTTGCGTAGTGGATAAGATGAAAAATCTAACTCTTATGGTCAAAATAGCAGAAGTCTTTTCTCCTCAGCCTATAATATGTCGGTAATAATTCCTTCTTCTTATTTTTTTTTATCCCAGGCAATATTTTATTCAACGTACCGACCTGAATAGGGTTATATATTTATATCTGGTATGAGTGCCATCATGTATTCTTTGGCTTATATAAATTTCTAATTTCATTAGATTTGTTAAGGTTTTCTTTCCCCGCTCAATATTATTTTATTAAACTCTATAAAACCTTAAATTCGTTATGTGATGCTAAAAACTTGTTAATAATTATGTTTAATCATAAATTTAATTACCTTATTCCATAAAATTAGCGTTGTAATTAATAATACAAACAAGATTTAATACTGCATGATTTACAACGCTAACTAGCCTTAACCGAAACAAACACACATAAATAAACCAATAGATTCATCGCTCTACTCAATATTATTCAAAATATATTATACACAAACAGAAAATAATATTTTCAAAGTTTTTAACATCCCAAAAATGTTTTATTTATTTTTTCGTAACTTTTCGGTAATAAGAATATTTTTACTATGCAATATACAATAATAAAACCTATGTATATTGATACACTAAAGTATGGTACAAAATATACGTATGTATTGATCATTTATTTCAAACTCGTATGGTTAATAATAATTTACATACAATTTGAATATCTCCAAGTAATAGAAGATAATATTATTGTACGTCTAAAGATAATAATATTTCTATTTCTTAAAAAAAACATAATGGTTGATTAATAATAAAAGACAAAGAAAACTAGTTATGTAACTAAATTGTAATGTGTAATACAAAATTATTTAGACTATTATACTTATTACTTAGTATCATAGCTTATCGCGTAGATATCTGTTAATATGTACCTATTTAGGTTGTAAGTAAGACATTTAAAACTTAAATCACGTGTGTCTAATGGTTAATACAAATTAATTATTCAAACAGCTGTAAAATTTAAAATATTTTAACAAATAACGAGTCTGTTATGATAATAATTAACAGAATGAATAAAATGTCCAGGGTTCTAGGGTTGTAATTATATTATGTTCTAATACATTCGAGAGAATAGTATAGTATGGTGATTAAGTAAGTTCAAAGACATTTTACACTAATGTAGCGAATAAAAATTAGAATAAAGCTTTAGACAAGATATCCAATTATTACGCTTCAGAGAATGATGTTTATTTTACCACGAGTTAAATCAAACAGTTCCAATTCGGATGGTAAACTACTAAAAACTGTATAATAATAATTGTTATTATAATATTATACGTCATGAATACGTAATACTCATAATAATATTATTAACAAAGCATTGGGGTATATAATTTGTAAATTATTTGCATTTGAAAATATACCAGCAGAACCATGTATATGGTCAAACAATTTAAACTTTAAAGTCTAAATAGTATATTTTAAACTAAAATAATTAACGGACAAAATATTATCAAGGTTCAAAGTAGGTATCTATATTAGAGATAAAGTAAATAAAAAGAAACTATAATATGCTAGTAGTCTGTATTTTTTATATTTTATCATTATATTATAATATAAAGCTAATTTTGTTATTTGATTCATTGATATTTTGACCAATAATTACAAATTACGTAAGGGAGTGTAAGAATTCTTATTTTTGTATTGTTTGCCATCAACGTGTATAACAATCCACGCCTTCAATGTCATAATATATTTTATAACAATAGACAAAAACGGAACCAACTGGTAATTTATTTTTAGTTTCAGGTAGGTTGTATTATTTTTTGACATAAAAATTGTTTTTCCCATTCCCACCCAAACCACCTTACTACAAAAATAGTTTTTATTAATATAATATATCCAGTGCCGTAGTTGAGGAACAAAGTAGTTGAGAGGAGTCAAAATGTGTATATTATATCTTGTTCATAATTCATCATACCTTTCTCACTACCATTTCTTTTTAATTTCCTTGAAAAAAATAACAGAGTAATAAGTAAGGGAATTTACCCTTTTTATTTTTTTTGACACAAGTCAGAACAAGGGTTTACCGTTCTAATCTTAGACCTCTTTATATCTAAGTTTATATACCTACATAAACAAAATATAGTACTTAATACAATATATTGGAAAAAATTTAATTATTATCGGGTATATTTTAATCAAGTATAATATTATTTATAATTATTAAAAATATTCAAACAATTGATAATTATTTCGAGAGAAGTAAGGTAACTTTTAATAATTGAACGTGACACACAAAAAATGGAATCAAATTGAATGTAAATTATACTGGAGTGTGGTCTTTATTTTTTATTTCATCACTTTTTTAATGCGTAGTAATAATCTACTTAAAAACCACAAAATACGCAGTTTTTACTAATAATAACAATACAATTATAATTTGTAAAATAAATATTACATCATATAATAATCGAATGTGGTATAATGTTCAAATTTGATTTAAGATAGGAGGGAAAGTTAACCAATGGTGACAACACTAGAAATGCAATTACAAGTTACAACCAGCTGATTTGTGAAATCCATTAAAATTTTTTTTAAATAATTAAAAAAAACACCGATGGTAATATGACATTGAAACTCAAATAACCAATTCCAATTTAATAGAAATATATTGAGAGCAATTTACATAAAATGATTAATACAGCCGATCATAGAATAAATGGGTATTTTGAATACAAATTATAAAAAAAAAAAAAATGCTGTTACCCTCTTATAAAATATTGAATATTTGTAAACGAGTTTCAGAATACTTTTTTTTAACTGACAATATGTAAACATAATATAAGTTTATATAAATAATGAAAAAAACTATAATAATGATCGACTTTTTAAAATTATAATATTATGATAATTAAAAAATATTACTATTTGTTGGCCGGCGCGGTGTATAGGCAATTTTAGTGTATAACTGTGTAGTTTATTTTTGAACGGCATCCCACTCGGCGCTGTCGGTAACCGAACTATGGTAACATGGTAATAACAAATTTCATCGCTACGATAATAAATTATAATCCACCAATTACCCGAGTAACTAAAACAACAGGATAATAGCAAACGAGTATTTTCCAATATTTTTGAATAATTGTGTTAATTTTTTCCTCTGCAGTTAAATAATCTGATTCTGTATATAAGTTATTCTGTTTTGTCGTTATTATTATTATTATTATTTTTTAATTGAATCATTGAAATGTCTGTATCCTTATTATTGATTGTCGTCTCGTATCAAATCATATTTTTTTGTAAAATAAAACATAAGTTCTACAAATGATTGATGAAAAATCTACGAAAAAAAATCAACTCCTAACGAGGTTAAAAACCATGCGGGTACAGGTATCAAAATATTATTACGAAAATATCGGACGGTACAGTAAAATATGACGCGGGACGACAAATAAAAACCGCAAATCATACCGATTTCGAGAGTGCCGCGGCCTCGTACTGACGCCCGCGTTCCCGGGCAAATGCAATCGCATATTTTATCGGGTCATATATTATAATATTATTATTATTATTATTATTATTATTTCGTAAAATGTGAATTTTTTTGTATTCAGCAGCCGGCGAGGCGGGTCGGGGTGCGATGAGGACGAACGAAAAACCCTCGTGGGGCCCCACGTCGGTGCGCGCCGCATACGAATGTGTGTGCGTAGATTACTTGCCGCCGTTGGCTGGTAAAAAAAAAAAAAACGAAATAAAAAAAGGTGGTCCGACGCATTAAACGCGGGTGGTGAGGAGCTGTGGACGTGTATTGTTGTTCTAGATTTATTTCGCCGACAGTTTTCGGGAGGCGACCGCGGACGGCGCCATCGAGACGGTCACCCACGCCTCCGCCATCAACCGCGGTTACCCACCCGACGTCACCCGCACATTCCCAAGTCCTGCAGCGAGGTTTCTCACACGTCTTTCACGTACTTTTGTCCGCGACCGCCGCAGTGGTAAATACCGCGAAATCCGTTTCACAGACGGTTTGTCCTTTCCGAAATTAACGGAATGACGCGATGTCGATACACAATAGTCGTAGATATCGCAACCGCTTTGTTCATAATATTGTAACGACCTGTCGGCGGTAAGGTCTTGACGTCGAACGTTCCGACGAAATCGATTTACATTCCGACGGGCTATAATTATTGAATGGAATTATCACGACGCCATACTGTAATAATGACGCAGGCATGCATTTACAATTAGTAGAAATTCCAATACGCATACCGGTAATAATCGAAACAACAACGAATTAGATTTTTTTCCACGCTTTTTTTGCGACTTTTATGAACACGTATCTTTATACACGATGATATGTGTAATTTAGAAATTAATATGCCTCGTAATTGAAATTTTATCTTAGGTTTTGCATTTTATCACTTTTCGTTTGTACAATACGACTATCGGCTATAATTGTGACTTATTTTAAACGGTCCCCCGATGGTCGTTATAGATATTATAATCCACTGTATTCAGTGCACTAGTTCACATCATTGTAAGCGGCTACGTAACAGGTGCAATATGTGTGTTCGGATCTTGTAGTTAAGTTTTTTTTTTTTAATCCACGAGCTCATTACGTTATACATTGTATAACTTCCGCTTGGTGTAATTCACCGCAGTTCCTATGGTAGCACCAGCCGAGTAGTAGTTAAACCAGAAGATGAAAATTACGAAATTCACCACATTATTGCATACATTATATTATACCTAATAATAATATAATGTCGGGCGAAAACTTTTAGAAACTATATACCTACTACGCGTTTACGCATGTTGCGTTTAATACGATTAAGACGTATGTTGCCCGCTTTAATAATAAGTTGGCGAATCGTGAGTTGAGTATACTATGATTTAGCCCAGCTTATGATTACCTACTGACCAGAGGTTTTCAGTTCCATCTAGATGGCCAATACGGATTATACTGCACGCAACATAATAATAATAATAATACACAACACGCACAATATTATATAATATAATATTAAAATATATATTATAGCCTGAAAAAAATGTGCTCATATTTTTGGTTGACTTTAAATTATTTTAATGTCGTTTTAACATCGTTAAAACTTATTAAAAAAATGTATCATCTGTTATAATATTATTATATCACACGGACGCGGGAAACCTTGTAGATAGTTGGCGGAGAGATCCTAGACAATACCCAGAACACGGTTTGACTATAATTGTCGTTTGTGGTAAAGTTAGATTAGGTAACAACAAATACTTATTCGACACGGATACACGGTGACATAGCAAACCACACGGATTTGTAATACAAAATATAATATTATACACGAGGAAAAGGACTTGAGCGAATTTTCCGTAATCGGCTAGTGTTTTCAGCGAAAAAAATTAAGACATTTTTTAAAAACTGAAAGGACGAGGTCGATAATATTACGCGACTGGAAAACGGCGGTTGAGACAAAACATGTCGAACAGGGCCGGATTGAGGTGGAAAGAGAGTGGTACGATACTGCTTTTTTCCCTGTGGATGCGAGGATAGTGCTTAGCACGGAGGGCCTTATACTATCATTAATTTTGCCTGGTGACAGTGGGGGAAAGGGGAAATTTTAATTGGTCTGCTAAAATGTTTTAGCATGATTGACCAAAATGTCCCAATCGGGCCCTGAGGTTAATCGGTCCGTCGTCACGGTACGGGTAGTCTCGTACGACGTTGTTTCACGCCCCACCAAATCTATATATTATAGGCCCATGTGATCGGGAAGAATTGGATTGCGGTGTAAGGCGTGAATAAAATGTTGAACGATTTATATTTGCTCGTCTACCACAGGGTGATTCACCAAGCATGCTCAACCCCATTTTTTTCATTTAAAACGAATCTCTTCAAATTCTGATTTGAACTGGATTTTTTTTTTTTACTTTAGGAGATATACTATTAAAAATGTGCATATTTATTAGTTATTGCTATAATTATAGTATAGTTAATATGGCAGTATTTAGTTAAATTATTAGTTCTGGATGAGAAGAATGAATGAGCATGGTTTTTTAGTCGCAAACAAATAACCAGGTACCTAACCTAACCTAACCAGAAAACCTTATCCGTTTATAATGAAAAAAAACCTTATTAAATACAATTGCTCAATGTCTCAATGATTTCAAGGTTCTGAATATTTTAGATTTTTAGAAAACATTTATCCTAGGGAAACCGTTGATACGCTTGTGATATTAATATATTTATTCTATCTTGTAACGTGGCCTAAATTAATTTAACAAATAAACCATAATTTATAATTTCTTTTCAAATAAGTTAATTTAAATGTATTAATTGTAATATGTAATTAGCCAATACTATAAATACATCCCCAACACAACGTACCAAGTGTAATGTATTCATAATATACCTAGTAATATATTATAACAACCAACAAAATTTGTTTTTTGATTAAATGCATTTTAAAATAAATTATTATTTTTCAACTTTTTAAAAATACTTTTTTTTGCATTTAAATATTGGTGCGTTAGATAAAATAAAGTAATATTTTTATTCAAATTATTTTCTTGATAATAATGAAAAAAAAAATCGATAGGTGTATTAATAATAATTGTCTATAATTATACGACTGTGGTTCATGTTTTATTACTTTGTAAATAATTTAATAATTCGTAGAGCATAATATGCTATAAATTATATTATATATTATTATACGATTCATATTTTTTATTTTATTCCTCACTAAAATATATGTTTTAAACAAGATAAACACGTGACTTATTTTATAATAAAGTATATTCACCGCGTAATATTAAACATATATTATTAGTTTTTTTTCGAATTCTTCCCCTCCAACTATGCCATTCGAAGGTAAAACCTAGTCTTAAGGGAGAGCTTTTTCCGGAGGAGTGGTAAGGGACCTTCAGGTTACGGATCGATACTGTGACCCAACAGGTGCCATATAGCAGACGCCGCGCCGACACCCCTTCCACCAGTTTGTTTGTTTGTGCTTGCAGTCTAACGAGCGATATTGTAGGACATTCATTTAGAAATACTAATTTTAATTATTACAAAGTATTGCATCGTGTTTTTTCTTTCCGAAACTTAAAGGTATTTTTACAATGTATAGAGTACGCAAAACACGTTTATGCCGCCGCGTCCGTCTTTAATTGCGACTGTCATCGTTGCCACGGGCTTAAGAGAAATACTATAATTTTATGGCATTATAAAAATTACTATTTAACGACAGTTTTGCGACTACGCTGCTGCAGGCATAATTTTCTGTAATATCTCGTATTGTCGTATCGACATTAGGTCAATTACGACATATTATTTTATTCTACGATCGTTTAGCGCCGACATCCACACCAATAATAACGATATTTTCAAACACTATGACGTGTAAACTTGGAACATTTTGTATTTCGACGATATTTATGAAGCGTGATCCGTATACGTAAATTTAACAAGCCATTTTTTTTATTCAATATATTAAGACCATACGATATTTTTATATTTATCATTTCGTATGCTTATACAATAGATACGTGTAAAAAATAAAGACTATAAGTTCTGTATTTGACTTCTATGTTCGTATACACAATTTAAAATAGCTTACGACAACCAGTATTAATATATACTTATACGTAGGGTGTAGATTTTTCTTCAATAGAAACGTCGATATGTATAAAATATATTTATGTAATAATTTTTACCAATATATAATAATATCACGTTATAAAAATCATAAAATATATTTCATTTTTTTTTTTTTAAATTAAAATTATATGTACGTAACACTTAAAAAAACTGAATAGAAGCACAGACGAATGAACGAGATCAATAATTAGTCACTATAGAGTGCTGTGGACTTTATATCCGATAGAAATGGCGAGATCGAAAATCATTAGGTACCTATCAGATCTCGAATATTAATTCACCGTTATATTAAGTACAGTATTAAAACGAGCGCCAAGTGATTCCTGTCTACTTTGACATATTTATCAAAGTAATAACGACAGCGATGTTTCCGCGGTTTTCTATAATATAACTTAATCACCTCTTATCATAACTATTTTGTAGTTTATTTGATTTAACGGATTGCATGTTATATTAAAATATTATTATGTTTTGTAGTTTTTGAGATGAAGCGATCAGAGAGCGAGTGGTGTTTGGGTTTTATGTATATGCGTGCATCCGCTACTAATATAGTATTATAGTATAAAGTATTAAATATTTTAATAATAATTATAATATTAAAAAGTACCTATATTTGATCTATAAATATTTTAAGTTTTAATATTATTATTATCAGATACAGATAATAAATTGTAATAAAGTTTATGCAATTTAAATTTTGATACAGTGTCTATTATTACAGTGAAACTTTATAACCGATAAAATTACTATACCTTGAACTTGAGTAAAACTTACTACGGAGAAACGGTGAACATTAAAGTCAAGAATTTTTATTGAGTGGCTTGTAGAACAAAACATTAAAAGAACAAAAAAATTATAGAAATATAAAATTTAGAAAATTAAAAGTTCTGATTTGCAATTGATTTTTTATCACTCCCTCCCTCGAGAGTAATTTACATTTAAAATTTTCGATTTCCACAGGATATTATATTTATTAAAATGTGTTGTATAATAATGAAATCTAATAAACAATTTTCGTAATTTTAATCAAATCTTCTTCATCTATACTATAATATACAATTCCATATAACGTTTAATATCAAAATCTAGTTATATATATGTGTAGTCGTATGGATTGTTTATAAGTCATTCTAATCATACTTCATTCATATACTCAAATATCACTCTTATAATTATTAAGGCGTATTATTCAGTCTTATAAAAATAATTTTTAACATTGAATCAGTACATTTAACTATAAAAATCAATTTGTATGTTTGCACTTTGCAGTAGATAATTATTTCACTCTATTCAAATCGACTATAAAATGTACTATGGAAAACGTTATAAAGACAATTTATAAGTAATTCTAATCACTAAAAACTTGTAATATAATTTTAAAAATAACTCAGATTTTCCATACTTCTCGTTTCCCATTTACTTCTGAGTACAAAATAGCTATAATTATTAACAAAATGTATAAATGTATAAATTATAAAACCATAAATAATATAACTATGAATTTTTTATTTTATTTTACTAACTTGAAACTAAGTATGAAATAAAAAAAGATACTCTGTACTAAGTATTGCTTGAGTAAGTTTAGAATTATTTTATTTATTATAATAATTATTTATTCATTTTATTCTAATAATTTATTTAAACTTGCTGTTGTTCATAAATCTTAGACATTGTTAATTAATTCAGATTAAATCATTACAACTGTTGGTTTTAATATACACCCAATACTTATAAACAAAGTAACACATTTTAATTTCATATTTTAAAATAATACATACTATGTGGTCTTATAGAACATTTTATTTCTAGTTTTAAGCACTCACAGCAGTATTTTTTTAAATATTTCTATTATTATCAAAATAATATAGCAGAACATCTTATTAAAACTTAAACTATTTAATCTTAATAAGTATAGGTAATATACATAATATTTAAATAGCATGATACATATATTTAAAATATTGCAACTGGTCGTTGCAGATCTAGTTAAATCTTACTTACTGGAATGACACTTTTTAATAATTTATCAAGAGTAAAATTAAGAAGTCAACATTTTTATACCAATTTTCGAATATTTTAATTATTTACACTAAGTTACTTCAACCACGTCACAAATTAAATTTTTTAGGAGTAAGTTTTTTTTTTTTTTTCATAGCTGTACCAAATTTTATTGACATATTTTTTGCGTTAGCTAATCATTATTAATGGAACTAAGAAATTGTGTCTTATTTTTATGTAGAAAATTACATTTGTATTAATAGTAAAATTTTTATAATTTATATATAAATTTTTTTGGCTGTGAAATATTTTTTTATCTCTACAATGATTTATTTAAATTTTAAATTGTACACAGCGTGTTGTTATAATATTTTTATTGGGTGTCAGCGTATCAACGTATAGTGCAGTTTGATTTTTTGTACTCAGCGACATAATAATTTACGAATTATTTTAACGTATAAATTGATATTAAACACATTTTTTATTATATTATATTCTAGTTTAATATATGACTCGTTTAATCTAAAAATGTATTATATTATTTTCTTACAGTTTAGGCGTTAACATATAATGCCATTAAAAGCTAATATACATCATAATATAATAATAAACTAGTTTTAAATGTCACATTTTTATATTTTACAACTTATAATGCTTACTTTTAAAGTACCTACCTACACAATTTATTTATTAATGATATACTTAAAATATGAAAATGTAGAATATTTAAAAACCTTAAATAAAACTTTCAGATTCAATTATAGTTTTAATTTAAAACGAAAATGAGAGTTAATTTAATTACGATTTAGTAATTAAAATGATAGATTTACACTATATTTATACACTTTAGCATGATTCAGGGTAAACCAAATATTTATGTAAAACTTGTGTTGGTGTGTTTTATAGTAAAACTGTAAGTGAAGGGGCATTCAACAAAAAATATTAAAATTAGATTATAATAATGCACAAAAGAAGTAATAATTCATCAAAGTAAAATATAAATCATATTATTCTATATTTATATATTTTAAACTTTTAAATTTCATTCAAAAAGTTTACATTTTTTAACTATGTTATCAATTTCTTTCTTTAAGAATAGATAAACAAAATAAGGATGTTAATTTAGTGAAAATAAAGATATTAACAGTTTGTAAACTTAAAATAAAATATTTAATAAGTTCATTTATACTCTGACATGGCAATCTTTTAAATTTGTGAAAAACAAATTTAATTGAATGAAAGTACTTATATTTTACATTTTACTGTAAACGAGTTGATTCAAACAATTCATAGTAAAAAAAAGTAAGCCCGTAAACTATCTTAATATCATAGTAGCCATTACTGTTACTGCAGAGCATTTCCACATTAATATTTTTTTTTTTATGAAATTATTTCAAACTTTTTGTAAAATACAATATTACATTTATAGATAGATATAGGTACAATGAGAATTATTTTGCTGCGTATGTAGTATGTACGATTATTAAAATATTTCAACGCTATTCAAGTAGGTATTCGTTTAAACATTTTATTTTTTACATGTTTATGTACTTATGACGGAAACAAATTCTATGCTACAGATGCATTGCCATATACACTTGGCTGACGTATATTGTCATCACATATTCACATTGAGGTCTTGACAAGTACGCGAGTGTGTGTAACTCTGCATGAGTTGCGTATATGTGTGTATTTATTATATGAGTATGTAATGCTGTTTGGTACGATGACACTCGAGAGTTGTAGATGGAAACTTTTGTCACGTCTTTGCTTTCAATTGAGGATTTGGCCAGATTTTCCAGCGAGGTTTTACTATAAAAATAATACTCAGCAAAATTCAAATGACTAGCAAACAAATTATCATACTTCTATTTTAATTAGTTGGTATTAAGTGATGATTTAAAAATATCTGAACACTAACCGAACATTTTTAATTGCAGTACGTATAATATTATAATCGTTCATATGTTAAAAAATGATTATAATATATTATATTATATATCATTACTCATATCCAGAAAATATTTTTAACTGTTTGTTGTGTTGGTATATAAATGTCATAATACCTACCTATATTCTGTATTAACTGATATGCATGGTCTCAATATTCATAAATACGCGCAAATTAAAATAATTAATAAAAACGTTTTGTAATTCAAACGGTTGTACAATAATAGAAAGGCAGATATGCTATTTAATTTATTTAAGAATAAACAATAAAAATGTGATTCTTTACGACTCAGTTTTCTCAAATAAAAACTATTAACTTCAAATGTAGAACTGATGGAGCGGTGATCCACAAATAATAAAACATGAAACAATATAAAAATACAATTTTTATTACGTTTTCGTCTTAAATATTTTATATGTTATCGTAAAAATAAATGATTTTAAATAACAAAGTCTTTGATTCAGACTAGATGTTTTACAAAATGAGCAAGCTTAAAAATATAGTGTATTAAGATTATTAATACTGAAAACAAAATATATTATTGTCGTCTTTTTAATAGGCAGTTATACTGGCTTATTTGTTATACTACAGCGGTCGATTATGTGTAGTTTCACCTAACTATCAAAATATATCGAGAAATATTTTCTAGAAAATATAATTAACTAATTAAGTCAAAATATTAAAACATAAACATAAATCAGTACAAAATCGTAAACTGTAGATCATTTAAAAATATTATTCGAAAAACGAGAGGTATGAATAGTAATAAATAATTTATAAATCATAAAATAATACTTATGATTTAGAAATTTAAGTATAACAATGCAGTTTTAACACGCTGTATGTATAATTACCCTATACGTCGACATAAAGGTTGTTATTATTATTTTGTTTTACATTTATCGGCAAGGATAGTCATTGCGGATGCACTACTTATCAAATTTATTGATATTTATTTTTATAAATTAAATATGTCATTTATTTAAGAGCTTTAGGTATGCAATGTAAGTTGATATGGGTAAAAACTAAATAATTTATTCAAAAAGGTCACAATTTGCTTAAAAATTATAATACACTAACATCTAGACTTTATTTAAAATTGTAAATACCTATTGTATGTTAATCATCCAATTTGAAAAGTTATGATTTTAACATCTCTTATAAATGGCTGGTATCTAAAACTATCTATTATATATTTTATTTTATTAAGGTGTTGTGATTAAATATGTTATTTTTATTTTTCAGGAATTATTTATAAGTATTATTATTCATGTAAATAGTTAAAAATATATTTTTACAATATGGTCATAAGTAGGGCTCGGAAGTTGATGCATTTTGCATTTTTTTTTAATTTATGTAGTCATTAATCTATCAAGCTAAAAATCCGATTTAGATGGTCGACTAAAATAATCTGAAATTTTTATTTTACATTTTTTTGCATTTTTTGCCTTTATTTCTCATTGATATCATTTTATCACGGTCCTACATTTTAAATCATTTTTTTTTTGATAAATACGTCATTTTTCTAAAATATAACGAAATTTTCTTTTACATACATTTAATGCTTAATTTTTTTCATTAAATGTGAAAATGTCATAAAAATAAAATATACCTAATATTTTATTTTAACTTTTAAATATAGCTTATTGTTGTTAGTGTTACGAAAATAACTAGGTACACTAAAATTACTGGCCGTGGTCGAGCTGTTTATCTCGCAATGTTTGAAATATGGTATATTTATAGTTTATACTTTATAGACTATAGTATATTATTTATATTTATAGTGTATTATTGTAAACAATAAAATGATTATTTTTCAATAACAGCTAACACGTATTGTAGCCGCTATATTTTGTATGATATAATTTAGTATTCGACCGTCTCGTGTAGCGTGTTGTTGACCGTTGTCCTGTCTTAAGAACTTTTCTATTAAAAATGCCTAAAAATAAAACTTCGACTAGTGCTCGTTTACGTGCGTTTGTGTCTGAATTCGGAAGTGAAATTTTTTCAACTGATGGATATATACTTTTTTGTAAGATATGTGGTGTTAAGGTGGCCGCAGATAAAAAGTTCACTGTGGAACAACACGTGTCACGTCAAAAGCATAAACATGGTATTGAACGTAAAAATTTACAAACTGAAAAATCAAAAAATCAAAGTTTACTGACACAACCATCCAGAAAATGTACATTTAATTATGATTTGTGTCAAGCCCTTTTATCGGCTAATATTCCGTTGAATAAATTATCCAACGACTGTTTTCGTAATTTTTTGGAAAAATATACAAGCAGAAAATAGAGTAGGACAAGATATAAAAAAAAAATTAAAATCCGTTTTGGATAAAAATACGGGCTTTAAAACGATGACAAAAATTTCAAAAATTTTGAATGGTGAAAACGTGTTGAACCAAAACTTTCCAGACGACCTCAATAATTCCGATATTGCTCGTTTTCAATTTGCACCAATTACATCAGTAGATGTAGAAAGAAGTTTCTCAAAATATAAGAATTTACTTTCGGACAATCGCAGGTCATTTACTATAGAAAATATCAAACATGCACTTATTGTTCAATGTAATAAATTTGATTAGGTTTTTTAATTAGGATCATTTTTATATTTTGTTTTAAATATTTTCGTAGGATATTTATGGTTTATATTTAAATAACAATTTTGTTAATTAACAAGATGTTAAATAAAAGGTTTTTTTTTCTTAAAAATATAAAATATAAAATAAGTCATTTTTTTGCATTTTTTAGTTTATTAAGTCATTTTATATCATAATTTGACAATTGTTGGGTCATTTTTTGCAGTCATTTTCCATCATTTTTAGGCCATTTATTCATATTTTTTTAGGTCATTTTTTAAGGTTCTTTAGGTCATCAACTTCCGAGCCCTAGTCATAAGCCATTCGTATTTAAAATTAACAGGCAACGTATCATTTCTAAGAAAGCAATATTTTTACGGCCTAATTATAATGTGGTTATTATATATTATTATGAGGATAATAATATATTTATTGTCATTTATGGATAAAATATTATGTGCAATGCGTGTGTGTAAATTATGTAAATTAATTAGGATTATAATATAAGAACATGATATTAAGTTCTCAGATATCAATTTCAGTTGAAAACGAGTATTTGTTACTAATTTTATAAATATCTATACAGATGATGACAGAATTAATCGTGATTAAAACCACTCGTATTTTAAAATTATGTTTAATACTTCGTTCAAAGTGATAAATACATATTAAATACACAACTTGATCTGTCCGGGATAATCTTGCAGAGATCACCTGCACTGCTCCATAACTCGTCGTACTTGTGTCGCATTTGTGCGTTGTACCAGTCGATGTACCGAAGCGGCAGTATTGGTGGGTACTGTATAATATATAGGCCATATTTGTACCATAACTGAACCCGTGGCAACGGAGACTACTTCAAAATCATTTTCGTATGTGCAAATAAGTTTCAAAGTCGATCAAGTCCCACACATTGTATAGGACGCGTTAATAGGTTAACTCGTTAATACAATCAACGCGTTAACACCAATACGAGGGGAACCACAGCTATTTTTAGAAATTATTTTTTGCGTTACCATATGGGTGCGCTAAGACATAATGGGTTAATAATATTTACATCGTGGCTGAGTAATCGCCGAACACGCGTCGCAAGTGGTTATAACAATAACCCCCTGCAGTAGGTTTTATAAAATAATATAATATATAAGTGTGTAAAAGCGTAATCACGAACACGCACAATTCCTCTGACGACAGTAATAATATTTTCAGGCTCACCGCACGCTCTCCGAAATTATAATACTGTGTTGTCGATTCCAGCAAATTTCGAACAAACTTTGCGTGCCACTCCGACTGCACGGGGGCACTATTAATGTATACCGTCATCGACCGAGCACCAGTGGCCCTAGGTACCACACGTGTGGTAATCACGGTTTCCGGTTAACAGCTACCGATCGATCATCCGTGCGTAGGCGTAGGCGTCCACGCTGTCACTATACCGGTGAGACATAATATTATAATAATATGCGGACACCGGACGCTATGATATCGTGTTCATAGTTGTATTTTAGAAGTGACTTCGAACCCCAAGAGAAACAATAATATTATAATAATATAATAGCCATCGCCTTTTCCCGTCATTCGCAGAGGCCATCATACCGCGTGTAGACAAATCGTCGGCGATCGCGATTATTCATTGTACCGACGTCTAATGCTCTCTTGTAAATGATAACATCTCCCGCGACAGTTTCCAACGAGGCGAAGCACTGACGCCACCGCGCGACAATAATTATTCCGAGGGGATCCGAGTGCGTATACAGGGTGATTCACCGAGCATGCTAACTACCATTTTAGATTCTGAGCTATCGATTTAACAATGATGTGTGTGTTTTTTTAATTTAATTACATTTTCAGGTAGGTCGATAAAATGAGTAGACTTGGTAGCAAAGTTAAGTTGTTTATTTAAATTATTCTTTATAAAATACTGCAAGTCCAAATTGACAAAATCGTTATTCTGACTCTCGTTAAGGTGCTTGCGTGTACGATGGTGAGACACGTCTGTTTTACAGGCCGTTTCGGGCCTAGTTTTATAGGGTCTCCTGATCTCCTACTTCCTCCCTTGTCTATCGATATCTCCTCGGACTTTACAGGACGTGATTCAAATTATTATCTACATGTTCCCACGCTTGCCTATTCCGAGAACCGCATCCCATTATTATCTTCACTATATATGTTATACGCCATCCGTTAATATTTAGATAATAATATGATGTTACGAATATAGTATATGCAGTTTAGAGTGCATTTGGAAATGCGTTCTATCGCTTAAGTAATGCGTTTCAATTAACTATCCGTATACGCTCAGCCATATTCTGGTCGTAATCGCCCCCTTTCTTATTGTACATTAACCTGTTCGTATATGACTAGTCCTTGGTTGCTTTCTTAAAGGTGAGTTTATTCATCCCCACTAGAATCTAAGTTTAAGGCTGTCTTGTTTTCTCTTTATATCCCTACGGCGTATTATAATAATATTTATGAGTTGATTTAATTTACTTATTGGTATGTTATTTATTGTGTCCTAAAGCGAAACGATCACAATAATATAGTATGTATATTATTGGGTTCGTTACACCTCCCCTCTTAAAGTCATATTTTACTGTCTAAAACATTAAAATGTGGTTCTTTTTTGATTTAGTACAAGCACCTTCCCTAATTTACAATTTTACATTCACAAGTTATTTGTTACAATTACAATCATGTTTACAATAATTATCATTTCACAATTACATATTTTGGTTACATTAGTATTGAATTATTTTCTATTGTTTTCAAAAATATATAAGTACAATCCACTATATATTTTCGTTACATTTGTTTTCAATATTAACAATTTAATAAAAAAAATTTAATTATTATTGGTTAATTTTTTTGTTAGATTACAATTAGTATTACAATATATTTTTTTATTAATTATCATCTATGTTAGTTTCCCTTATACTATTAACATATATATATTTTTTTTTCTATACATTTTTCACAATATCACTTATCTTAGTGTTAGTATTTATAACATCAATGTTTAAGGTTATTACAATATTTTCTTTTCGTTTACATAATATACATATACTGTATGTATTTTAATCTCCAACACCATGTTAATAACATTAACTAATTTAATATTTGTATATAAAATATATTTTTCCATTTCCATATTCCTACATTGTACCCTTAATTCCTACATGTCTTCCTATGCTTATGTTCCTATATACATATATATATATTTTTATTATATTTTTTTTTTTCAATAATTTCCTTTTCCCTTGTATATATATATTTTTCCATTTTTATTTATTATATTTTTATATCTATTTTTAGTTTGTTAATTTATTCAAATGTTTATTTCTATAATATTGTTTGAATTCATCTTATTTACTGCGGACGCATCTTACAAACACACTATTCAATTAAAGTTATGTTTGCGGTGCAGACCAGCGTTAAAATGATCTATTTTAATTTATCCTTGTTTAATCTTTATCTTGTTAATTCAAGCCTCAACGCCTACTTACTATTCAATCAAAGTACAAGTTGATGCCAAGTCTAAATTAACAAAACTTTAAAATGTATACTTTTCTCATTGAGATTTACTATCCACTTAAACGATTGTATGATCCATTCATAAGTTCCCTATTATTCATAACTTTAAATGGATCAACAACCGATCAAATGTTTTTATTCGTTTCTTTGAAGATTTTATCTCGCACGGATTATAATATCGTACCACTGATCAAAATCTCACTCTCATTAGATCACTTGGCACAGTATTACATTCCGAATCGACTTAGATTTCGCAGAATTTTATTTCATACGGAATACTAGAATAGTCACACATTTTTTTATAAGCATTTAAAGTTCGAATTTCATCAAAATACGTAAAAATGACAAAAATATGTAAATTATATTGAATTAAAAATTTTTCTTTTTAAATCTAAGGTTTGAAAATTGAAAACAAGATTCCTTAGAAGTTTTATACCTTATTCAAAAAAAAAAAAAAAAAATATGTACCGGAAATCAAACTAAATTTTTATGAGTGATGTTTCTACAAAATTTGATATTAACTTGATTTCTCATGTAGGAATTTTCTTATTTTGTTTTAATTGAAAAGCGAATAACTAGATACTTGCAATTTACACCATATGTTATCGATTCATATACTTGATAATATTTACAAAATATTTTGATTCGTTTTGAGCTGTTGACGGACATTTTAAATTTTTTTAGTTTTTTTATAAGCATTTAAAGTTTGAATTTTGACAAAATGTATCAAATTTAGAATTTAAAAATGATTTTGTAGTTAAAAATTTATAAAAAAATTACTATGGTGTTGATAATAATCTGCGAATCTGCGTAAATACACTTATGTTATCCTTATCCACTTAGATAATTGTCCGTCTATAATGTGGCGGATCGTTATTATATTTAAATGAATAATCATATTTCGTTTCATTATTGTTAGGTATTATTATTTGATGTTTTCGAATATTTTTCGGAACATTACTTTGCACGAAAGGATGAACAACTTTCCTTTGTGCACATTGCTTTAAAATATCTACTTTGATAATTGCATTTGTGTTTGATAGATATAAAAGTTGTTTGTAAAAAGATATGATACAGTTTTCCAATGGTATACACTATACATAATACATGAAGGTATCCTATATAATTTGGAAAGTACCTATATATAAAATAACTACTTCAGAGAATTCACACATAGTTCAAAGTTTTTATTATTAAATATAAATACCTATAAATAATTCTTTATATCAAAACCAAAAAAAAAAAATTGGTTTTTTATTTTAAATTTATATTAAATCTATCCATATATCATTAAATATAATAATTTATTGATATAATACCTAACGGAAATTTTAAAGATTTAAAGATATAATATTACAATATATATAATTTATATAAACATTAGAGAAAAACTTTAAACACAACACGTTTTAAAAATACCTATGAAAATTAAATTAAAATTAATATATTCATATTCGTTTATTATTAGCTACTAAAGTCATATTAAAAGTTAGTAAATAATATTTATAAATTGATTTTCAAAGCTGATAAACAATTCTGATGTTAGAATTCCATATTTTCTCATAATATAAGTATTCAAAATGCCTAAAATTTAGTGAGAAGTATGTTAGAAAAATATTCGATAAATTGATAAATAATGTAAATAAATAAACAGATATATAGCTGCGGTGTTGTAGAAAGATCGCATGTTGAGTAAAATAAATAATTTCGAAAATAAACGAGGAAAATGACCTATGCTTATAAAAAATCATTGGGGATAAAAAAATTTTTATCCCCTCTCGAATAAGTTACTGGGGCAACACCGAAAACTATACCATGGTCCTTATAAAATATAAACTTTAGGTTAAAGCATCACGATGTAGATTATCTACATCGTGGGTTACATCTTATATTCATATTATAACCTCTCTGCATGACGAGCAAACAATTATCTTTCATTAAATTGTTTTCGTAGAATAGTCTGGTTGTTGCATAGATCCCTGTATAGTGCATAGTGCATTTGCAACCTTTGCCAACTTGCCGTGATCGATGAACGCAGAGGCGTGACGAAGAATGGTGTGTGTGGCTCGTGCGGGAAGGCAATTTCAGTCTTTAGTGAAATGCTGCCCTCGACTGCGGCTCGCTACACACGTCGCACGTGACCGAAATTGCTCACTTCCAGCCCTTGCCACACAGTATACTATAATTTTTATATACCTACAAGTCATACTTGAAGTAACTTCCTGCAATGACGTTTTATACCTATTATCAATTTTTATTATTATTATGGCGTACAAACAGTAAACACAATGTCGTATATAAAATTGATATATACTGTGTTGGCTAGTATCGTTTATTGTTGACGACGTTTGTGCCGATACAATGTTTAATCGAATAGAATTAGTTTATTTATATTGTAATATTTCGACAGTAAACTGTATCCAATACGCGTTTAACTTTTTTTAAGTTTGGTATTTATGTATAGTGTTCAAATTAAAGTAAAGCAAAGTAATGTTTTCAATTAATTGAATTATTTTTCCTCGACTCAAAATAGCTGCCAACACAGTATACTTAACGTACTAAGTTTCACACGTGAAGTGATATGTTCCGTCAGCCAATTAAGATGTGGCTGCAGGTCGTAGTTTAGATTACATTTATTAAAATTAGCTATACAATTATTATAGGTGCACTTAGGCTAGATTTGATAAGCCAGATTTATTCAAAAACAGGTTTTAGTTAAATAATTTATCAGCGAAAGGCAGCCATGGGCTCGTTCAAGTGCGGATCCAGAAGATTTTAACGGGGAGTGCTCAAACAAAAAAAGGTGGGCAAGTGGGTGTCTCCCTGATGTACAGTAGGTTACAATTAGATCACTGTAGTCTGTAATGGATGGTGTTAAATTTGAATTCAATGATATAATAGCATATTGTATGAGAAAAACGATTCTGAGCGAAAACGGTCAGTCAGGATGTAATATTACTACCTAACCTAATATATATTTGATGATATGTTTGTGAACAAAGTAATTTGTTAACCTATTTATGTGAAACTTAATTTTCATTTCTTAGCTATAAATGCTAAACATCATATACATATTTAACTACAAAATAATTTTAAAATTTAAAATTTGATACATTTTGTCAAAATTCGAACTTTAAATGATTATAAAAAAATTGTGCCTAAATGTTTAAAAATTTTACAACTGCTTAGGTAAAAATACTACAGGAACCTTGTATTACATTTTGACCCAACAAATGAAATTTTATTGACAATTACAAAAAAAAAAAGCTAAAACAATTTAAAATGTCCGTAAACACCTCAAAACATGTCAAAATATTTTGTACATATTTTATATATCAAGAATGGGAATTGATAAGTTGTTATATGGTGTAAATTTCAAGTATCAATAGTTATTCATGTTTGAATTACTACCTATGGTTATCGAAGTAAATATTAGAACTCGTATTATTATTATTCTTGTCAACCCCGGTTTTATACTACGCCAATAATAATAGTAAATATATTTTGGCTTTTTTTAAATTTTGAGTAATGAAAAAATACCTATAATAACCGGTTGGTATTTGATCCCTAACGATTATTAGGTAATAATTGAACATAAATGGACATATTTAATTTTCTTTTTTTTCATGTATACCGTCGTCCGTCACACTCTGTATAGTAGATACGTTTTAAGAATATACATAATTATTAATTTGAATGTTTACATGGTTTTCTAAACATTAAAATTGTATTTGACAATGATCCCACCTAGTTTATCATTTCTATGATTAATAAATAGTTAGGTGAACTGTTTAAGTCTTGCCAATACCAAATAGCATAATGTGCCTAGTCCAATATATTTTTACTATATTTTTGAAACCTTAATTTTATAAATCATATAAGTACTTATCTATATTAAATCCTTTCAAAATCACCTTTTAAATATGACAATCAAGTTACTTAAATATTTGATTTTATCGATGTGGCAACGACCACCAAATGATTCAATTTACACTAATCTGTATATATACCATTATATATTTTATTACTCAGTGCTCTTGCTATATTAAGGATTGTAATTTGTAATATTTTATACGATTTTTTGATACGTCAAATGTTACATATTATAATACATTTGGCAAGAATTTAAACTGGTAAATATATAATATACAATTTAACGTGGTTGGTATTAGAGTTCATTTTATAGTGACCTGGTGAAGCGCGGTGATTGGACGCAGTCACTAATATAGTAATGTGTGCAGCGGTCGAGCAGGCTCCCAGATGGGTGACCACCAGAGTTCTTTGTGGCGATCTATCTGCCTAACATAAAAAACGCGTACTAACCGTAGCCCCCACACAAACCAAATGGAGTTGCCGAGTGTCAAAAAAAACGAAGTTCATTTTATGATTTATTTTTGAACCTCTCGTATGACATAGTGAATCGCAAGTTAAAAATAATGGTGTGGAATATTTTCCACAGTAAAAATGCAGTTTGAAGTCTTAAAAAAAAATGATGCTTAACTTCCTAGTTATTTACTCAAGGACTTCAATTAGCCGCGACGAAAATAGTGTTTGCACCTTTTTATCTGCTAGTCAGCAATAATGTCAAAAAAAAAATAAAACACTATATGTTTCTTTAAATTAATAGTATTCGTTATAAATGTAGTAAAATGTATAATAGTATAATAATTTGAGATTAATTGATATTTTTTACTCAAAACAAATCTAAATTGACAATAGCAATGAACACATTTTTAAATTATTAAAAAAATAATTGTCTAGTTTAAATCGTGATGAAATGTATTTGTTGTAATTTGTAAGATGATTTAATTCGGTGGTGGGTTGTTGGTGGTTGTTGGTTGACATCCCACTGCAGTGTTCACGTGAATGCCGGACATCAATTTCATCAAATGATTATGATAAAATATTATAATATTATCTGAAGGTAGCTACATGATATAATTTTCAAAATATTTCGACTCTTTTTGACCTATTTAAAGACATTTAAAATTTTGAAAAAAAAATCTATCAGTTTTTGCTGGGTCTAAAAGCTTAAACAATTAATATTAAGGTTCCTCATAAGTTGTTATAATGGCAATTTTTAAATAATGAAGATACATTATGTACAATTATTATTTTTTTTGTAAGCATTTTAATCACAGATTCTTACAAAATTAGTCAATACCGTAAACATTTGCAAATCTTTTTTTGGTTAAAAATTTGTAAAATGTTCAATTTTTATAGCTAAAGATTGGAAATTTAAAACGAGATTTCTCATGAGTGAGTAATACTGTTACCAAAAAATCTAAAAAATAGCACAGTTTTTTATATAGTAATCTTAAATTGAATCTTGAACGAAATTAAATGTTCAAACGAAGATAAACGATATAGGTATTCATTATTTCGTTATAATTCAAAAACATTATTCGTGGTGACTTATAATCAGTGGCGTAACTAGAATTTCGATTGCCCGTGTCAAAATATTCCAGCGGGCCCTTGGGTATTACCTGCTATAATAGGTAATAAATAATTAAAAACATATTTATTATACAATTATGAATAATATGGTCAGTTTTTATTATACATTATAATATGTTTCTCATTTTTTAGAATAATATAAATAATATTTAATTTTATGAAAACTGTTTTGACAATTGACAATATTTATTTTCGATCCACGGGTGACGACTGACAACAGAATATTTAATGTCAAAATAATATCAAAAAACGACAGCTGTTTCAGCCGGGCTCTATAATAGACTGTATATTAGGATGACGGATAACGAATCGAGTAATCGACAGACTACAATACGGTTTCCTAGACTTGAGGTTATACAGCTCCAAATATAGAGTGCGTTTCCTTGGGCCGTAACACGATTGCGCACTTTTTACCTTTTTACCTGTAAAAAATACAACACGATTGCGCACTTTTTACCTTTTTTTTATCTTATAATTATCAGTAACTTTACCGTATCATTTTTAAACTAAGGTCCGAGAATTGAAAGCTTAACTATTTAAATTTAATAATATAGCAAATAAAAATTGAAATTCAGGACTATTGCGTGGCTTATAATTTATAAATAAAATAATATACAAATAATTAGTAGTTGAATACATAATGTGGTTTATACAACATATAAATATACATTTTTATCTTATATTTATCAGTTAAGAATTTAGTATAATATAATAAATTATTGTTTGAGTTGGTTAGTTTGATAAATTGATATATAAAGTATCTAAAAACATTTATTTTAAAAATTAAAAAATGACAAAAATCAAATAATATTTACAACTTTTTAGCACAAAAACGTGGTCCTAACGTTAACAAATAATTATTGAACGATATTTCATTATTTTTATATTTTTTCCAAGTATCAATTATAAATACAATATTTTCTTCTTGCTCTTTACGAGGCTTGTTAACATTTTGTTGTTTTATACTAAATATTTTTGAATAAGATTCACTTTGAATATCCAATAAAATATGTAAAACTTGATGAATAGACGGATGAGATGTATAAAACTGAGCATTATAGTGGTTATGGAAAGACTCTGGCCCATTGGTCGTTCTTGCCTCTGTTGAAGGTTCAGTTGCCCATAAAATCGGTGGAAAAACAGCATCAGATGATATATAATTGTTCAATATATAATCAGTAAATTCAAAATTATCAGTAGGGCTATTTTCAATTAAATAAGTAAAAGCATTTTCTACATCTTCCGAGGGTAAAAATCCGAGTGCAAAAAATTGTTTCAACCAAACGCCTAGTTCAGATTTTGAATTATAATTTTTTAATAAATTACTGTCGCTTTGAATTTTCCTGAACCAAGATTGGCCTAAATGAAATCTGCAGGCCATAATTTTGCAGTTCGGGAAAAAATGTCTAACAGCGTTATGAGCACTTTTTTCAAAATCAAAATGAAAATTTGAATGCTTTAATGTATTTTTTATATCTATGTCAATACATTTTAAACATAAATTAATAATTGTGTACCACATTTGTATATAAGTTTCAGTTGATTTTGAAATTAAAAAACAGTAAATTATAGGAACATAAAACCCATTTTGTTTGGGTTTCTTAAACTTATTATTTATTTATGTCTATCATTTACGCCAAAAATATTAAATTAAATTAATTTTGTGCACAATCGTGTGGTGTTTTTTCAAATATAAAAAGGCAAAAAGTACGCAATCGTGTTTTATTTTTTTCAGGTAAAAAGGTAAAAAGTGCGCAATCGTGTTGTGTTTTTATCAGGTAAAAAGGTAAAAAGTGCGCAATCGTGTTGCACAGAGGCGGCTCGTCAGGGGAGGCAAGTGAGGCTGAGCCTCACCTAACTATCGTATAGAAAAAGGAGGTATATATACTATATTTATAGTTATTTCCAATCGACTTTAAGAATATTATATTCAATAATATAATGTACATTTTAAAATACAAAATAAATTTATTTTGTCGTATATAATATAATTATCATAGTACACAATGAGTACGTACTACATATTTTGTCACTGTTATCAAAAATCACGACGAAGACGTTCGTTGAACGATATAACGATCTCGATGACAGCCGAAGAGTTCCGAGAGGCCAGTAATATTTAGCCTCAGACGAGATGCGACGGCCGGAAAATGATAAAATATATAATGGTAGAGGGGGAAATCGGAATTTTATTATGAAATGAGGCTGAACGATTCGGGCCTCAGAGTTTGTTAACATTATCCATTAGTCTTTTGTCGAAGCGACGTAACTTCCACTAATAGAAATAGGAACTGGGAGGTTGTCATAATGGATATAATGTCGTGTAGTGTAAGTGTATAGGTACCTACCCACAATACTTTTATCACAAACTAAAGATATTGGTTCATATCAAATATCAATCAAATAATAATTAACACAATTAATAATTGTAGTTTGTAGCGTTTGTAGTGTTTGTACCTACTATAGTTATAGTAAATAATTGACAAATTTGCATTACTCAAAGACAGAAGAATAGATTTATAATTTACAAAACATAATATAAAAGAAGATTTATTTTTATAATATTTTTGTTTTTGTTTTAGTATATGAGATTTATGAAATAAGTATTTTATTTTTTTTATGTATATGACATGAAATAAATATTATATGGTTTATTATTAATATATTTTTAAAGGTTAGAATTAATTAATATTAATTGAGTTATATTAAAAGTGAACTTGAAACTCATTGTTATATTTTAACAGCATTTTTTCTCCCATACATTTTGAAAATATCTGCCTCACCCCTCAAACGGTTCACGAGCCGCCACTGGTGTTGCACCGGTTTCCTTGTTATTTCTGTCCTAGAATAATTATTATATTTATATAATATTATCTATAATACTAATATCGCAGACGGGCTCACGCTACACATCATAAATAATCTATAATCTACCTACAAGCATGTTGCGCGTATCAGTCATTTTTCTAGTTATTAAATTTATTTTATTTTAAAGTGATTTAATTTTACTAGAACTTTGTTTTATCAAAAACTAAAATTCTATAATATGGTGATCTGTTTTTTTTTGATGCGCTACATTTTTTGAAGAGCCTCCCCTCACTCTGGGCCCGTGGCACTTGCCCGTCGTGCCACCCTATCGGCACGCCACTGCTTATAACTTTTACTTACTTATATTATTATATTTTATACATACAATGAACTTTTATAATGCAATGTGCTAAGCAAAATTTAATTCAACACATTGTTTTACTACTAGTAAAATAAATTACTTAAATAGCTGTATTATAAATATAAATACATAATATCGTCTAGATAGCTATATTTACCTATATTATGCTATTATATATTGTATAGGTAGTAAGATATAAGTATCAGGTGAAAATGGTATTGGCATTGAAACTAAAGCAATTATTAATATTTTTACTTAATATAGGTATTACTATAGTACAGTATACTAAAAAAAATATTATGCAAACCATTAACCAAATAATATACATATATTTACATGGGTTGAAAAAATGTAATAGTTTTAGCTGGTTGTGCTGAAATTATTTTAACAGATATAAAATATACTAATATTATCAATATCGACAGTTATTTATAATTATATACTTTAAAAAAAATTTTTTTCAATTAGTTTTGAGTAAAAACAAAAAAGTACTTGATTTTATATATAAAAATTATATACATTCAAAGTATTTAAATTTGTCTTTTTTCTTAATATATTTTAAACGCATAATATACTTTTTATTATTTTAAAATAAATTATACTTATCTGTTTTTTTATTATTTTATGTTATTTCAAGTAAGTACAAAACATATTTTCGTAAAATTGTAAAAAATTAGCACCTTTAATCGTCCAAGAGTATTCGTTTATTGTTCTAGCTATAACCCAATAGCTTTCCACATTTATCATTTCAGTAAAAAATTAAAATAAATAAACAATAATAATAAAGTGACAGGAAACTGATCAGCACGTCAATATTTATAGCATTGATAATAATCGTGTAAGAATGCAAGAATTTTGTACCTACCTGTCATTGTCATCCACTTTTTTTTCAGCTGCAGTAGTCAAGATTGGATCCGTAGGGTTCAGATACAGTATATAGTAACTATAAGAATTAATAATTGTTGCATTTTTTCCTAATTTCAATTTCTTATACGCAACTACCAAATCTAATAAAAAAGTACTCGAATAATTAAAAATATTTGTACCTCATAAAAATTTAAAAATTATTTAAAATTTTTACCGTAGATATTCTTTCTGTATTTTCCTAATAATTCAGACTGTTTATCGATACATTTATCGACGACTGACTGTTATTTTCCTTCTAACACATTTTAGCATAAACTAAAGCAAAACTGTATAAACTGTAACTGAACAGACACACATAAACACAATTTGTAATTAATGAATAAAAAAAAAACAATTTTGGTCTCTGAGATATCGAAATCACCTTTATGCACACAGGGTATGTACTGTAGTCCCGGCCAAAGTTGATTTTTTAATTGCACTGGGTGATAATTACCAACATTTTTGGGTAACTTCTTCATCATTTATAAAATTATAATACACCTATAATGTAGTAATTACTGGCTAAAAAAACCGACATCAACACCAGCTATAAAGTACATATCAGCACGTCATTATTTATAGCGTTGATAATAATCGTGTAAGAATGCAAGAATTTTGTACCTCACCGTCTTCCCCTCTTTTCTTATGACCGTCTATGGTAGTCGATATTGTATCTATGTAGTATAATATAAAATAAAATTATTATGAATAAACAACATTTAATAATAAACTGTGCATTATTATTATTAAGCTATTTCCTCTAACTGGCTCTCACTTTCATATTATGATTAAAAATCAATTAATTCAATCAGTATTTACATGACTAAACTTACTTTGGACTACGGAAAACATATTCTCTGTAAATAAAAAAGGAAAACAGTTATAAATATACCATAGGCGTGCGCACGGGGGCAGCAGAGGCAGCATATGCTGCCCCTGGACCTTCTTTTGGAGCTACCGGGGCCGTCAAGGCGTCAAATATTAAATAATGGGCCTCGGTAAAATTATGTTTCCACAAATGATTTTTTTTTTGGTGAAGTATAGATATGAATATTTTATGATTATAGAATTTATCAGTATAAAACTAATGAACCTGTCTACTATGTAAAGAAATAGCCATGATTTTTAATCGTAAATATTATTATCATTTTGGTCAACAAATCTAAAAATAAACTGTATTTTTTAACGTTATCGTAATATCGTCTTGTGCATCGTACACTAATATGCTATGACGATGCTGGGCCGCCACAACATTAATGATAGACGATATTAAATAGCGATTAGCTATTACGTAATTGGTTTCGCACTCGCACATCTTAATATTTTTCGACGTGCGACGTGCTCACTGCTCCAAAACCTACATTATTATAGACTATAATAGTGGTAAGTTGTAACATTACTGTTGTGTCATGTCCGGTAAACGAAAGGGTGGAGCTGAAAAAGCCCGTGAAAAGAAAAGACTGTTGCTTTTGAATGCGAGCGATAAATGTCTTAAGTTAAAGGACATGTTTACAAAAAATTCAAAACTTCCAAATTCGCCAAGTACATCGAAATCTGACACCAATGCTGTTGGGCAATCCAATGATAGGATCGTTAAGTTTTATCCATCGACTTATTAAAATTATAGGTCAATAGTTTTATTATAAGTATTTAATTCTATCATAGTATAATT
Organism: Sitobion miscanthi; assembly: GCA_008086715.1. Classification (NCBI taxonomy): domain Eukaryota; kingdom Metazoa; phylum Arthropoda; class Insecta; order Hemiptera; family Aphididae; genus Sitobion; species Sitobion miscanthi. Next base: position 98,538,959 of record CM017797.1, read on the forward strand.
AAATATTTTTATTTATTTATATTTTATGGTTTTAGTTTTAAACGAAATAAAAGATCTTGTTACAGTCGAAAAAATCTATTCAAGTTCATCAATTGCTATGTTTGGTAAGTTATGAATATAATATTTACAAATTATTAATTAAGTAGGTAAGTTTTATAAAATGGTTTTAAATTCATAATCAAATTATTGTTAAATTTAGTAAAATGTTAATTAAGTACTTATTCCATTTCCTTACATTATGGTATTTAAATAGTTATTAATTTTAGGGAATAAATGTAATGTTGAAGCTGATGAAGCCAATGCATTAGTTGATACATCACTGAAAACTATGTCCAACGTAACAGATTTTATTATGGCAGATGTTAGTAATATATAGGGAGTCTTATAGGAGTCTTATATTATATTATGTAAACATTATATATCAAAATAAAGATTTCCAGATTTTCAGTTTTCGAGAGGTATCGAAAAAAATTAATATACCTAGTATAAACACGTGTTCGTTGCTATTGGATTATAAAATATATAGTTGTTATGTAGGGAAAATAAATATGTATAATATTCCCTAAATAAAAATTCCCTACTTAATAATATTAAATCATTTAGTAAATTGTTTAATGTGGACTTATTATTGATGAAAATTTTCCTTATTTGGCAGCTACTCCTGGTAAAATATATTATAGTACAAAATTATAAATATTAATTAAATCAATATTACTAATTTTGTTTATTTATAATTTATAGACGGTCTTGTCAATGATAATTTTATGGTTGAAATTAAATGTCCATTTGGAGTAAAAGACACTAAGACATTTTAAGAAGCTACGATCAGTAAAAAAGTAAGAGTATATTATGTACATGCCCGTCGTTAGATATTTTCCGCGCTAAACCAAACATTTTAATGCTGCTCTTCTTTACCGATATTTATTTAATTTTAATGCCTTTAATTTCTTTAAAATTAAATGCCGCCCTAAAGCAATGCATGACTTGCCTGTACCCTAGCAACGGGCATGATTTAGTATACAAAAAAACAATTCTCCTAAGACATTCATTTGATATACTTTCAAAGTTTTAAGCACCCACAAATAATATTTTATATTTAAAAAAAAAATTAATAAAATCGGAAAATTTTTATAAGTTTTTAACTACAAAATAATTTGCAAATATTCGAGATTTTGTCATTTTGACGAAATTTATCAAAATTCTAACTTCAAACGCGCATAAAATATTATTGTGAATTTACGCTCAACCTTTTTTCAATGACATTGATAACAACTTTTGAGCACCCTTATATTCTGTATACTTAATACCTATTGTACTTTTGTTATTAAAATATTATATTTTAAAGAGAAATGCTTAAATATGTTTCTTCATAATCTCAAATTTGAATGAAAAAATAGCTTCTTCCGCTGCTTATGTACAACGTGTCGAAGCGTAATGGAATATGGAGATATAAAGAACCCAATAATTTGCCATCTATGAATGCCCTTTGAATTTTTAAGCATAAGGCATTGAAAGATGAACAAGTGAATTCTGACCCAGTTATCACACTGTCAATATTAAATGGTGCTTCACCATATAATAATATAATTTGTGATGTATCTCAAGACAAATTCTTTGTACATTATTAGGCCTCCTCAGAAATTAACTCTTATCATATTTAAGCGAAAAACACAGACGTCCCAAGAACATCAATTATTGCTACAGGAGGTGTAGTGAGAAGACCAACATTTATATCTGAGAGACAAACGTCAAATATATTTTTATATCAAATTGGTGTAAGAGATCCAAAAACTAGTTGTCAATTTGCAGTAATTAAACGGAAATCTTGAAAGTTTACATATTACAATATATGATTTAAATAAACATTAGAAAAAAACTTTAAACACAATATGTTTTAAAATACCTATGAAAATTAAATTAAAATTAATATATTCATATTCGTTTATCGTTAACTACTAAAGTCATATTAAAAGTTAGTAAATAATATTTATGAATTGATTTTCAAAGCTGATAAACAATTTTGATGTTAGAATTCCACATTTTCTCATAATATAAGTAGGTATTCAAAATGTGCTAATGTCCAAAAGTTAGTGAGAAGTGTGTTCGTAAATTAATTAAAAATTTATAAAACAAATTTGCCAATTTTTATAGTAAACATACGATGTATATACTTAGAGGTAGAACAATGTATTGGATACAAGAGTAAAACTATATATAAATAAGCGTGACATGTTTTCGATTAGTGCAGCGACCCAATTATATGATTTATGATACTCTCAGATTTTCAAAGTTAGATTAAATTGTTTAAATCCAAGCTATTGTTCAGCATTCAAGTCGATGGTTTGCTTAGCAATAAACAAATCATTTCCATTTCAATAAATAAATTATAGCATCTCAGTTTAATTCAATTAATTTAAAGTTTTTACTTTTATAATTTGTGTACCTACGTTGTGAATTCAAAGTTGAAAAAAAAAAATTAACAATATTATTTATGCTTATGCGGTACATACAAGATTGTTGGTTTCAATACCTTTTTGGGTATTTCAATGGTTATTATTACCTACCACCGAAGGTATATTTGACTTAATAACGTTACAGTTTTTATTTAAACGTTGTATACTTGAAAGTACATCAATATAATATGTAACTAATTTATGCGTAACGAAAAAACTCGTCTTAAGGAGGCTTAGCCGCTTATTAGCATGTTTTAAGGAGTAATATTCATGCAATTTATATGACATTTACATTTGGGCTGTGTCAATGTGGGGATAGTAAATTAACATTAGTGTGTGTTATTCGTTTTCAGTTTTAATTCTCACACACGCACGCGTATGTTAACACGTCGTGGTAAATTATATTCATTTTTTCGTTTGCATAACTTAAAAAACTACAAAAGGAGGTAGTAAATTAAACATGTTATTATACTTCCTGAAGTTCGATAGTATAATTCGGAAAAAATGGTAAAACTCACAAGTTCTAGACTAGGCTTTTTACATTTAAAATCTGATGTGACAAAATAAATATAAAATACGTAGGTAATGCAATTATTTCACGGAATTTTAAATAGTATATTAATATTTTAATGTTCTTTAAAATTGAAAAATGAATTACTTTACAGCTTAGGTAATTTATCAGCGAACTTCTACACACATTTCAAATTAATGTCAGCCATTGCGAAGTATGACGAGTGATTTACCACCGCCTGTTAGTCTAAAACATATGAAAAACACGCGTGCTGCGACCCCTTTAAAATAATAATTGTTAATTACGTTTGTGAACCGCTTTGTGTTCCGTAAGTTTTTACGTAGTTAACTAAAGACATTTTCATGGGTTGATTCAAAAAAAAAATTCTTTAATCTTTACAATAAAACTTCGTAAAATGTACTGTTTAACATTATTATTTATGTACACAAAGTCTTTACATCCCTTAATAACAATTACATTAACCGGCTTAAAAGATACCCTTATTATCTCTAAAGCTGTGAAATGCAATTTATTAACATTGAGTTTGGTTAGGACAATAATAAAATATGACTATATATATTTAATTATAGTTGCTTACTTAAAAGCAATAACATTTAAAGTTTGTGGTAAATATTAAACAAATATTAATGGCTCAATATTTTCAGGAATTATTGATATAGTCCCCGAAGAGCAATATCGAAATATTTCGTTTTGGACAATTATATTACTATTATTAAAACTGCAGTTTGGTTCTATGTAGTAAGCCACTCATCCAATTACTTAATTGCCTTATATCCATTTATTTATTTATTTATAGTAACAAAAAAACTTGTATTAATAGTATACAATATGTGAGAAATATTACTAGAAGTTACTCTACCCGAGTGAGGGAGAGTGACTTCTATTAAACCAAATTACGTAATATGTTATAATATTGTGATCCGGTTTTTCATTATCATATATATTTTGATAAAATATAATAAAATAGTAATCATTTATATAAATCGCGGACGTACAAAAAAATGCCCACAATGGGTGGACGAGATCAATAAATTACAATTATATAAACGTTTGGATTTGAAAGAAAAATTCAACTGTAAGCAATCGTATTGGGCTTATGTACCACGAAGGTTTCGGTAGAGATTAGAATTGTTCCAGAATGTACTACCTACCCACATGCACATATTTTTTCTTGCCATCCTCAAATCTCGCTAAAACGAGGTTTGAATTTATATTCGGTCGTTTATTTTAACTGTACGTGTTCGCGGGCAGTCGTTTACCTCGTTGAATTGGCAAGCCGTGTTTTTAGGTACCTGCCGGAGAAATTATAAAATATTTAGCCACGGAATTCCCGTCTAAATCGTCGGATCGTCCGAGTGAAATTACCTAGGCACACTGTAATAGATATATGTAACTAATATTTTTCACAATATCATACCATATTGTAGTAATTCAATAGATGTTTGTTTCGAAACAATAATTATTATAGTCGTACGGTTATAATATGATATGCGTATAATGCCGTATTATAATATTTTATATTATCGTTAAACGTATTTAAAACATATTATTATCGATTTAAGAGATTTGAGAACAGTGACTTGTATTTTTAATATTATACGTCTTGTGTGGATATAATATTGTAATATAACAGTAATTTGAAGAATTTGTACGTTACAACTTTCAAAAGTTATTTAATCAAGTATAGGAAGTTTCATCAAATCCGAAAATTTGTATTCAGTGTTTATATTATAAGAGTTAATAAGCTTTATTTTAAATGTTCAGCATGAACTAGTTAAAAGTTTGCATTTAATATGTTTTGAAATTTGTTTTAAATTAAAACTATAATTGATACGAAACCGATAAAACGATATAAAAGATATAGTCTAAAAACTTATCTTTCTTGATTTATATGATTAATCTATATTATACATATAGTCAATGTCCGATATGCAATTGCTTATCTTAAAAATAAATTTTTATTCTTTATACTGTTTTATTCATACATCTAAGTAGGTAGGTATTACATAAATGTAACTTATTTATTTTTGCAATAAATTAGTAAAATTATTTTAGTTTTTCTAATAGTTTTCATATTATTGATCCTATGTAACTTTACTAAAATAAGTTATTAGCTGATATGCATTAAAATCTGACATTTTTGCTTTCAATATTTCTGTATGATACATTAATACTGATTAAAAAAGTCTAAAAATATACCTTACAACTTTTCTAAGGGCGTTATGATTTATTGACTTATAATTTAATTATTATAATATACAGTTACACGATAAATTCTGCAGGAAGGTTGTGCAATAATGCTGGTCAATCGTTAAAGAAAATAATTATAATATTACTTCATCGCGATAAGACGAAAAACTACTCATACGTCTAGAATTGTATGCATACTTCAGCAGAAATGTTCGTAAAATAAAAAACTACCAGCCCGGTAGCTTGCGGTAATCGGGCTTATAGCTTCACTGTTTACCAACTATGGGTACACATATGTGGAGTGGTTAGGACAGTAATCTCTAAAAACACGTGTTAACTGAAAATTAAATACGCAATATAAACACATGTATTACCTGGATGGGTACTTTTTTTTACTAATGATTTGATATTTCTTTTGTTGTTGCAAAAAAAAAACTGTGATGTCTGTGAAACGATTTTATGGATTTAAATTCAAAAGTAATTTACAAAAATCATAGAAAATTCTTAGTAGTTACATTTGAACAAAGTTAACCAAAGTTACCTATAATGCGTTGACTATAATTATTTGTTCACCACCAACTGCATAATTTATATTATTTTCTTGTAACTTGGCAAACTTGTGAGGGAAAAAAGATTATTTAACATAAAAGTAGGTATAGTACCTTATACTTATACCGTACACACAAATACAAGTGTTGGTCAATAATTCATTAATTATCATTTATCTGGCCTCAGTAATGTTTAACTGTTTGCCAATCGATTTAAAAAAAAAATATATTGAATGATTAATTAAGGTTTGTATAAATAATGTATTGTCTAATAGAATAGGTCAATATTTATAATTTAGTAGTAAAATTTCTATTTTAAATAAAATGAACTTTTCAATGTTTAAATCAAATTAATTTGTTTTTACATATTGTTATTTATATCAAATAAAAGTACCTATATTGTAACTCTCTACTTCACCACAAATTCAGCATGAATGGGTGGGTAATTTTGTTATATATTAGAACATTATATTGTATTTTAATAGGTATTTAATGAAAAATAATCAAATAAAAGAAAAATATATATATATTCATTATGCCATACTACGAGGAAGAATAAAAACGAATCTTTTGATGTAGGTGAACATTTTACTTACCTTAACAATAAATTAAAGGGATGGATTTAAAATTTAAATTTATTGGTGTGTAAAATACAGGTAGATAGAAATAGGTGCTGATCTGCCAAAGACGCTCGTTCTTATTAAGTTGTTTTATTGAACATAATATCTGCAGAATAATGGACAATTGATCGAATCTCCTATACCAGATACTATAGATAGATAGTAGGCTAAATTGGCGTAAAATAAATACTTACAAAAAAAAAAAAAACAGTAAAAAATAATGGTAAAAATAAAGCGCCAGTTCATGTGTAACGACGTTATAATATTATGATTAGGTAAATAATTTCATATATTTATAACAAATCCAAACAATAAATTAACACCATACAAACTCTAAACTATTTTACATTGAAAACGAATAAAATAACAATTTAATTTCAATAAAAAATTATCTTAAACTCACGTATCCTATTGATTGCAGATTTAAGTAATATTTAATTTAATTGTATGATGACTGTAAGTACATAATATAAGGTTCGGGGTTCAATTAAAATATATTTATACTGATAATATATTGTCAAAAACATTCGGTGAAAATGTAATAATAAAAACATGTAGCGTATTTAATCGCTCGAATGGAAATAACGAAAAGTTTGTCGACATAACTCGAATATAAAAAAAAAGGCTGAGCACACTCAATCATGTTGGTCAAAAAGTATCAACACGATAACGACTGTGTTCGATCGTATTTCATCATGAAACACAGAAACTATTGTACCCACAAGCTATATAAAGTGACAGGAATAAAATACATACAAATAATGTTATTATTATATGGAAATAAAAAAATAATTGAGAATCGAAAAATCGGGTTTTAAGAAGAAAATCCTTGAACCAATAACGAGTGCAATACAATTTTAGTTGGTAAGCTGTACCTACCTTTTATTATTATCATTGATTTATGTATTTAGGTACAAACGATAATAATATTGTATACGTATTCTGGTTGTGATTATAGTATAATATTTTGTAGAAATTAATTAATATAATTAATTTTGCTCTCGATTGCCGATTCGAAAATTGATCATTTGACAGAAATAATGTAATTTGTGAAAGGTACTATGGAAATTGAAAAAAAATATTTGAGATTCAAAAAATCGATTTCAAAGATGAATTTATAGAATCAAAAACGGGTGCAATTAAAATTTATTTAGTAAGGTGTATTTTCATAATACTATTATCATTGTTTTGTATGCTTATGTTAGTTATATATTTTAACTTGTATGTATAAACAATGATAACATTAAAATGATTAGAGTACCTACAGTTGTTATATATAAATTAATTAATATAATTGGTTTTACTGTCGATTGTTCGTTCGAAAAGATAATGTAATGGTAATGACACAATCGTATATAGAAACGAAAAACATAAACAGTATTAGTATGTTATTATAATATTATTATGTTTGGTGGTGATTAGTGACTAAAGTAGACGCAACTCTTACGGACGATGGGTGCAAGTTTATATTTTATATTCCGAGCATTATGTACAAATTTGAAATTAAGACCGTCCTAATGACGTGGATGAAGACCGGCTTTATACTTAGGCGTCCAAAAAATAATAATAATATAATATGCATTATTTTAACGCAGGGCACACGTATGTGTCGTGTCGCGAAAATCGGACACCTAACTACCTATGGGTAGTTACAAAATATCACAGTGATTGTTATAACTTATCAGTGTTATAAGCTACCCGTGAATGTGGAAAATAGAGAAAATTAAATCGTTTAAATTATAAAAATAATAATACCAGTTTTATGCAGGTAATTTACAATATTGTACACCTCGGTGCGTGTACTATTTATTTGCTGGTAGGGAGGGGGTTGTGCTGTGGGTGGGGGGGGGGGGTCCTTAAGGGCTCATATGTATAGAATATAATAAATAATATGTTTATTGCGTTATAATCAAATAATTAAATAAACCAACTTATCGGCTGAATTAGAATTAGAATTAGAATTTCTAATATGTCGGTCAATACAAAAGGCCAACGACGCCTCTCATTAAATATTTTATCGCACCTCTCCCGGGTTGCATGTTATAGACATTCCAAAGGAATTGATCGTGTATTGGTCCGATTATTCGTACTATGATCGGCCTAGACGTATTGGAAAAGTCTTGGAAATATACTAAACAATGTCTGTGTGGATTTAGGTTGGGTTATCTTCTATTTATTATTTGTCAGTGTCAAGTAATTCACCAGTCCGAACAGAAAAGCTCGGTCCAGTGAGTCCGCAATGACTTATCAACAGTAACAGACACATGGAATTAGTGACGTCGTATTTCAGTACTATATTGAAATGTTTTGATTTTTCGGACCGAATGATTTAATCTTTGCTGTATCAGGCCTTTATCGTTAGGTGTTTAGGTTGGGTCAGTTAAGCCAATATACCGGTATTGTTATATTGCGGAGACGTGTTTAAATGCATACAATAATATTTTAGATTAATACAATCGTCTATATCGAATTAGAGTACCCACTGTTCATTTCTTAATTTTTTGTTTGATTTTTACGAAAAGTTTAGAAGAGTTTAGATAAAGCATGACGTATTATTTTGATAGTGCATTCTTAAACACAACTTTTTGATAATTTTAAATCGTTGAAAATTTCACGGTGAATATAATAATGTGTAATTTAGACTAAATTAACCGATACTGAACGTTGTCAAATTGTTGTGAGTGTTGTGACCATACTTATTATTTTACGGTTTAGTTTTTTAATACTATTTATTCTGTTCGTATGATAACTATACGTTTAAATTGTTATTATTTTATTAAAACGAATAGTTTGTGTGAAGACCAAACAACGTTATATCATACGTCGTATAAACAGTCACAGTATAGACATTAATTCAGGTTTTAAATTTAACACATTTTCTTTATTCTGTTTATAGTTTTTTGGAAACACACAGCAGTAAGTGTTCAGTACGTCATATGGTGTATAATCGTATAAAATGTTAATATTTCATATGTTTGAGATAAAAACAAAATTGAATTCGTTTTTAAGACACTGTAATGATTAATGAAAGTGGGTAGGGAATAAAGAAACCTTCTATTATTAGATCTCGAAAAGTGTTTTATTTTTTACTTCCTATCGTGTTTTTTGTTCTAAAAAAAATAACATTCTTTCAATCTGCTCTCACACAATAAGTAGAAATTATAATATATTAAGATGACTTTTTTTTTTACATACGTGCGGAGAAGATGAGAACTTTACCCTGATGGTTCATTCCAAGGGACGATGTTTATTTAAATCACAATAATAATATTATTATGTCATCTCGGAATTATTATTTAACGAGGTCGACTACCATCATTGTCGTTTCAAACGCTTGTGCGGGACGTGATTATCACGCGGGAAAATGAGCAACCATCGAATGAACGTGCAAAACCAGAAGACATTAGAGTTATTTTAAGATGCAAAATATGAATAATATAAACAATAAATAATATAGTAGTTTACCATACATACATTTTAATCGACTCCATTTATAATAATAATTTATTTAGCATTTAGTGTCATAAACCGTGAATTAAAACGAATTATTCTAAAAACTTTCAGTCGTTAAACTAACGAAATCGCGGTTTGACAAAAAAGTGCGAAGTATTATTGTTCAGTATTATATTTTACAGAAACCCGCGAGTCGTGAACAAAAGTAAAAAGAATAAAACAAAAAAATAAATAAAAATTACGATATCGGTTTTCCGCTGTTCATTCCGCCCGAATATAATAATATAGTACGCGAAAAAAAAAGGGCCATAATTCATTTATCGCCGTACATATTTTTTGCTCGAAGTTTTTGAGGGGAAACGTATGCGCGGTGCGGTCCGAGAGACGAAGATGATAAAACACAAACGAGACGACGGCGAGGACGAGCGGAAAACGTTGTGTATACGATTTCGCGATCCGTTATAACAATATATATCGAACTTACCGAAGCTTTCCGAAAATCTCATATCTGCGACGGGAAAACGAATAAAAGTGTTATTATTATTCACGAGACGGTTCGCGCGTGTGCACGTGTGTGCGTGGGCGGTGTGACGCGTGTGTGCGCTTCTGCGGTGTGACGTGTGTGTGTTTGTGTGTCGGCAGTGTGACGCGTGTGCGTGTGTGCGTTTGTGCGGGAGGGGGGGGGCGTCGTGTTATTATCGCGGTGTCGTCGCAAAGCCGATTAGCGGTGTTTACGACGTGACGTTTACGTCGCCGTCGTCGTCGGCGGCGGCGGTCCTGGCCCTGCACCGCGCTGCACCGGCGGCGATGACCCGCACCGGACGTGCGTGAAATTGGGGCCCCCGCACCGGACCGACGACGGCGGCGGCGATGACGAAAGCCATCTTCTCTCACGCGGTGTCGTGTAACCGGTGCGGAGGGGAGGGGGAGGTTCGGGTCGAAAACCCATCGGACAAAACAAAACAGAAAAACTGCAAAAATATGCAAAAAGAAAACACCCGGTTAACCGACGACACAAAATGGATATATTCTTATACCTGCGCAACGGTGGCGGGTGTATAGGTGGTGATGGTGTGCAGGAGTCGGTGTGGCGGCGGTTGATAAAAGAATGTCGAGGTGGGTGTCGGTGAGTGGTAGGTGGCGGTGGAGGGGTTAGGGGCAAACAAAAACTAAAAAAAAAAAAAAAAATGTACACATATATATTATTATATGTGTGCGTGTGTTTGTGTGTGTACTAAGCGCAAGCGTCACGCCCACGTCGCGCTGTCGTGTCGGCGGCCTCTCCGGCGCGGCGCTGCTCGGAGGGATCGCGGCCGACGGCGCCGAAAAACCGACCAGTTGCTCGACGCGTATTGCCACCGCCACCGCCGCCGCCGCCGCCGACGATCAGTGAACGCCGCGCGCGTGTGTCGTGTTCGAGTGCGACCGGTGTCCACGTTGGGACCGCGAACGTTCGTATGTCTTTGAAACAACGCACCGATATCATTGTTACTATCGTTTGTTTCGGAAGACTTTCGGCCGAGTTACGACATTATTAATATATCATTATAGGTAGGTGAATAATTTACCGACAATATATAACACTATATGCGCCGCACTACAAATTGCATGCTCATCGCACGATAGTATAGTTGCGTCGTGTCGTATACATTATGCGTTTTATTTGTTTTTCGGGGGTTTTGGATTGCGTAACGGATGTAACCGATCGGCGGCTGAACCGCACACGGGTGGATCGCCTGAAACGACGTCCATCATATAATAATATCGACATTGGATATCCATGGCGCACATAATTGCCAATTTCTATCGATCGAGTTCCCGCCACAGCCGATGAAAATATATTATGTTACGATACAATACAATATAATATTATATTATGTTTAATTATTAAATTGTATTGTTATTATTGTTGTTGTGCGTGTGACGTCACAGTGTCGCCGTAGTTCGTATCGTGTAATGTTCGATTTGTATAATATTATAATAAACATCGATTCGATTGCATATTAATCTGCTTGATTAAATTGCTGATTTAGGTAGGCGATTACAATTTGTTTGTTTTATATTCGTGCCGTGGCAAACATTAATTGTTTTTACGATGAATCATTTAGTTTTCTAGTCACGACCGAATAACACGATGACAATAGATTGTTTTTGTTTTTTTGTTTTGTTTTCTCATTAGCTTTCGAAAGACAAATACGGCGCTGCGTGTATATATATATATATAGTCAAATTTTAATCATATGGTAAAAAAAAATACAACAAAATAATCAAAATTTAATTCAATGATAGAGTGCACTTTTTAATAAAGAAAACATTCATACACGCAATTTTATTGGTAATTTCCAAATGTCGGCAGTGCCTGCTGTTACATCGTTTCGTCTACGTTATTTACACGAATAATACATTTAAATCAGATTATAAAAAACCATTATTTCAACAATATTATAACATAGTAGGTACCAGATTATTCCATAACTTCCAGTTAAACGAACATGATAAGATCTGCATCTGATACAAACACTGCACACGGTATTAGTTGTAATTATTACTCATTAGCTGTTACCGAAAACATTTTATCGAGGCATATAATAATAATATATAGTAAATTTATTATAATAAATGTTTTATGTAAAACTATCGGTTTTATTCAGAAAATACACATTCCCGATTAGAAAATAATATATCTACAACAGTAAAATAAAAATAATTGAAAATTATAGCTACTGCAAGTCGTCGTCGACATCTTTATTGCGTTACGTCTCGAACGACGAATCTTTCGCGAATGCGTTCGATTTCTAATTATTATTCTAAAATGTGTTTAATATTATTATTGTGACGTATTGTGTGAGCATCAATCAAATGCAATTATCACCTGTCCAATGCTTGGTAGTTGGTATACCTATTCTGAGCAGACCAAACACCTCTACGGTTATATTGTATAATTTAAATGTTGTAAACATCATCGAATACTTAGGTAAGTACCCACTGAATGGGGTACACAACTCTACTCTTCAGTTATACGTACGTGCCACAGGCTACGGAAATCATGGCAGTTGAAAACAACCATTTCTGAGAGCTCTGTATAACAGTAATTAGTTATCTTTTGCAGATATAAAACACCGATAGCTATTTTCATCTAATTACGAATATCGTAGTGTTAGGAGGGGGTGACAATTTAAATAATAATATTACACTGCTATTTAGGGTTTAGAATTTGCTTACAATCGTTGACTTCTTTACTGTATAATAGTCGTAGGCAATTACCTAAAAAACTAAAAATACGTAGACACCGTATAATAATACGTATTGACAAATTATTGTAGAAATCGGCGTGTTTTTATTGAAATTAATTTTCAATATACCTCTATATAAATTATTGAAATTTGTGTTAAAACAAGACCCAAACGTTTTGTTTTGTTACTTAGCATATTTTCTGAAGTAGTGTCAATCGACTTCTTTCGACATTTTGTTTTGTTTTCTATACATTACATATTGTATTTATTTTATACAGATTTTAAATATTAGTTTTCTTATATGTATGTATATAAAAAAAAATTAAAACTGCATTAAATATTGAATAGAGACAATGTTATACAATTAAGTATACAAGGTTAAATTTAAAAAAAACGTGCGTACATTTATTATTATACATACAATATAAATTAAATGTAAATGTATATTTGCATAAAACCAATACTTAGATTGAAAAGTTATATCTAGGTGTACCTACTTCTAAAATAACTGGTAAACAGAAACTCTTATAAATACGAACGCGTATATATACCTAGTTAGTATCTATTAATTTATTTTGTATTGTTCCTTACAACTTATTTATACATATTGTGCGTAGATTGAGCGAATCTGTTAAGTTAAAAATTACATAAACACGATTTTATTAAGTTGTTACTATTATTAAATTTATAATAAACTACAATTTTCTTTCGTAATATTATGTTTTAACTTAACAATAAACGGAATTAGCAGGAAAGCTTATTGCCAATAATCTATAATATTAATATAAACTGTTATTTAATTTTTTTTTGTAAGACTTAATTTTTAGCCAGCTATTATTGGTTATTAAAATATGGATATCAACTCGGTAAAAACATTTAATAGAACATTATTTAAAAACAAAATATAGATAATTATGAATAACAAAATTATAAATGTTTTCAGTGTAGGTAAACGATAAGATGCGTGTAAAATTGTTGATAAATTACTGAAGTTTAATTTCAACGTTCAGTTTAAAATAAATGTATACGTATATGGAAATTATATTTCGAGCTATACAAGTAATTACCAGAGAAACATAATTTTACAAATTATGACAACTTATAAATTAATGTTGTAGTTTTGTTTCGACACAAATATTAATAATTATAAGTTCCATATCTATAAACAGTACACATAAACGTTTTGTTTGAAATAAACAAAAATAATATCTAGTTATAAAATATAGTACCTATATAATAGTATGTATATGCTATCGATTTTCTCTAATTTTCACTTAAATATTTTAATTTATTGTTATTAATAGTGTGTGTAACATTTGCATACCATAAACTAAAATTTTATTCATTTATTCATAATATTAAATAATACCAGATAGCAGATAGGCCACCATGTTTTTCCGTTCACAATAAACCTAACACAAGAAATCACAATAGCCAAATTTGTTGTGTATTATATATTTTAAATCAGTAAATACATATTTCATTAGTTTAAAAAAGTAATTGACTATATAGAGTTACTTAAAAATGAAATGTGTAAACTGTAAAGATGAAAAATCATACTTTGGACATTTATAATTATTAAATAATCATTGCACTCAGGATAAACTCAATGGCGTTCAATAGAACTATGATAGTGGCTACTATAGTATAGTTACTATAAATTACAAGCAATTTTAAATAAGTAGATCATGTTTACATACAATTATCTGATGTAAAACTGTACATTGAAATGGAATTTACATCATAGGTAAACAATTCACCAAACACAACGCGTGAGTGTTCTTTTACTGGTAACTGTCATAAATTGTGACTCATAATTATCAATAGTGGATGCCCAATGCATATTGACAACTCGAGCGGTCATGCCAAAAATTCCATTCTATTTAGTGAGTATAACGAGACTATTTTAAAATAGCTATCTAACCTGATTATGGAGGCAGAAATCTAATTTGTAAAATCACAGTTGTAATGAGTTATTTGAATAGAATTTTTTTTTTTTTTTTAGAACTTATTAGATTTCGGACTTTTTGAAACTTGTCCATCGAATTACATCAGTGGATTTCATATTTTTGAGTTTTAACATTAAGAACGATAGATTTTCTACTGCATTACTTGAATTTTACATCTGTATAATATTCCTGTTTATCGAAGTTGCCAGTTGGTATGTATCAATATTAACTATCCATAATGAGACATAATGGGGCTAAATCAATAATTAGTTTTTAGATTCAGATCAGAGCGATGAATGTATTGATTTTACAATGTTTTTTTTTTTTTTTTGTGTGCCTGACATCACCGTTTGGGGCAGTAAAACAACTGCTTTGATTTTCTGCAACAGTATCTTGTTTGATGGGAAAGTGAATCTAGTTGGTGAGTTAGGTCAAAAATTAAAATTCCCAGTAATTGTCGAAAGCGCCGAAAAAAAAACAAAAAACCGGGAATTTTTAATCAAAATCGGTTTTTGATAAAATAGATTTTGGTGTTTGATGTAATTTTAATACATAACATTTTTTTTACTGGTTGTTTATATTCAACTTTTCTATACGCGATAAAATTTTAAAAATATGGTTTTAACTGTTTACGGTCATTTTTAGTTTCCAATTTTTTTAGTTTTTTTTTCTGTAAATGACAATAACATTTTATTGGTTGTGTAAAAAGCTTGAACATTTAACACAATGATCCTAATATATTATTACAATGACATTTAAATTTTTTTAAAAATCCAGTCACATTTTTTTTTAAGAATTTTTAGTTCAAATCTTGACAAAATACGTATAAATCACAAAAATGTGCAAATTACTTTGAGTTAGAAATACATAAAAAATTTTCTTTTCAAATCTTTGATTTGAAAATTTAATACGAGATTCTTCATAAGATTTCTACATTATTAAAAAAAAAAATGTGTACAAGAAAGTCAAATTAAATATTCATGAGCGTTTGAAGTTCATATTTTCACAACTTTGGTTATTCACTCGACTTCTCGAGTAGCGATTTTCTTATTTTGCTGTAATTCAAAATTGAATAACTTTAGATACATGAAATTTATATCATATATTTATTTTATCAATTTCTATACTTGATAATATTTTCAAAATATTTTGACTGTTTTCGAACGGTTTGCGGGCATTTTAAATTTTTTTAGTTTTTTTTTCTATAAATATCAATAAAATTTTATTTGTTAGATCAAATGCGTTAAAAATTAATACAACGCTCTTGACACAGTTTTTTGTAGTTATTTTATGTTCAAATTTGGATGAAATTACACATTATTAAATAATCCAGAATTACGATTTTAGTTATTTTGTTGTAATTTTATGATATTAATTCAACTTACCGGCTACCGTATTAATAACTAGTAAGGACAATATAAATATATCATAAAATATCCACACTGACAAACCGTCTCCGCTCACAATCGTTTTTCTTATATACGATAATATTATTATATGTCATTGAATTCAAATTTTCTTAAACAAAATATAAATAAATATATAACAAAATCCGCATTGAATGGCTAATAACACCATTAGGTAAATATCTGTATAAACGAAACGAAATATATATTTTTCAAATCTTTTTAGATGTAGGCAACCAAGGTTTACGAATTACTATCGACCGTCGTGATATTTTCGAGAAATCGCGACATTAATTTTCGTAAATAATATTTTTTATTATTAGAGAAGTATATAGCAATATAATACAGCATCATGATTTGTATACCTATACTACGCGAGTTTGGATAGCTGTATAAGTCGGATTGTGGACGATTCACCGTTCGAATACATAAAATATGGCACTGCTGTATACATACCGACCAATAATAATATCGGAGTCGGATATAAATATTAAAAAAACGGCGAAAGCAATCGGCCACGCCGATATAGGCTTGCGTATAAAAAAAAACGGACGACGATCACGAGGGAACGACCACGGTCATATTATTATAATAATATATTACATGGGAAGGGTCCGCTCGTTGAATGTCACACAGATAATTCGGAAGTGCGATATTGTTGACGGACGGAATTGCACGCAGAACAATATACAGTAATATTATTACCACGGATGAACCGTAAATACCGAGGTACTTCTTCGGTTTAGCAGATTGCATACCGTGGTACCCGGCCAATTTCGTTTACCGAAAATGTTTATTTTTCGAATTCACGGAGCACCGCGAGACAGTCGCCGTTCTTCGCGTGATTGATAATAATATATGGAAAAAAAACTCGAAAAGCACGTGGGTAAATTATATTATCTACTTAAAAGTCAAGTCGGGTCGAACGGCGGGTGTAGGTACTACACGTCGTGTATACCTATCCACATTATGCACAACGTATTATTATCGTAAGGACGCATTTTGATAAATAATCGACACGGTGACTATTTGTTTACTAAACGATAACAATTATGGTCGGAGCGAACGTTTTGCGAAGACGATTAATGATGACGTAAGTTTGTCCTATTTTATTTCGTCGGAAGTTATTGTTTACCGTGTACGAACGTCTAAAAAAGTATCGCATATATTATTATATAAATCAAATATGATATTATTTTGCCATAGATAGTCTTGAAAATGTTATATTCTTATAATTTTTTAAAACGACAGATATTTACAGAGTGAGAATAAGTAATAAGTGTATAAATATTTTATTGACAAATTCAATAACTGCTAACCAATTTAATATTGGAAAATTGTGACATTTTTTTTTTTTTTAATATAGGTATACTGAGTCTGTGTAACTGTGTAAATTTACTCAGCATATCAATGTTAATTAATTTTATACATTTTGGATCTGCGACAGTAAGTGTATAAACTATATTATGTAGGTACCTATATGCAAATAATCATGACAGCTGTAATGTACATGTTAAATATTTTAATTTTATTCCGCGAAATGCACTGATGTACATTTATTTCAACCGAGAACTTTTCAAAAGTACTTTCCGATAACAATAATATTCGAATCAGATAAACGAAGCTTCAATAATGATATGTGGATTTTTTTTGATGATAGCGTTTTAGTATAGTTTTAAAATATAAGAGATTTTCTTTCATGTCCGGTTGTATCATAATAATGTGTGAATAACATCGTTGTATTACTTTAATAAAATATTATTTTCTCCGTAAAGCCCTTGACAATATATTATTAAACTACAGAATTTATATAAAAATAAATAACCTTTTAAAGTTTTTTAATGATTAAAAAAGTAAATAATTTTTTAATTTTTTTTCCAAAAATTCGATTGATTAAGTCAATTAAATCTCAAATATATTATTATATTATAATGGATCTATTTATATTATTATTATTTTTATTTTTTATAATATTTAAATATTGTTTATATATATATATGTTTCTTTTTTTATATTGTCTATTTAAGTAGCGTGACATGCTATCTTTCAACCTTCGGGCTGTTATAATCTGTTGTGTATGATAGAAACTAAAAAATATAAATATAAATATAAAACCTAGTATATATAATATAAAAAATTTATATAAACATTTAAAATCCCTAAATAATAAAAGTAAGACATTTTTAATGAAATTGTTATAGTGCCTTTTCATAGCTGTGATTTAAAATATCGAAATTCAAACTTTTATTTTAATTAATAATAATGATCATAAAACTAAAACTTTTTGATTCAGTACCATAACATTCGTGGGATATGATGCAACGCGAATAATAAAGTATAACGCCTAATTAATATTCGTTTAATTTACTGTAACATTCATTTAATTTATTCTAATTTTTAAATATGATTAATATATGATTTTAATGTTACTTACTTTTTTTGAGATACAGTTACTATTTTGGGAAATTCATATCTTTAGGAAAAAGGTGATGCTTTATTTTATAAAATAAAAATGTGTCTCTCGACGAATTAAGTGAAAAAGTTTATGGTCTTCTCGCTATGTATAAAATGATATGTTTTATTAAATGAAAATTGTTTGAAGTACTATGATGATGAAAAAAAAAGATTTTTTTCAAAATAATTGTTACTCTTTGTTTTTCTTTTTCTGAGAGCGCCGAGTAATGAAATAATGTATTTAGGGCCATTTCTATAGCGGCATCGCAATTTCCAAGGTTATACACGTTCTATAGCCTATATAATATGCACGGCAATAGTAATGTCCCTTAAATAATTTATTTTTGAGAAATGCATTACGGAAACTGAACTTACCTACTGCCTTTAACATCGGTAAAAAAACAGATGGAATTAAAACGTCCGAAATTAATATTTTTCAGTTGAAATGAGACAACTAAGATCGAATTAGTGTCCTAAGCTTAAGAGGACGTCATACCTGCATGTGTTGTCTACTTGTCTCCATCTTACAAATGTATAACTTAGCAAAAACTGTTTTGCGCAGGACAATTTTACTCCCTCTGTATTTACAGTAGAATTAACAAAATTCCAAAACGCAAAGGTAAGAATTTTATCTGTGTTTTTATTATATGGATAACATAAATACATTTAAAGTTATCAGTTATCAGATTTTTTTTATTATTTTTATTTAATTATTAAAAATTATTGGTTGGTGTTTTAATAAAAATAAAAACATTATATAACACAGATCAAGTTCTTCCCTATGTGCTGCTGTGGAGTTTTGGTAATTCTACTATAAATATAGAAGGAGTAAAATTGTCCCACGCAACACAGTTTTTGCCATGTTGTACATCTGTAAGATGGAGACAACACATACAGGTCCTCTTAAGCTTGGGCCACTAATTCGATCCTTATTGTATCATTTCAACTGAAAAATATTAATTTCGGTCGTTTTAATTCCATCTTTTTGTAGGTAAGTTCAGTTTCCGTAATGCAGGTGTCCTCTTAATATTTTCTATTTATAAATTTCGTAACCTTTTGATTTTGGACTAAATTTTATCAATATCATGGTTGTGGCCGTCTGGAAAAAAATATATCGTCACAGTTAAAACGAATCGTGGAAAAATAGTTATTTTAAATATTTTTTTTAATGCTTCTGAGTCTTAAATTTAAAACGAAACGTGGTATTAATTTATTTCAAAATATTAAAATTAATTTTGGGTAAATCGTGGTTTTGTATAAAAATACAATTATAATTATTTTCCGTAAAAATATATACCAAGTATAACTGCAGTGTAAGTATCATCATAGTACTTAACTGTGCGCATTCTGTTGTAACACTGGAAAAGCACATTAAATTAATGTTTTCAAGTATCTCCTTTTATAATAATAAACTACACTGCAGTTGTCCTTAAAAAATAGAGATACATAATGCATATTGTAGACTGACATACTTTGTGCATTCAGGTTATTTCACACGTTTGGTAGGCCACTAGTTATCATTAATTTGAGTGGATATGTTAGCACTTTAGAAGAACCTATACTATCATAATAATATGTACATAAGTCCATAGCCGTATATAACCAAATCAAATTAATTTATGTTCATGTTTTCTCGGTTTATTTAAAAAAAAACATTTGAAGACATAATTATATAGAATTAAATAATTGCAATTAAAATTAAAATTGTCTTATAAACTATAAAGTATACGATAAAATATTATATAGTTAATTTACTATTCTAAATCAAAAACTGCACGTATGCTACATACAATTTGGACAAATTTTTCAATACTTTTATACAACAACAACTGATAAATATTCTCAAAAAAAGAAAAAATATGAAAACGTAGGTACCTACGTCCTACGTATTATTGCAATTTTAGTTCAGCTTGGATTTTAAAATCATCAATATAGGGTATACATTTTATAAATACACTTTTGTATGTACATATTGTGTAGTGTTTAAACTGTTATATTATTTCAATAACTACTAAAAAATATAATATATTTTTTTAAATTAGAAAATTTTTTTTTGCTTTATAATGATTTTCAATAAAACTCTTGAAACGAAAAAAAGTCGATGAATAAGGAAGACTATTTTTTCAACTTGCTTAGGGTTTTGTTCAATTTTCAATTGGACTAGTTGCAGTTATAAATATATATTTTTCTTCAAAGAAGATTGTATGCATATTACTTATCTTTTAAGTAAGTACAACTTTAAATCGCAATCCTTCTTAAGCTTGAATAAAAAAAAAAAATTAAAATACTATACTTGTTAAATTGAATATATTATATTATATACCTATACCTAACTATAAAAAGGCACATTATTTAAATTCAGCATTATCCGGCGAGAGATTAAGTAAGTGATCTTTATACAACATGAAATAGATACTTAATAAATAATCATTTAAATAGGCTATAAACTGAATAATAATCAAGAAAATGAAGTACCTATTTCTATTATAGAAATACAAAACTTTTAATGTAAGTATCTACCGCTGATTTAATCTCGTTTCATAATAAATGTATTATTATTTACAAGTTATCATATTATTTTGTATGATAATATTATAAATCTTGTTTTTCATTTACTTTAAACTGTTATTTTAATTAAGTATTTTGTACAACGTTTTAGTTAAATGGTTAATAACATTTATTTACTATGTCCTACGTCAAAATTTCTTAAATATAGATTCAAATAATATTCATCCTTTGACGTAGACTTCTAGTTAATCAATTGGCTGTGGCACATTTTGAGACGTGTTATTAAATTAATGGATGAAAAAAATACCCATGCTATCGGTAAAAAGTTATCCTACCCACACATAAAACATTCGAAATAAACAGTTTAAATTCCATAACGTTTTCCACCACCCGCCACAACTCCAGTGCTGTAGCCAATATAGTCTAACCCGATCATTATAAAATCAATTAAAGTGAAACAATATATTTTCAACTTATAAAAATGCTAACAATACAAATTGATATTTTTCAAGCCATAAAAATCATAAACAATGATGGGAAAATCATGTTAAAAAAGTAGGTAGGTAACTTTATAAACGATATTGAATTGCTTTTTTCATATTATACAGGACTTACGTTAAGTAGTATTATACCTGAAAACATTGACTGAAGTACCGAACTTTAGCACACCGAGCTAACTAGGTACCTACATCAGGATATACTCAAAGTTTGGAACATTACGAAGACGACGGTAGTTATAATTTAACTTCGGCTTATGAGCTAACTACATGATACTGTCGAAAATCTGTGGCTAAAATCTAACGAAGAGCGTCAAGAAGACGACCTAAAAGAAAATTCAGAAATAAACTTGTCCGCCATAAAATTTATATCTGTATTTATTATAAGGCATAGTTTTCACAATAATATTTTCTAAAAACGAATAAATCTTATTTATTAGTACGTATATTGTATAATACCTATGTACATTACATTATATTAACATATTTGTACAGACAGAAAGTCGATAGGTTAGGTAATTTTACTGGCTTTTAAATTTGTCCAGGGCTTTAGAGACATTTTATGTAAAGAGATCGATTCAAATAGTTTACTTTATACACTACGCCCATGGGAATGCGTATACCTACCTACCTTGTCGATCTGATTTTGCATATTAAGTGTGTGTCTACATCGACATTTAAGATTCGATTCCGAATTCATACTATACAGTAGGGTTCACTTTAATTTTATTAAACAGTATTCGAATAATAATAAATTCTGATGGTTTTTAATTTCAATCGAATGTGGTGGGAAGGTATCTCTTATTTATATAAAATCCGTCATACACGCGTAGGTACATAATATAATAATCAATAGTTATTCAATTTTCTTTTTTATTTCATTTTCTAAATAAATAATGTAGGTATGCAATGGATATGCGCAAACCTCTGTAATCATTTTCTATACCATTGCAATCGATGGTAAGTGACTTTTAATGGGATTGATAAATTTCGTCCCAGATGCCCAATTCACAGTAAATTTAATCTCGTGATACTTCTGTTGGGCTGTACAGAAGTATGAATTATTTCCAGATCGAAAGACAACCACACCAGTGCACATTCTACCTATACCCATTCTGTAAATATTTGAAAATTATTTTATATTCCACTATAATATACATATAAGACGGTTATTTAATTAAAGTTCGACCGGTTTTAGATTTATTTCAGTACAATTTGTGGTATATGCCATAAGGTATACCACTTAATTAAAGTTACTCGTGTTATAACACATATTTATTATTATTTAATCATTGTTTACTCGTAAATAATAATAATAATGTTATGATCACTTGAAAGTTAATATGTTAAGACCCAAAATTAAGTTAAGTTAACTACTGATCGAATTCGATAATATTTATCACTGCTATACAATTTATAATACAACACTAACACTGGATCAAACCAAAGCAAACGAGTGAGAGAGAGAGAGAGGAGAGAGAGAGAGAGGAGAGAGAGAGAGAATACATAAAATGGCCAAAAATAATTTGTTCATTTTTATTACTCAATTTATATTGCACACAATGATATATAAGTGCAAATACCCTTTAAACATTAAATGATATCCTTCAAATAAAAAAATAACGATGAATAGTCGTTCGCAAATAGAACTGTTACCTAGGTATATAATATGTAACACGTTAAAATATTTTCATTATACTTTGTCGGGAGTGGTATGGAATTAAAGGATAAGAAATGATGGATTTATAGCATGTTTGTTTTTATGCATTTCTAATAAAGTTTTATAATTTTTATGCACCGTTTATCATCGTTGTGAATCGAATATTATTGTATAACAATTGATTGTATTCAAATTGCAAAATATTGTTTACAACAAAGAACATCACAATACTGCTTATATAATACTATTATAAATTTACACAATCTCAATCTTTGTTGATATTGTAATTTTAATCGTGTAAAGAACGAACACCACGTCCATTAATCATTTATAATGATTCATTATATATTGTTAAACTAGCGTCAAGTGTTGTTTCTACGAATTCGTATGTAGGTAATATATTATTTTATATTATATTTAGAATCTGGCGGTTGCATTCACCACACGCATTTTGTATTTTAAGTGTATGTCGAATAAAATGACTCGTGACGAACGTTAAACGTATATTAAAACATAATATGTTTGTCATTTGTTCACACACTGCAGCTTAGTGTTAATGACGTTTTTGTTTTTATTTTTTTTTATTATTTTTGGCATTTTTGAGTGATCGAAATGTATATTATTATATTTTCGCAATTCAAAAAATGGTATCGCTCTTTTCGCCAACATCTTGGCTTGTGTTGTATTATAATATGCGTATAACATTATAGTCGTATAATATGTAATACCCACTGAATAAATAATATTATACCCTCATCTTCCTTGTTGCATTAAAAAAAAAAAAATGTCGTTATCTCATATCCTGGTGTTTTTGACGTCGTCGTAATGTAATGTTTTTGTTTTCGTTCGGGGTTTATTTTTTTCCTTTCAGAAATATAATATTTTACAAACAATAAACGCGAACTTAATAAGTGTTGGTATATAGGTATAAGGAACAATTTATACTTATCTCATAATATTCTAAAAATTTTTACTGAACTTCGTATTTCTCTTGCGCTGTGTGTGTTTCTTTTTTTTTTTTTGCATTCTCTTTCTTCTTCATTGGCGTTTTGCAACGGTAATGAAATTTGACAGTGTAAAATAATTTAAAAAACACCGTGTAAAAATATATATTTTAAATGCTCTTTAAAAGCCTGTCGGCAAATGCGTTTTACGCCAACGCTGGTATAGTTTGTAAAATTGTTTTTTAAATAGGGTTTGTGATGGATTCGCTGTCTTTAAAAGCTATTCAATTTTTTTACCGCTTTTTAAAACAATATGCTTTCCTCTTGTAATTAATAAAACTAAAATGTTTAATTAAATATTATGATATTATATTTATATTGGCTTTATTTCGCTGGACATTCAATAATCAACATATTTACATTTATCAATAACACACTATTCTTTCAATACCTACTATAGATAATTAGATTAATAATTTTGAATTTGGTGAATCCTTAATTATATACACTTATTTCTCCTTCGTCGGAATTTTGGGACCTGTACGAAAATGATCGTTAGTTAATAATTCCACCAACTGTCGTAATGATTTAAAGTGTAAAATATAAAATATTGTATTTATTGTATTATTTAAAAGTATAATATGTTTAATCGAATAATAAAAACATTAGTACATTAGCATTGGTACAAAAAACGCATGATCATAATTATAATATTGGCGTACCTATGTAAATATAACACAAGCTACTATCAGAATGAAAAAAAACAATTGAAAAGAATCTGCCCCTTAGTGGTAGGTACACACTATAATATGATAAATTATAATTGAATAAAAATTAAAAACAAGCATTTTAGATACATTGTCGATATATTTGAATTTTTCTATAAATGCATTGCAAAATGTATACGTATGTATAACTGTAATAATTATTTAAATTATTTTTATTATATGACGTACGAAATTATAATTTAAAATTGTTGTTCGCAGAGATTTTCATTTTTCTTATTCGTTGAAAAATTTACAAAAGATATTCAACATTGTAATTGTGTTTTATTTTCATGATGATTGTTTCAAACTATTTTGATAGCTTTTTTAGTAGGTAAGCGAACTGTTCCTTATTATTATAATTTTTTTCTTTACATGCTAGATACCTAACAGTAGTAAAGTAGTAATTTAGTATTTAAATGTTTTATAACTAAATAATTATTGTGCAAAAACAACAACTGAAAAAATGTTAATTAAAATAAAAATAAAAATAACGCAATGCAAATAAGTATAATTTTGTAATGTACAGCGCACGCAATCAAAGTTGGAAAATTGTTTGAAAAAGTGTACGAAACGTTGATGTTTGGATAAAATAATAAATAATATGGGAAATGTTATATTATTTATTGGTTGCATCTTGAAAGGAAATGCCTCTCTTCCCCTCGAGCGTCATTACAACCTATACGGTCGTGTATAAATATGCAAAGTCGTTAACGTCCAAAGCTATAGTTATGAATAATACAGTCTCATACATATTTGATTTCAAGAGGACAGAAGATTGTTTTGCCACAACTGCATTTCGTGCATCATTCCGACTGTCTGCCGTGGTGGTTGTCGGACCGACGACTGACTATAACTTAAGCCCAACTGCATTCTCGGATTAAAGATGCATTGTCCTTCGTGAAGTTAAGATAATTATTTAACCCGACCAAATAGTGAGGGTATACGATCATTGCATTCTGGCGGACGACCCGACGTCACCGTGACGCCGAGGTTTATTTTACTGTCGATCGTCCAATCGTCGGATAAATTGATCACAATTTAAACGAAACATGAATGGTAGTATTCATCGTATAAATAACTTACTATAGGTACACGTTGCGTACTTTGTTATACGAAGGACAATAATCATTGTCATTGTGAATGAGTTATTTAAAAATAATGTCTCGTAAACAACCTGCAGTCACAACCCCAATAAGATATAGGTAGCGTACACAAGAAATAAATATTAATAATCTATACGTTATGAACTTTTATTTTTCCATAGGTTCATTTTCCACAACCGAGAATTAAATCGATGTTGCATGTTTGTTTTTGTGACGAGTTTTGTGTGTGTTAGTAGATTTCTTTTTTTTTCGTTTAAATATTAAACAATTTATTATTATAAACAGAATGGTATAAAGGTTTAATACAGACAAAACAAAACAATCGATGAACAGTCGAAGAATGATCATCAAATGCCAAACATTAATATTTTATATAAAAAATGAAATTACCTTTTCCCCGTGGGAATAATTGATCATGCTTTGCTATTTTTCAATACGATTGCTTCTAATAACTGGTACAAATGTACTTAGGTCTCAGACCCATCGTAATATTTTATTTAAATGAAAACCTTTACGTAGAAAGCGGCGCGAAGTTACAAATTACTATACATATAACATATACAAGCACTCAGAGGTAATAGTAATATTTATTATACTTATTTTGAAACCACGGCTGAATTGTGTTGTATTTAGAAATCCATGTAAGTGCTCCGGTGAGAAATATTTGATTTCCTGTGAAAATACATTATGGAAAATTACCGATGAGCGAACAATGTGGCGGAACGAATCTTAAGTATGCTCTTATAGCATTATGTAAACCGCAAACGTCGAATGGCCCGAATTTTAATTACAAAATATTTTATTCTCTTATAATATTTACCTGTTTTTACGTTGTTCTTGATATCGAAATGTTATTTGAAAATAAAGAAAAAACAATAGACGCGTGAATTAATAAACGTTCAAAACGTATTGGTGTCGTGTGAATTTAATACAAAATGTTCAATAATTATAAGGATACCTATCCGAAAATACGAATAATATTAGCTTAAGTTATTTGAACCGTTTTGCCATGTTACAACATATATAGGTACATGGCATAAATGAATAATTACATAATAAAAATGTATCGAATATTATAAAAATAAGTACTGATATTGCAGGAGTCTCGTTGGTGGGTATGTCTTAAAAGTTGATAGCAATATGATGAATAACGGTTTGGAACAAAGTTTGGTTTGCCGAAAAACCTTTAAGATTTTTCTGTAACGAGTGCAGTTCTTTTATTATTCAACGTTATTGTGTTGTGCTTTGAAGTTTACTCAGACATTTTTTTGGAAACTTCGAAATGTGATTTTTTTTAATAAGTAGGTACTTACAAATTATATTGCAATTTCGATCTATATAGATTACAATTATGCTGTAAGAAACTTGTCGATTTTTTTTTTTTCGTATGTACAAAAGGGAAACATTCATCTTTGTAAAACTTTAGAAACTAAAATTAATTTTTCAAATTATTTCTTATTAGGATAACTTATATCATTTTATAGCGACTATATCGATGAACCTGTTGCTACTGTATTTTAATTTATAATTTATATATTTTACTAATTCTTCTAAACTAATCCACGTGAACAAAGTTTAGCATAATTTTATCTTTTGGTCATAAACTTTATAGAGTTATAGTTTTATAACTAGCAGCTTTATTGATTTATGACTTGATCAGTGTACATCATAGTCAAATTCACAAAGTATGAAAATGTGCATATTTCACGAATCAGGAAGTTCCATATAAATTTTCACATCTATAAATCGGACTATTATTGTATACATAAAACCCATTCAAAAGAAATCGTACAATAAGGCATTATTGTGTTTGAGTGATTTAATAACAATAATAATAAATATATAATAGAATTATGAGACTAACGACAAAAAGGTTAATCACAACTCAAACAAATATTACAAAAAAATACCTTTTTTGGAAGATCGCAATGAATCACGGAAGGTATCTTTTTTTTGAAAATCATTCAATTCTTTATTAACATCGACCATTATAAAATTGTTCTCTATTCTTCTTTATTTGTTTATTGCCATTGTAAAATGATGTAGGTAAAAGGTTAACGTATGACTTGTATAGTTTGTGCTTTGTGCCTCAGGTTTGTTTGTGTCGATTGTGTGTAAAAAAATAGAGATTGTTTATCTGTGTTGAAACCTAGTCGTGCCTGCACAAAAGCCTCTGAAAATCACCGCACCGCTATTATTTTATAAATTTATTGACATAATATTACAGAACACCAGAACACAATGAGAGGTCAATTTCGAGCGACAATAGTTAATGGTGTGCTTAATTATTATGTTCCGTACCTACCATTATTATCATTATTATGAAACCTAATTAGCGATAACCGAGGGCTGTTTTGAATTATAATTTTTAGATATAGTGTTGAGTTGACGCTGTAGAATATGTTTTAAACACATTACACAGTGGCATAGGGTAAAGGGCAAAATAAAACTGAAAACAAATTTTATGCACTGTCAGCGATTCCAGCAAGATAAATAGAAAACATTTCATAAATACGATTTTGAAGACTGATGAAGTGCACCGGGTCAATTGATTCAGATGGATTTTGGCAAACAGCCAATGTTTTGCGGGCTAGAATTGAGAGTGAAATCTAATTTTCTTCCACTCTTTGCTAGGTTTTTTCTTCCTTTTATGTGTTAATAAAGACTTTGTTAACTTGGCAACAGAACAAACATTTTTGGTAGTGACACTCTAAT
Source organism: Sitobion miscanthi (assembly GCA_008086715.1). Taxonomy (NCBI): domain Eukaryota; kingdom Metazoa; phylum Arthropoda; class Insecta; order Hemiptera; family Aphididae; genus Sitobion; species Sitobion miscanthi. Next base: position 98,567,991 of record CM017797.1, read on the forward strand.
TGATTTTATTATAATCCATTCAATGAACAATATTTACATATTATTATACGTACAATTTACTCACCAGTCACTACTCATCGTTATCCCATTTCGTTCCTATAAATCGCGTTCAACGACGATTTATTTATACATTTAATAATGGGTCTAAATACGGAAAATATTTCATAGTCTAAGAAAACCTTTATTTTTTTAGTCACTGAGCTCAAAATTTAAATATGTAGTGCAAAAAAAAATATTTTACGTACATGTTATAATAGTATTATGTGCAATACATAAACATTAATAAAATAATTTTTTTGGGACCTGTTGTGGAGCGGTCGATAATGTATGCTGAATAACTGACCTTCCGGGTTTTTAGCGATGAATCCTCGCTTCTCATACCAACGTGTTGTTCAAAACCAACTGTACCCCTCCCCACGAATAACCATGACCCCTGATAATATGCTAATATGTCCATAGTTTCCGATGCTTTAAAAAACTTATATAAGAAAAAATATATGATTTTTATATTTATATAATTAGGTTTTTTCATATATTACGATGTAAAAGTTAAACTCTTTATATCATAAAATCATTTTGAAATTTATAATGACGTGAGACTTTGTTAATGTTTTTATTGAATTAATGTATATAGGCTAAGGTTTTATTGATTTGTGTTAATTTTATCGGAACAATTAAATTAATCATAAATAAATTCTCTAGAATATAACATACAGAATGATTTAACAAGCATTAACCCCCATTTCTTCCTAAAGACATTTTTTAGTGATACACATTTCTATTTTTCAGATGAGAATCCTATAATTTGACTGTAAATTATTTAGTGGATCATTTTATTGAAAATGTTGAGGTACTTAATTAAAAATTTTAATGAGTAGTTTCTTAGTTATTAAAATGTCTGTACTAAGGATAATAGTCATTCAATATGATTGTACAAAAATATAAAATAGATGTCAAATTATATCTAGTATGTATTATACTTGGATCGTTTTTTCAATTTATTAATACTTATGGATTAATATTATTGACTAAAATTGTCAATTTTATGCCCCCATATCGTATAAACCCATTACCATGGAGCTTTTATCCTTAGAACATGAAGTTACACAAGTCAAAAACTTCTGGTACGAATTTTTATTCTGGTGATACGTCGAATTTTTTAAACAAATTATCCACTGTATAATTTACTGTTAGAAAGGGATTTCTCATTTGAAAAACACATGTTTGTATCTCCATTTATCTCCAGTAGGTATATTTAAAAAATCCAAAAATCATTTATTAAATAACTGCATTATTGAAGGAAAAAGGGAGTGAGAATGCTTGGTGAATCAACCTGTAAGCATATAAAACTAATTCAATTTTGTAATTTTATTTCATAGGATTTAAATTCAGTAGGTAGGTAGGTAAATTAAAATTCAGTTTGGTTTCTTTCCGGAATTAATTGTATTTAAAAATAAAAAATTGATACTAAAATAATATTCTTCGATTTATATTAGTTATTAGGTACTTCACAAAGTTGTAAATCCAAAACATTAATTACATTTATAAACTATTTATACATTTCCTACCTCAGAAATAAACGTTGTTTACTTCACCTCCGCTTTTATTATTCATAACTGAGAATTATAATTGAACTCTTCTTTAACACAATAAATTATTCGTTCAAACAGTCAAGATAGAAAAAAATATAATTTACCAAATAACTTTGCCAATCAAAAATTATCAATTTTAAGTCAAATAACACTAATGTTTTTTTTTTTCATGATATACGTTTTTGAAGTCATCGATAATTTTACATTGTTTGCTTTCATTAATTGTTTTATATTGAAATGTAATTAATTATTTTTCCTACTTTTAAGGTTACTCAAAATCAATATAATCCTGAAGTCATTGGCCTTTCACCTGCTTTTGATTGATAATGTGAACATTTTACTAACCAAATAATAAAAAGACCGAACATTTTAATAATCTTAATTTGAATATGAATCTATAATGCAAGTATTACAACAATTACATAGCTAGGTAATACAGGTTTTTATAGTTTCTATAAATCTAAAATATTATTTTTAATTCGCACGATCTTCACAAATTATTGTTATATAGCGTATTAATAATTAAATTTTTATTATTTTAAAAGCAGGTGATTAAGAACTAGTTAGGGCCTGTTTTACAATCATAGTTTAAACCTCGCCTAACCCACTGATTTTACCGGCCGAATTCGGTGGTTTAACCTTAGTTTAACGATTGTAATACGGGCCCTTAGTGAAGCCGATGTGCTAAAACTATACTTTTATATGATTGATATAATTTCCTACGCATTAAAAGTAAAATCAATATTAAATATATTGAACTTTTTTAAAATCTAATTTAAAAATTAACGTTTTTTAAGATCGCCGATATCAGATGTCAATAATCATTGCTCACACGCACTACGCGTTCATATATATCGCGTATTTTTATACACTCTAGCCATATTATTATGATTCCAATTGAGTATAAAATCGAAGGTCCTATATAATTTACTAACGCACAGTCCCGAAAGCGATCGCATAACGATGATGACGCGTGTCACCGATACAGTGAAAAATCGCCTTTTTTTTTGTTGTTGTTTTGCCACAAGGTCCTAGTCACGACTCTCGAGACGATGTTTTCTTCGACCGTTTAAACTCGCTCGTTTAAACGCAGCAGCACCTCAAGTTATTAATAACTGCTAAATAAATTAAAGAACGACACGAGATAACACACTTGTTATTGTCGGTTAAGTAACCGCAAAGGAGACGAAGAGCCGTATACGCATTAGCGGGGGCGGCGGGGGGGTGCTCGCACAACATTTGTGGTGTGTGTTGGCACACGAAAATGAAAAATATATCCAAGTGCTGTAATAATTCTCGCCGACGCTATTAATCTTCTCGCTATTATTGATTCGGATGAAAACGGAACGGTTTACACACGGCAGCATTGGTACCTACCTACCCCGCGCAGAACGCGGGCTCGGAGAAAAATTGTGGTTTTCGAAAACGTAATGATACCGCCGGAGCGACGTGACAAAGCGTCAATCTATTATAGGCCCCGCATTGATTTCTCGTTTATATTTTCTATTATTATATACGACGACGACGACGACGACGATAATAATATAATGTGGACCGAGTAATACCTGTGCGCGTGCACAGCGGGAGCGTTACTTGCACACGGCAGCGCCGCCGCCGTCTGCTGTTCCGGTTGGATTTCGAAATGATGATATGTACGCCGCGGCTCGTAATAATAATAAGAAGTCGGAGAAAAAGGAGGAGGAGGAGGAGGAGAAAAAGAATAAGAAAAAAAAAATTAGATTTTGACGTATCAATATAGCAGCTGCTGAATGTATATTATACGCGAGTGGTATCGTGACACGGATATAATAATAATAATATTATTATGGGATTATGTCAATTTTGGCCGCGCGAATAGTCGTCGCCGGGTCCGAAATTTGTCATCGGATCTCTGAGAGACTATATAACACATATATATATATTTCGTTGGAAATAATTGCGTTACGGCGTTATTATACGCAGAGGTACTACATATAGTTCTCATATATACACGGTAGAAAAAAATGTGCTCTATCGGTATTTCGTATTTTCCATTTAAGAGCAGCGTGTGTCGTCGTCCGAGGTCGTATATTATTATATTATATGTGTTACATGTGCTTATTGCGGTTTTCTTTTCTTTCTCTATATTTTTTTTTCCTCGGCGAAAATCGTGTTTGGTGATATTTCCGATTTAAGGGTTAACGTCTGCTAATGGCGTTTTCCACGTCGATGCGTCCTATGGTCGTTATCACACAACACTGAAACCATGACGTCGTATGCAGGAACACCGCCAGAAATATGTAGCGAGTATATTACACGGTCTTACCTTGGGGTCACTCCATATAATATGGTCGTATCAACATTTCCGCTCCAAACGTTACTGTTCCAATTTGATTTCATCGTATATAGTATGATCAAGCGGAAAACAAAATCTGATAATGCGAACAATATTTTTGTTAAATGGACAGAAAATTAATCCAATTACAATATAATAAAAATAATAACATAATAATCTACTAATGTAAAAATGTAACAAGAAAATATCCCAAATATCACACCGTCAAACAACTAAATGCTTCTGTATAGCAAACATTTTGCACTTGTTAACATTTTTGTATAATAGAACTTTAGGGTTTTAAAATGTCATCAAATTTATCATCTCAAAATATTAATGATTTAATGTGAAAAAAAAATTGTTTGTTGGGTATATCTCAAAGTTTATGTTCATATACTTACAGTAAGAGAACATTTTTAAAATTTGGCTTAACACTGTATCGAATAAGTTAAATAATTAACAAATAATAGTCAATTGGGACAAGTGTTAACCGATAATATAGGCACCTAGTCTACCAATTGTACCTAATTTATAACCACTAACGCATATTGTTGTTGGTAAACCTTGGTTGATAAATCATTCATTATCTGTGTGTAATAAAAAATCACTTCTAATCATCTATAACCAAATACGTTTAAAAGAAAAAAAATATTTTAAGAAATCAATTAAGAACAGTAAAATATTTCAGATCTTAAATTTAAGTACTGTATTCTAAAATTCGTGTATTCGTAAACGAGTTATATTAATCTGATTCTTTTATATTAGCGAGTATATTAGATATGTACAAGAATATTTTTTTATGAGAATGGTTTTTTTGTTTCTGTTAAGAATAATCGGAGGTTTTTTTTGATAAGCAAAAAAACGTGTTAATTGCACAATTGTATTATATTTAATACCCGTAAATTAGTATAATAAAGATATATTATCCTTGGTTTATACCAGAAACAATATACGTTTTAAAATTTAGTACATTCGGGTTGGTACCAACTATGTTCCCAGTGAATATAATATTTGAGCATTCATCGCGATCCATCATTTCAGATATCCAAGTACACCCTAAAGACACATTAATTCCACACCATTCTTCCAGTGATACTGTTTTAATGATCCAAGATTTAAAAATAAAATATAAAATATAAATAAATTATATGCTATGGTTTTCGTTGAGATGTGTTTTGGCCTACGACAATACTATTTTCTAAAATTTATTTGTAGAACATGAAATATGTATAATCTGATTTTACATGGAAAATGAAATGGTTTGGTTACCTAACACAATATCCCCAGTCCTTATTAAATTATTTTATTTACTATTTTATTTATGTTCAGAGGGTGATAAAACAAAAATGTTGAAAGTTATTTCGCCTTCTTTTGTTTATTCGCCCAATGTAATTACTCGTTTTGCTAGGTTTTTCTTCAATTTGTGTATTATAAGTCAATAAAATTACGCTCTTAATGAAATTTATAGTATTAAAAAAAATAATAGGGTTACTTATAACGTTCTAAGCCATGGAGTTGGTAAAAATATTATTTTGATAATTTATATTATTTCAATACTTTGCAAACAAAATAATAATCAAATTATCAAATACGTATTTCATGTAGGTACTTACCTACTTCTGGCAAAATAAAAATTAACATATTATTATTATTATTATTATTATGTTAGTCGTAAAACACGTGAGAACATAAAAATATGAATTTTATTTTCATAACTGTGTATGCAAAGAGTAGGTAATAAAATAAATCATAAATATGGGAAAAATATAATTAACTTGTAAGCGTTTTGGTTTACATTAAAGATAAGTGTAAACATTTTTAACTAAAATATAGGTAATATACGTAAAATACCTATAATTTACAAATTAAATACCTAGTCAACATCATATTTTATTTATCTGTGTTATTGATTTATGTCTATCAAACCAAATTATCGATGTTTCGTTTCAAATATTTTTTCATAACAATTCAAATATTTTTCAATATCCAATAATTAAAGTTCAAACGATAAACTTATTCATCATAAAAATAATAATGTATTTACTATTTTACACTAAAAATTTTTATTTAGGACATGCACAATTTTAGGTACATAAACTTAATCATCTGTTACGACCAATAAAAAGTTGTTGTAATTAAAAACTTAATACATTTATTTACACATGAAATTTTATGTTCAAACTTGGGCAGAGATTTCGATACTTTTTTATTTTATTTTTTGTGGTGTGTGAATTCGTAGATGTTTTAGTTAGAAAATATGCGTCAGGTAAAACATGTTTATTTTAAACGTTCGTGTTGATTTTTTTTATTAAAAAATGCTGACCTCTTTTGTCAATTTTTAGGCATTGCTTGACAACATTAGAGGTCTTAACATTGAAAAATAATACTTCTGAAATATGATCATTTTATTGTACGTCTTACATAAAATATATTTGGTTGTATATAACTTATAATATGTTCCAAAAATTGTGATTTAAACAAATGCATGCATTGTATTTGTGTACACACATTTATAAAATATATAAGTACATATTTTTTTTTATGAAAAATAATAGAGTATTCAATTAGTATTGAATATTTGATTTTCACAAGTATTTATAGTTTGTAGTGTTATAAAATAAAACGAACCCTAATGAGCTTATTGACAGCCTATATACATAAACCGTAATACTTAATACACATATTATTTAAATGAAGTACCTAATAATTATATCGTAATATTGCGAGTATGTATTTATGTCACGTATACCGTACAAATATATATTCATTAATATCCAAAGAATATTCAAATTTGTGTGTACATAATATTTCGTTGAATTTTATATCATGCAATAATTATTAATTTGTATGTATTTATTTATGTATACTTAAAAAAAATAAAAAAGGTCATTTTATTATAAGCCATCGTAACTACGCTGTGTATTTTACTGACGAAACTTTCAAAGAGTTCAATGAATAACATAAATTGTATACTCTTGGTGTCCAAAAATACATGAATGGTATTCGAGTCATCGTGGAGTAAAATCAATTAATAAGGAAATAAAACGGAAATTTCATTGAAATGTCAAACGGCAGCGTTAATTAATTAATGTATTCAATGTGCGACTGTTCAAGTGCGGCTTTTCGTAAGCCTAATCGAATGGGCGGAGTGATGGTTGCCAAGTTGAGTTCCGTAAAAGGCGCATTAAAGATCCATTTTTATTATTAGGGTTGCCGTGTGTATGTAAACTGCCATAAGATTATTTTACAGAGTGGGCGGAAGTGTGACGACAAATTGGTTCTGTCTTTTTATAAGGCTTGAAATACACCATAAACAGTGAGTTTGGGATAAAAAGGAGAAATGTTTTGTATTTTTTTTTTGCGTTTCGTTACATCCCGAACTTCGTACTGCTCCCCCCCTCTCCTACAATGCACCTTCTAGTGCGCGCAATACAATGAGCACCTTTTCCAGTGTCTATTGAATATCAATCGATCGTGTTTAAATGGTTGTGGGTATAGGTAACCCTCATTCTCACAACTCACGTGAACTACGAATTGCAATTACTACTTTCAAAGGAAAGTTACGATTTCCGACTGGTTACTCCAGACACAGTACCATGTTTTCCATCAATTAATTTGTTTTGTTTAAGTTCATAATATACTGTACAGGTTGATTCACTTGAGCATGCTAAATCCCATTCTTTTTCCTTTAACAAAGAACTTGTTCAATTTTTGATTTTTGTAGTTTTGAAATACACTCGGAAACTATATTTACAAATTCTTGAATGAAAAAGAATTGAAGAATTGGGATTTTTTATTGTAAAATGCTTAGTGGATATTTTTTTGAAAACTGTAGATGTAGCTAATTCAAAATTCGAATAAGTAATTTCTAAGTTATAAAAATGTTTATACTAAGGATCTATAGTCTTTAAATATAACTATACATTTTTTAAATAGGTTTAGTGTTGGATCTAGTATTTATTAAGCTTGCAAAATGTTTACGAACTATTTATATCGATAGCCTTATGTTAATCATTAAAATTTTTAAGTTACCATCATATCTCCCAAATCTTTCAAATCCATTCTTATGTGCCTAGCCTTATTAACCACTCAAAGTTATAAATCTTCTAAAATTTTTAATTTTACTTTCTTACCTATTTAATTCGATGTTATATATATAAAAGAAAAAAAAATTTATAATGCAAAAAAAACCTATGAAACACATTATTAGCGGCCAATGACCAATGCAGTCGAGGCCTTGTATTTATTGTAAAAAAGATAGGTTATAACTCAAAAACTATTTGTCTAATTTTGATTTTGATACATCTTCATTTTCAGAAAAATAATTTACTAAATCAATTACTATATAAAATGTTAAATACAATATTTTAAACAGAAGTTTGTATCACAACCGACCACTTCTTCAATAGTACAAAAAAGTACTGAGTATGGACGTTAAGTATATTTAAAATTCCAAAAATCACTATTGAAGAAAAAAAGGGCGGGCATGCTTGGTGAATCTCCATGTCTATATTAACGTCAAATTTAAAGTCTTAAAAAGCAGTTTTATGGATCAGGTTGAAAAGGTAGCGAAAAAAAATTTAAATGATTACCTAACATATTATTACCGTCTCGAATGACGTAAAATTTGACTATACGTGAATCTAAATATAGAATCAGCGTTCGTTAAATGACTATGAAACTCTTCCACTGATGTATAGAATACGTTTGGATAGCTGGTTCAAAAAATACTCACGTTTCAAACAAATTCCATTTGACAGTCAATCAGTGAAACGGAAATAACTATACGAAAGGTATAAATATAAAAAAAAATAGAAGTCTGAATTAATTCTAAATAGTGAATGCTTCATACGTTATTGGATTACAAACCATTCGGATGGATATAGACATTTTTTTTCGAACGCATAAGTAATGATCAGATTTAATAATAACTGTGTAATCCTTTTATACAAAATGTTAAAAAATAAATTAAATAAATACACTATTTATTATTATCATTATTAATGGTTTGAAATTGTGAAAAATTGAAGTGTTCTTCACATTTTCATCTTTACTTCCAAAAGAATATCGTAATTTTATTAATTTAATTACCGCTTTCTGAAAATTTAGGATATTTCATATTGCGAATTTCCTTCTTGACTTCGTTGGATAAATAAATTACCTTCTGTAAAACTAAGTTGGACGTAAGAGAATTTTCAAAGATCTTAAACATTATATTTAAATAATTAAAAGCTATTTACTCATAATGTTAAGATAAAAATTGAAACAAGATTACAGTTTTTAAATTGATTATACGTCCTAGAAGAACAGCTTACGATTTTAATTATGAGGTGACTAATGATTTGTTATTATTACACTCTTTAATTTTTTCGTATAATTTATCAACCTTAAAAAAGACTTTAATATGAACATATCAGGCTATTAAAATTCTTATAAAATACTAAAAAAAAAATAATTAATTTCAAGGTAAATTCCTTAGAACGTATAATAAGTTTATGTTGTTTATTATTAATTAGCTAAAAATATGAATTAAGTTCTATTTTTAAATATCAGATTATTGATTTAAACATAATATTAAATTGATTTGATTTGGCATTAATATTTTTATACTGATTGTGATCGTTTATAATTGACAACAATTTATTCAATTTTATATACAAAATAAATACATTTAATATTTACAAAAACAATAATGAGTTCGATAAGATATTATAGTTAAGTGTTATAGTTATTTATGAAGTCTGAATTTTTCTATTTTATTGTTTTGGATAGAAATATAAAGTATTCTTCTTGCATCGCCGATTTCTTAAGATAAGATAAGTGCACAAACAGTGTATGTTTGGTTCGGAATACCATAATAGAAACTAACCTGTTTAACGACTTAGTTTAAACAATTGTTGACTTAGTTAAAATAACTGTTTAACAGTAGATATTTTTTTAGACAATTTTTTCTACTTTACAGTAGAAAACCACCATTGATTACTTTATTGATGGATAAAATTACAGTAGATGCCTTAAACATATGAATAAATTAATAATATATAAGTTCTTGGCGAACGCATTAAGTTCAAAAAATAAAAAAAAACTTAAATTAATCATATAACTATAATTTTAATCAGCTTTGATAAACAATAAAATATATACCTATATATACAGAATGATTCATAAGTATCCCCACCCCCTTTTTCCTTCAATAATTTAGTTATTCAAAATCTGATTTTTGGAATTTTTAAATATACTTACTTGAAGATAATATTTTAATTTTTCTTAGATTTTTCGTACTGCTTACTTAAGAAGTATCCTGTGAAAAATCAAAATTCTTTTTTTTTGAAATAAAAATAACTAGGTAATGTAAATTATTTAACTGCTATTTTTCTAAACATTATTTTATATCAAAATCAAAATTCAAACGAGTCGTTTTTGTGTTATTTAACTTTGTATACCTAACCCCCTATTTAAAACTGCTTTATATTCAAATGGATTTTTGATCTCGATGTGGTAAAACTAAATTCTTTGGTTTATTTTAAATTTACATTTATTTTGAAACTCAACTGATCGGTATAAAAAAACTCATTGGATGTAAGATAATTAATATAATCAATGATGAAGTAGACTTTTATTATACATGTGTGATTATATTTTTACTATTTTAGAAGTGACAACTATTGTTTAAGTCATACTTGTGTTTAAGGTACACACGAAATAATATCAGAATATCAAGGAAAAATGTCTAAACTTATATTTAATATATTATCATTAAAATTGTTTGGGAAACAAGCATTATGCTTATTGAAGTTGACACTAATTGAGAGGCTTTCATGTGAAAACTGTGGTGATTGGCACTATTGATCAGAACGATATTTTGGGAAAATCCAAATACAATTTGGAATACAACTACGTATAGATGTGACTATAGGCATCTGGTCAAACAACCCTTTATCGGGCCGTTGGGAAATATAATTTTAAATAAAAGTGGAAAAAGTACAAAAATCAATTACCTAATGAATGTAGTAAATTTAGAAACTAAGAGAAAAATGCAAATAACAATTTACAGAAAGTTTATTTATTCGTGTTGAGTGAAAAAAAATTATATTTTTTAATCTGACTATTTTTCATTGTGCGTGTACCTGTAAGGTCCATTGAATATAAAAATCTTAAGAGGACGTCTCACCCACATGTTTAGTCAGACTGCTTTGTCTGACAAATGTACAATATAAAAATTGGTTTTTTACGATATTTTAATTTTTAAGCTACCTAGTTATGATCCACAAGCAGGTGCCTATGTAAAATATTTTGTACATGTTTAAAAAGCTCATAACTTGTTAACTGAATTATTGAAAAATAACCTTAAAAATATCGACTTGCAATAAAAATTGGTTCTGATGAACGCAATATATTATGCCTACGTTTAGTCAGAGACAACGCAAGTAATTAAGACGTAAATATTTTTGATCCATTGTATTTAAATCTTAGTTCAGCTTCATAATATATGATAATAAAATATAATACTATAAAATAATATAATATGATTCTTTTAACCGTTATACTCATTATCACGACATGAATTTCCTAGGAAATATTTATTTTTTACAGAACTTGAAGTGATAAAAAAACAACATTTTTGAAAAGCTCATCTTAAGTTAAAATTAAATGTCTAAACTTATAACTAATAAAAACTTGTTCAAAATTAGATTTTTATAATACAATGAAAATCTGAGAAAAATATTTTGTTCAGGAATTGAAATTAAAATAGAATATAGTGAAAAATACAATTTTTTCGAATATTTTGCTTCGTTATTAAGTATAAGTATGAAAGTATTTTTAATGAAATGAGAATACTTTTCAAAACATAGTAACATTTAAAAGAATCGTTTTGTATGGAAAAAAATTAGTATAATATTGTATAGATCTCAGCGTTCATAATCATAATTTTTTTTTTCAATTAGAAACTTTACACACATTCAAATATAATATACATAACAATATTGGAAATTATTTACTTGCACAAAACGTATATTATTATTCACCATTAAATCAAACACTATATTAAAATAAATGTATGTATAATAATAATTCCAAAATACCATACCTTCATTATATTAATGTGCATGGAAGTCAAAATAATAATAGTATACCATTATTATGTTCTTTGTCATTCCAATTAGGTACTTTCTATTTTATATAATAAGTTAAATTATTATAAAAGTTCAAGTCGATCGAGTCCGTGTATTTTATTATGAAAATATAAGGAAATGTTAGTTTTGATCATATTTAAATTACATTTATAAAAATTACAGCGCTTTTAACTCAATTATTTTATTTATTATGTTTAGTGATTTCATATCAGAAAATTAGTGAGTGTATTTTCACATCCAGACCCTCAGAGGCACTCTTTATCGTCTTTACTTTGTTCTTGCACCTAAATCTACAAACGGGTAAGTATGATGACGGGGTTGTGCGTGCGGCTTGCATAATATGATTGTCCTTAGTTTTAATTGAACCCCGCTTCTTTAAGAAAATATTGCGTACACACCGGTAAATTATTAACTTAAATAATTTATTATACTTATAACTTTACATTACTTTATATTTTTACTTTATGCAACTAATAATGAACTAAATTATATTTTGGTCGTGTATAATAAACTTGACATTTCTGAAATGCACTAATTAATTATTATTTATCCACTAAATTAAAAATATATATATTTGTACTATATAGTGTATCACAGTATATATGTATTCAAAATAATGCATTTTCGATTTAAATTGTTCAGATATTCATGGTACACACAGTGATTCATTAAGCTCGTTCGACGTTCTGTTTTGCTTCAACAATGCATCTAATAAATTATGATTTTTGAAATAACTGTAATAAGTATAATTTTATTAAAGACTTTATTTTTAAATAATAAAATTGTATATACCATTTAACAGGGGCTCTTCCGTGGTGATACAAATTTCTATTATAAATAAAATTGCCCTTTTTGCTGTAAATTGTTTATCAGCTGTTTTTTTTGAAAATATGGTCACTAATTATATTAAAGTATAAAGTACGGATATGATAGAACTATTTTTAAGTATATTTAAGAAATATTTTGTTTTTGTTCTTGGAATATAGCATTGATATAATGATGTACCAGCTATTATAAATAATATAAGAACGAAATTGAAGTGAATAATTTATTTTTCTATACTTATTTGTAATAATATATTGAACAGTGGAAAGTTTTCATAATAAATATTTTTTTAGCTTGCATCGCATTTGCATTTTTACGCAACACTTAAACAAAGACTTTACGTAGACTGTAAATATGCAGTTTATATTTTTTAAATTGCGAATATAAAAGATAAATTTGTAGTTATGATATATTTGAATTTTCTCATAATTTTATTTATCAATATTCAAATCTTGTCTTTAGTTTATGGTCAAATAACTTGATCACAATGTCACAATTTTTAAAAATAACACTTATTTAAAATAAAATAAAATCTCAATTTTAACAGGACTACAGGACTACCTACGAATAATTTAAATTCACAACTCTCGTAATGTTTATAAATAGGTATCGTCGCCCATTCTTATTGGTAATAAAATAACTTTCATAAAAAGTTACGAACACAGATGCGCATTATTTTTTATTCTATCGCAATTACGTGTCTGATGATATCATAACAGGTATACAAAAATTTTGTAAGAAAAAATTAAAAATTTAAAAACAACTGGGTAGTGAAGAAAGAGTATAGTTACAATACATGCATAGTGTTGTTTAAAAATAAAAACACGAATAGAAAGGATATGTATTATATACTACGGTAACATCATGTATTTATACAAAATTTATTTTGCATAATATTAAAAAAATTCCACTCAATGAGTTCAATGTTCGTCTTTCGCGATCATCGCGATGCCTAATATTTTTGAACGAATAGTCGATCTGTGGTGCGTAGAACAATCTCTCTGGACACTGGCGCGTTACAAATAAACAACACAAACATTTGTTGGCCTCACCTGTTGTAACCTTTGTATCGATTTTAGTGTATGTGTAATAATAAAAGCTGTTGAATAGGACGTGTATCTGCAGCGAGGTACAAAATGCTTAAAGTGGGACATAAAATAATGGGACGTGTGACGTGTCGTATGTTAAAATAATTCCTGACGATTACCGGAATTAATGTTAATTGGGTATCCGCCATCCGGAAGGATTTAGAGTTGCGGATGTTTTGGCGTTAGACAATGTCACTTTTATACCTGAAACCGACATTCAACCAATCGAGCATGAGACGTATACTTAAATCAAGTACCCATGTATATACAACACAATGTACAAGTATAAATTATTATTGTGTGTATAAAAAAATGTTTCATCCGTATGACGTTTGTCAGTCGATAAAATAATTCAAATATTATAGTTTTTCATCTATTTTCTTGTTCAATTTCAATTATAAAAGTGACGTACTGGTTATTTTAATATTTTACGATGTGAATTCGCGTTATTAAACTGTGCAACATTGTTTAACATGATTGGTTCAACAAAAAAATGATTTATTTCAATTTAATATTAATAGATATACCTACCGCTGATACATTTGTTATTACGTTTGATTTAAACATAATAAAGTGCCAATCCACTCAGTAAAAAAGAATACAAAAAAAAAATATATAATATACGTATTCCATAAGTAATATATATAATTATTTTATGAAAACATTTAATAAAAATAAATTGCCCATTTTTTGTTGTTCACTATAAAACGTATACAACCGTGGTAAGCTTTTATTTTAAACTATTTGTTATTTTGTAATACACTTTAATCAGCGGGAGTAGCTGTTCACAAAAATTGCTACACAAAATTATAAAGAAATATTAGTTTATCTTAATAGTGTGATATGTCATTATAAATCTATGAAAATAATGAAAATGTATAGTATCAGAATGAATAAGAATTTGAAGAAAAATTTAAATTTTCACACTGTAAAACGTAATTGATATGAAAAATCTCGAAGCATAAAACCGTAGCTCCGTTGCTTTTCAGCTATATTATATTACTGGATTGTACGTAGTGATTTTCAAACTTTGTTTTAAGATACGATGTGCCTACACTTTTATTCCCAAATGAATCAACGTTATTGATGGAAACGTCGATGTGATGTTTTTGTAGAGCAAAGTCAGTTTTCTTCGTGAACTTCACGAATCATCATAAGAATTATTTACTTAATTTGCAGATTCATTTGTTTCCGTTTATCAATCGTTATGCTTATGATTAACAAAAAATTATACAATTTATATTTTGTAACCACTTATAACAAAAATTGTATTTGGTTTCTCTATTATACACTTGCATATTATGTTATTAAATTGAGAATAGTCATCGGGAATCTCATAATTTATATTTTCAAACTTGTAATAATAATAACTTGAATTAATCGTATGAATATATTTTGTAAATTTGAAAAATCACAGTTGTAACATTTTAAGTAATCACTGCTAGTAATACTTACAAAAAAGTTGAATAAAAA
The DNA here is from genome assembly GCA_008086715.1 of Sitobion miscanthi. Taxonomy (NCBI): domain Eukaryota; kingdom Metazoa; phylum Arthropoda; class Insecta; order Hemiptera; family Aphididae; genus Sitobion; species Sitobion miscanthi. The sequence continues at coordinate 98,583,418 of CM017797.1, forward strand.
TGTTTTCCTTTTAATAATTTAATAATAAAAACATTATAAAATCGACGGATATGGCCAAAAAGAAATTTATCTCTACACAAAAAATATATTTAAACATAAAAATGAATTTGAATGAATTAATACAATAATCATAATGTTATGACATTTTAATATCAGAACATATAACATTAATAGGTAAAAAACATTGAATTAGTTTGATGAATTTATATTTTGATATTAAACCTAGTATAGTTTATTTATATTATTAATAATCGTCTAATGCAGAAATATTTTATTCTTAATTATTAATATTTAAAAAATTGTATTCACTATGATGAATAATTGTTGAAAATCTTGATTAGTAAACAATATGTTGAACAAACAATATTATTATACGGGTAATTTTACCTTATCTATACACTGTAGAGATACTACAGTTCTTGAGCGAACTGCATGGGACACACACGCTCAAACACATAGGCCAAAGTATATTTAAACATCGTCAACTAAACGTGTGGGCGTTTAAGATAAGTCCAGGTGGGTCTAGAAAGGTCAAAAAAGGGATGCTAAACTACTGCGCTAATATTCTTAAGCCAAGATAATGTTAATTCATTTAATTCAATTTTGTGCATGTATTTCAGAAACAGAATAAGAGGAATAGGAGTAGGAGAAGGAGACTATTGCTTGACTATGGATTCATCGTTGATAAGGTGGAGTTTCGTGCTGTGCTGGGCGATATTTTCAGGTAAGACTCATTAAGCACTATGCTCATATCTATAATAGAACTATACAATGTATTGTACTGTTGGCGAGATAATATGGCTCCCGGTGTTACTCAAGCCAAAAATGGATACGTAATGGTAGGTCAAAATATGTTGTCGTCGCTGGCTATATCGTTAATATAATGTTTCATCGGCGTCTTTTTATATGGTTTAATGAATGCAGCTTTTACGAAATATTAAAAAAAAATTAAAAACAAAAATTTTTTCGCCACTGTTGGTTATTACGTGATTACTAAAGTATATATTGAAAATATGTTAAGAAATGTCGAGGATGATTGACTATGACTGGTTCTAGTACGATTTTAGAACTAAAATAGGTAGTGGCAATAAAATCGAAAGAGGAAAATAAAATTATGGATAAAATTGAATTTCTGAAAACCGTACTATTAATATTTATTTTACAGATTAAGTTAAGGTAATTACAAAATACATATTTATTTAAACAGCTCTTACTTTTTTTGGCATCTACTGTTTAAAAAAAAAAATGTGATGATTTTAGATTTTTATTTGTATACACGTTTTATTTTTTACATTAATATGTTTTTGGGCTTGATACAGATATTTTATTTTTCTTACCGATTTTTTCTAATTGATTTTGAAAAATATACGTTTTCATTGTCATGGCTATTTATTCACAAAAACATATTAATTATGATTCATAGATTTTCCTTGTACAGGAAAATATCGAGTAACATACTAAGGGTTTTTTTTTATAATTGTTTAGAGACAACGTTAACAGCTAGATTAATCCTTACAGGACTTTACATACAAGTATACTTGAACATATTTTTTGTAGAACTATTTTTTTCTATTGTGTTTTTAAATATATAATTATAAAAACTATTTAAATACTTGACAAGCATATGATTATCACTACTACCACTACTAGTTACTACTACTACTACTACTACTACTGTTTCTGCTGCTGACGACGTCATCAGTTGACTATATAGGTACCTATCTAATAGTACGGTTTTACCTTTGCCATACGCTTGAAACGAGAGGACACCGAACGTTTTAATTAGCACATTTGGTCACGACACTATTACAACAGAAGGTACCCACCTCCTATACGTGTATAATATTGAAACAACCGTGGGTATCAGCTATGGAGGTACGCAGCTTGACTATACTTACCTTGACGCCGTGCTGGGTGACGATGCAATAAGGTGTGGGTGGAGGTGAAGACGTCGGTGACCCGCGTTTCCTTTGCTCCTCCGACACACCTTTTACACCCCTGACCCAGCCCGCCAGAAGCTCAACTATATATACCAGCTACCAGGTATCCTTTATTAACAAATTATGGTGATTAAGGCGCGTTTCCGCCGCACCTGCAGGCGTCCGTGGGATCTAACGTCGTAATAACATTATTCCTTTACCTACATAGCGTTTTCATACTCGGCATTTTCACAACCACGCGGAATACATTATATATTAAAATACATCTCAGTTGATATTATAATATATGTATAGAATATTTGCTCCTTATTGTTTTCGTTTCAAAAACAATGAACTGCACCTGTACAATATGTGTGCGCTTCCACATAGGTAGCTATAATAATATAGATAGTCTATCGTTCGGACGTCGTTATATATTATTATAATATAATAATAATATAAGGTACAACTTCAACAACACTCTTTAAACGCGTCATATTTATAGTATTTATATCAGTTTGACTTAAACGACACGTCGTCATCGCTTTCGTCAAAACATAAAGCGCAATAGAACTATTATGAGTACACGAGCGGTGCTGCGATTTGTTTTCAAAGATTGCAGTCGACGGAAACATTATTTTTATATCGATATTATTATATACCTAGGAGACAGTCTGACACTATACGCTAGATGACATTTTATTATTATCTATCCGATACGTATACGTTATTATCAATATATGATTATATTTCTAATATAACGTATATATACGTCTATAACTCTATGATATCGTATATGCATCGAACTCAATATCAGACCGTAATATGTTTGACTGCGTTGACATAAAATAAATGAACACATCAAACATGGCCGTTGTAGTATATGATATCATGGTATCGAAATGGTATAGTCGCGAATTTCTAATGCAATTTTTTTAAAATACGACCGTGCCCGGTGAATTATATTTTATTCTATAATGTTCAAAATAATCATGACAATCAAATTTACGAATTTACGCTCTCCTGATATTTCTAGAAAAAAAAAAAAAATCTCAAACGAACTGTAAAACATTGTATTCATACTTTTCATCTGTGAGCCGGTATGGGAACCGTACGATTGCAGTTTTTAATTACAATTACTATTATTATAAATTAACAACAACTGAAACCTAAAAAAAACAGTATTTACACTTTTAAATGGCCGTACAAATAAAAATCATACAAATACGTATCGCAATATTATTATTAGACGTTACGATACTTTGTTCGCCTATAAAACAAATGTTTGAAGAAGCAATATATTTATGTCATAGTAAAAAAGTATTCGAACATAAATTTGCAATAATTTTACCCCGCTTGTTCGTAATAACGTCTAATAAAGCACGTGGCACTGGGAGCTATAAATAATAGATCATAATATAATATACGCATTTTAGCATTTATACGATTTCTTACGATATTTTACATATTTTTATCGTTTTATTTTGTAGTTGTAATAATATAACAATTGCATAATGTGCCGTATTGTTCATATACAGAAATATTTAACCACTAACCCACACCCTAAACTAACCCACAATGATTTAATTTTAATGTCGTACCTATATTATGTATATAACGATATTGTAAGTCATAACATCACGATAGGAATCACTTCCCACGAAACATACATAACAAACATTTTTACGATGCATTAATTAGCATAAAGTACCCATTCGTCATAAAGCATTTATAACTATCGAATGGCATGAAAACAAATTGATGATATATGGTCGGCTCATAGTGTCTAGTGAAGAAAAACCGGTAGAGTTTTGCGTACTGTTAGAAATCAATGATATTTTCTTTGAAAAACCTCGTGGATACTATATCAAATCTTAGCTCTGCAACGATAAAGTTTCATAGACGTATATAGATATCAAACGATTTAATTTAATTACATGATTGAACACAAAAATATAATAATATTATTTAAATTATAAATATCGAAATAAAAAATGTGGCAGGGATATAAATTGTTATTACTTATTACCTATAATTCATCGAAAAAATCATAATAACAACATGTTCAATAATGCTATCTTCAACATATTTTCCAATAACCATGTTGAATCTCACGAATAAGAATATTATTCGTCTGATTAATCTTTTTTTTTCAATAAGATTGTTTGTCATTAAAAACGTAATAACAATTTTTTATGTTAGTTAGGCGTTATGTTATCACTTCAATGTGAAAAATATACTTCCCCGAGTATCTATCTAACAAATTGTATAGGTATATACACAAGTTTTCCAACAATCACACATATATAAACTTTATACTACTACTTGCAGCTATAAAAGCAACTGACGTGGTTTAGAATACAATAGCTTTTTATTTTCGATAAGAAGTAGAAGAAAAAATAGTTCTTTCGCCAAGTTCTGCAAAATATTTTCTTTTAGAACTTTAAAAAAGTGTATATTTTGTTTCTGTACTGAGTTTTTTTTCAATGTAGTACCTAAAATTGTATTTTTCTACAGTAACCATTTTTACATTTTTGTATTAAAAAAGCAATTATAAGTTTTAAAAACATCCAATTCAAAAATGCATCAAACGAATAAATAATAGTTTTAATATCTGCAAACAACTATCAAGAGAATTTTATTGAATGCGTCGTATTGAATTTAGAGTTTGTTCATATTCTCTATTTTATATTTTATTTTATATAAAAATATCAAAATAAATTAAATTACATATTTTCATATTTTCTTAAATTGTATATAATTTAACTGTTGTAAAAATTAATACAATTTATTTAATAGATTCTAGTGAGAAATAGGAAAACCATTTTTATAGCATATAAAAATAATTACTAAGGAATATCTGTGTTTAATTAAATTAGTAACTTCAAGATAAAATAATACATTATATCTTTAACAGTATACTAACGGAAACTAAAGTTTAGCAGGAAATTTATTTCCAATATACCTAGTGTGGTATAGCTGGTATCCGCCAAAAGTTTCGAACATTACATTTAGTCGTATCAATTTAGTTATTAATCATGAACACATTTTCACAGGTACGTATTCGGATATACAGACGTATTTCATAGTATACATTTAAGTTTCCTTTACTAGCTTAATAGAATATATTTTATATTAAATTTGATTCGGCAATTCAAATCGAAATAAAATATATTTTTATGGTAGTTAAAATTAAAACGAAAAACTCCAAAGACTTTACCTACTTGAAAACGAGTAAAACACCTAATTGACAACAAATTCATATCGTAACCATAAATCTTTCACAAACACTAATCATGCTGAATATAATTGCACTCAAATGACAAAAGCTGAACAATGTTTCCCTTATATTTTCCGACAGTGTTTACATAACTTCTGTAAGTACTTTTGGAATCTGTAAGTGCCCGAGGAAATTATGTAAGTATAGACGTATATGTAATTGTATGTCGGAGAAGAAAGTTTCAAGTAGTGTGTCTTTTAAAACAAACACTGTGACATTTAAACGACTAGAAAATTGTAAACTGTCATAAGAGTCGAAACGGAATTAAAATTGTCGACGCCTTATTTAAAACACTACTAAGTATATTGAAGTTAAATTATCGTTTTCACTGTATTTATACTATAAGTGTATTAATAATCTTATATATTTACATACTATTAGAATTAAATACGTAGGTACTTCATACTGTGTTTAGAGAGATTCTAGTCACAGTAATATTTTATTAAATAACTATTGTGTGTAATGTTAAATAGAGTTTTCTAAATTTTTCGTGTTTATCATTTAGTAACGTTATAATTACAACGAATTTCAATTTCAATTTAATTTAACGAAATATTATAATTATATAATTTAAGCAAGACTTAGTTTGAGGAAGAATTTATTGCATTATTTATGTTATCATTTTGAGTTTTAATATTTTTCATACTATGAAGAGCATAATTTAAGTAACCAACTTAACGTAACTTGACTCTATATCTTCATTTTTTTTTTATCTTTATAATAATTAAGCGTTGTGGCAAGTGCCTATCTTGTAACAATTTACATTTTGAATGTGTGTACAAAGTATAGATAAGACTTTAAGAGCCAAATATCATTTAAAGCATATTATATTTAAGGTATTAGGTAAATCCTTAGCAGTATACTATACTATAATTATATAATTTTATATTTTTAATTTGATTAATTGACTATGAATGTGTAAACTCTAAAATGGAACATTGTACAAGATGGAATATCTGTCGCTTTATTTATTCTTATATTTCATGATTATTATTCTAAAAAAATATTGCACTGTGTACCTCACTTACCTACAAAGTGAACTTTAATTTTTATTCACCTCTCAATGTATTTCTTTTTGTTGAAATCGGATTTTCGTAGAATATTCAACGTAGGTACTCATAAAGATCAATTTATTGGTAATCCGTTGGAATAGCATCTAGAATCATTTTTACATTTTTCCATTTTTGTGGAAATCTATAAAATCTTGATTGCATTTGGTTAAAATGTAGTATATACAAAACTGAGTTAAAGTACACACGATGCAAGTATAAAAATTTCACCTCGTAATAAATATTATATAAGGACTTGGAATAATAAAAAAATATAAACATTGTAGTTTTTAATGAAAAAATACACACACACATATATATATAATATACAATATAATAAGACATTACGAATGAAAAAAGTACTCACATAAATTTATGGCTCACGTGTTCTAATGCTAAATTTTTTTTTCTTCTTTTATTTGTTCGTAAATAAAATAAAACCAATAAAGTTTTGTTTATCAAGTGTATATATAAATATAATATTATATACGTTTATGTTATGTTTGGAGTTTGGACCACAAATGTGAAACGTATACCTAAATCAATTTCCAATGTGTTTCGATGTGGAAAAGTGTACTAACATAGGTACTATATTATTCATCATAATATTCTAAATATTGAAACTTTACAGTATTATAATACATTTTATTTAAAAATAAAATTTTTAGTGAAATCCATGTGTTATTACTTTCAAAAAAAATATAAACAAGTAAATAACGTGAAATGATACTACTCCATTTCTACAGCATGTGTGACTGTTCCATCGAGCTCTGAGTTTAAGGTTTCAAAGACACTAAATTGAATTTGGTGATTCAGTTACTAACGTTTTATGCGTTAACTATTATTACGCTTTTGCATAATATTTTGTCTCAGTTACACTGTACTTTGCCATATTACCATTTGTTACCACTACTGGTATGCAGACTGATATGAAAACAAAATCATAATACGACTAATTAAAATGTTTATAAAATCATATTTGTGAAAATAGCTATTATATATTGGTTTTCTATTTCTTTAGTTTTAGTTAATATTCTTGACATTTTGTATTCTTTTACACTTATCCTGACCATATTATTATTTACGAAGATTTATGATAGAAATGTTTATAACTCTAAATGCTCTGATACATTGAAATTGATAATGCAACTATCAATCTCCCCGTATATTTTCCGTCGTTTATACAGTCGTACAAGGTTAACTCGAAGTTGAAGGGATCGGCCAAAAAGTTATTCAAGAATTCAAGTTATCCGAGTATAATACAATTATCAAAAATTCTAGAGACCAGGGAAAAAGTTTGGGGTATTGGCAATTTCGAGTTAAAGAAGTTTTATTTAATCAAGGTATTAATTTCTATTTTTTGCGTTAACATATTATATTATATGTATTATATAATGTATTGTTTTTGTATTACTTATGTATATATTATTATACTCGTCCATTTCGAGTAAATTCAATGTGATCATGTTTTTTAACATTCCAATAATTTTCGTGTCAGTTGTAAAAATACATAATATTATATTTTACGTTTTCAAAAGGATGATCAATGTTTTTAGATTAAGTTGTTTGATTTTTCTTTTAATTTTTTCGTGGGGAATCCCTTTGGCCGTAATATGTATAAAACGACATAACAATATTATATTGTTTGCACGTTAACGTGCGTAATAATAATATTAAAAAGAGCTTTTATGAATAAAGAATTTTGGTTCGAAACGAGTGGTTATAGCATTGTCTACGTTTAAGCAGTTGAAAAAAAAAATATATGTATAAATAATTGTAAATAATATTTCGGACTGGTTACTGTACCGTGGTCGATAGTAAACAGATTCGGTGCGATATTATAAAAATAAATCGTGTTGTATACTATGCTACAACAACAGACAGTAATATTATAGTTGAGAATTATATAAAGCAATACATAATAGAGCCACACGGGTAAAGTTTAATGGGAATTATAGTTCAGCAAAATAATTAATTTGAGCATAGACCTGCTCACCGATGGAGCGAATGTGATGGAGATCACAAAATAATTATATTGTTATTGTAATAATAAAATTTCGCCGCCGTTTATTGTTATATATAAGTATTTTTGACCATAATATTTTGTTCAACACTTATTTTTATTCGTTGCTATTTTTTTTGTCCATTACTAAAGGTTTAGTGCGTATCACTATCATCATGGTCATGTCTGATAAAATCGCAAGGTGTAGTGGTGGTGGTTTTGAAAATTCTTTTGATTTCAAAGGAGTCGGGGTGTGCCTAGCCTAGCGTAGTGGTGATACGACACAAGCACGTTGATCGATACAACTCGTTTTGTGAGGCCGACTGCACTGTGAATTATGGTGGAAAGATGGAAAAAAAACCGAAAAACAATGTTACCGCGACGATACGGATCTACCGCGCGCACACGCCAATTAAAATATAATTATTATTCGGGCAACGGCGGCGGCGGTGTCGGCGGTAAAAGGAATGTGCGAGCGCATTTTTTTTTTTTAACTTTTTTAAGTTAACGGTTAGGGTCGGCACAAAGGTATACACGACGAGCTGCTATACGGCCCGCGTGTAATTATCGTTACACCGCCGCCCACTTTTCCACCATCGATGGTCGTGTGGTGTTTGCGTACAGCTCGCGTAGACTCCCGCAGCATTGGTGTGATTATACGGCTGGCGACTTGTTGGTGGTTTTGTGTGTGTGTTTGAACGGGTGGGGGGAGGGGTAGGAGGAAGAGGGCACTGCAAGAGTGTAATGGAATAGAGTGTGTGTGTGCGTGTGTGTGAGAGAGAGAGAGTGAGTGGGAGAGAGGGGAAAAAAAGACGGTATAAACAAAATAATTATTATTTTAAGTACATTGTGGCATGACGACGCAGCTGTAAATTATTCGCACAAGGGCGGACAGTTTTGGGCTCGGTGTCCTGTGGTGGAGTGGCGGGAGCTTTGACGCAGGCACTAGCGATGAAAGAAGAAAAAAAAAACATTCCTATATTAATAATAAGAGGTTTGTTCATAATTTATTTTTTTATTTTTTTATAATTTTTTATTTCTTTTGCGGTCTCCTTTTCTCTGTCTCGTCGAACACACTCAACCGGAATCGTAACCGTTTAACGCGTGCGGACGTGACGTTTACACATAACAGACGCGAGCACGGCCTATAATAATATTATCATAAGAAAAACATCGTACGGCCAAACAAAGGTATATCGTACATAATAATAATAATAATAATAATATACCCGCTATGGTATAACCACCGTATAATCGTATAATAAAGATTCGCGCACGATCGATTTTCGGTTAAGACGAGCCTATGGTTTTTATTAGTGGGTACTCACGGTATATTATTATAATATACGCCACAAGTTATCACATAAATGTGTTCACGCATTAACGGTTAATATATAATCGTATTTAATAATATAAAACCAACCTATTGCCATAACTTGTAGAGGTACCTACGCCCCGGAGGAAGCGTGGCAACGACTTAAACGGAAACGCTAAAGTTTAACGATTAGACGCAGTAAATAATTCAGGGGTAAGTTGGAGTTATATACAGCTGTGGTAAAAAATAATAAGTAATAAGTAATAAATGAGGATATTCACGGTGTTGATTTTACGTATTCAATACTACAAAATGATATATTATTGAGTATGTTGAAACAAATGAAAAAGGTGGACTTAAAATAAAACTACTGTGTGCTGTGTTGTTTTTATTTCTGTCAGGTATAATGCATAAATTATTAACATTGTTTTTTACGTGTTTCCTTATACAATGCATTTTTGAGTAGGTATAAATTATGATTTGATGAAAACATTCAAAAAAGAATTATAAAAATATTAATTATATACCTTTGGGACTGTATTGTAACAAAAAAGTCAACTATAATACTGTTTATAAATATCCAAAAAATATAATATCCGTTGGTAATTTAAGCATCAGTTAATTTACCATCTAAAGCTGATTTAATATTTTGAACGAATTTAGCAAAAAAAAAAACGAATACTCGTTGCACTCGAACTAGTTAATCAAAATATTCAATTTAATTTATATTAATAATATAACGTAAGTAATTAATAATTATGAATCCCTTATACATAAATGATAAAAACAAAATACAAATCGTTAACTTATGCGTAGGTGTTGTCTGGAGTAGAGTTATATATATCCATCGCCTCCAGACTTATTATTCATTACTATTGCACCCGTTCACTTTCAGTATGATATTAAAAATTAAAAAAGTATCTGTTGACATTTTCACAAAATTATAATATAATATAATAATATATGCATTTAAGTCCTTAGCAGTTACCTTTTTTGTCATACTCTAAATACGTTTCTGTTGTTCAAATGTCTGTGCACAATTCCATGCATAAATATTAAACAATGATTTATAATACAAATTAGCTGGTTTCAGGAATGGTCATTAAATCTAAAAAAATATTATAGTGAAACAAATAAAACATTTATAAGTACATTTGTTATCTCGTTTCATACTCTATAGAGGTGCTTTTTTTATGATATTTTTTGTAGGTTAACCGTTTTTAATCAACGTATACAATGCAAACCTGCTTCTTCAATTTTAACTAATATCTTTCAAAAAGTATTCTATGTGAAACAATATTCAAATAAAACCATTAACAGTTTTGAAAATTATTAAACTTATTCGTTTAATATATTTTTACTCAATCTATAATAACAGTGTTGATTTTTTTTTACACAAAAAGACAATAATAATATGATTGCTTATATAATTTTAAGTAACCAATTGATTTGAATTTAGATTTTAAACAGAATACTAATTATTCAAACTTTTCAATTTTCCAAAAGTCACCGAAACATAAGCAGTCATTAAAGTCATTAAAGTCATTAAAGTCAGTCCACACCACGCACAATTATTTATTATACAAAGGTAAAATAATTAATGTGAATATAAATTAATATAAAGAGTGCAAAAAATATTAAACGTCTAAGGTTTTATGTGTATCTATATTGCCTAATCATGTCGCCGTGTTACAAATTATGTTAAAAAATAAAGCCACACAGAATACCCAAAACATGAAAATATATTTTTATTTATTTATTTCCATAAAAAAGGTAGTTCGTAAAATGTACTATATTATAGTAAAGCAACATGTGTATTTTCGTGGGTGACTTTTTTGTATTATCGTAATTTGTATTTTATTTAAAAAAAAAAAAAAAACAGTAGTGCGTATAATATAATACTGACCTATATACGACACAATAATAACCACACTGTACCTTTACGTATTACGTATATATAAGATAGAAATCTATATCATGGTTTGGAGATATATCCTTTTGATTTTTGAATTATTGTGTTTGAGTTGTATAAGAATATTATATAGAATATATTTAAAAAAAATCCATTAAAGTTTTAATGACACGAAACTCGTTCACTAAATATTTTTTTTTTTTTTTTTGGTAAAACCAAAAAAGTTTTCAAAAGTTCTAAGAAAGTGTTTTAAAAACCGTTGTATTCATTTTTTTTACTGTCGTATTGAATTAATATCTCATATAATATATTATGTAAACATTATCTATATTAAAAAATACTCGTATTAATCACTATCGACACCACTTTTATAAAGTTTTTTTTCTTAAATACAAATTATTATAGATTTTAAAATTATTCGTAATTTGTAATATCTATAAATCTTGTAAAAATTATTAAGTAAGAGTAACTTATTATTCATCGTTAGTGAGAGACTTACCTATTGTTATAATATCTGATGCGTTTTATATTTTGATGAATGGAATATTGTTGGTTTCCGGCATCAACTAATCAACATCAAAGTTATCTGTTGCTTGTTCTATTACAACCAGCAAGTGAACTTAGACCAAGGTTAGAAAATTGGGCGTAGAGTAATCAGTAATCATCAGTATGCTGTCACATCAGAAAAGGAGATTTGATAATAATTGTTTCAGACGATCCATATTATGTCTGAGTCTTGGATAGGATTATATTTAATATTTTTAATTCATTCATTGTTGGGACCACATCGTCGGTTAACAGAACAAATTTCACTGATTTTTAACGAGTGGATCCTGACATCAGATAATATTATGTGCCCTCGATCTAGATGACGTATTTTTTTATCGTAAATTATCATAGTAAAACCGTTTAGGTAAGACCCAGGACCCTAGAATTATGACGGGTGCTCGATGTGTTGATGTCTCGATAAGTTCAAACTAAAAATCACCACTCGGCGCGACCTACTATAACTAACGAGCGTTGCATAATATTCTCGTGAGTTGTGTCGTTTATATTTTTATTTTATAATATATACAGATGTTTAATAGGCTTTTGAAGGAAAGTGGCCGTCCTTGTAAAACGAAAGTTAGGTGGTGTTAACAACTATTCCCAGAGGTATCATTTTACTACGTTGTTCGGTTGTAATATGCTGTCCAGCAAGATGGACAAGGCAATTTGTGATATTAATGAAAAAAATAACGTAAAACATCTTATTATATCATTTTCACCGACGGCCATCGAATTTGCAATTTTCCCGATCCTCTGTTGCCGTATAATAGGTACTAATACAATGTTAATTTCGTAAATCATATGAAATCATATTTTGAAGAGTTTGTGCAAATAATTGAAATACTTTTGTAAATTATATTAATCTAAACGTATATCGCCCATAGTTATAATGGAAGAGCTCAGTTACCTTCGAAAAGTTTAAAATGTAATCATGTCACCAAATTTCAAATGATTCTCGGATCAATGCGATCGTAAAAAATTTGAAATGAACTATTTCAAAACATTATAACATGATAATATAGTAATGATTTGAATAAAGGTAATATTTATAAAAAAAAAACCCAAAATGTGTAATCAATAATAAACTCTTAGATATACAAAAATACTTATAACTACAACATAGAAGGGAAACTACGAGTACCTACCTGATATACTCAAGGACACAAAAATCGTTTTAATTTCTCATTTTTTATTCTGTTAAATACCAACTATATAGCTGTAAGTAGCTGCTGTACACGTAATTTTTTATATTTTTCAATACTTATTGAAGGATTTAAAAATCGAGTTGGTTGTTTTTTTTCTGGTAAATTATACATTAACCCTCCCCCCTCCCCTTCCCTAGCTGTGTATCTGTTGAGTAATGCATTTTGCACGTTTCACGATTTTATCGTCCTTTAACCGATTTTTAAAGGTCATTTAAGGGATTTCAAATGCAAATCTATGAAAAAGTACCGAACAAAAACGAATGGTTAAAATTAATATCGACATCTAAAGTTTAGGATGTTTAGAGAGCGGAAAGGGGTCGCACATTCGTGGCCACAGAATCGTTGGCCCGGGACTTCGCTCTTGGGAAAAATTTACATTCAGAAGATCGGAAACGTATGTTGTACATATATAGTTATTCAAAAAAAAAAAAGAAAATATATTATAATAAAATTATAATTTTAAAAACAGTAAAAATAATATGAAGTTTTTCAATGTTTACAAAACGTATGTGCTTCAAATTATATAAAAAAAATATTTTCTAATACGTTAGAACTTTTAATAGTGATAACGAGTGTCGTTTGTTCAAAAATTCATTCTGTATATTCATCCTGTATATTAATTATGCACTTCCTTGTCCCTTATCCCTTGTGAATTATGGCAATATTTTTTTTACCTTTCTCGGAAAATATTCAAATATAAGACATCCAGTAATTTGAACCCCCCGCCATTAATACTAAAATATAGAAAATGTAAATGTTTTGCATCTTTTACGATAAGTAGTTTTAATTTTTCACATAAACTATTCTTGTCATGTATATTCTTTGTTCACCGTTAGAGACAGATCAATGAAAAATTGGGAGTGGTTCACATTCTAATGAATATAAAATATCCTTTTGTATTTAACAGTTTATATGAGTTTCTGAATGAATTTTCGTTCCGATTTCCACTTATCTTTCAATTAAACATTATTCTGAAACATCTGGGTGATACTGTTTAGCTTTGTGTGGTTAATAACAACATCATAATATTATACCAAACTACCGCAATGATTGTGTATTTAAAAATATGTTACAGCGGCGTGATTTTCTATAAAGATGATTTTATTTTCATCGAGCGGAAGAGTAAAATTTATTGTTGGAAGATGATGCGTAGAAATCGTGAAAGTGTTGAAGCATTTCTTCGTAAATATTATATTATCGTTGTTGTGTGTGATACACGTCGGAAATATTGTCTGGTCTCACCTGCAGCTATGACGTATACAATACATACCTACGTCATATTATAGTTATCTCGATCAGTCACAAACGAGTCTCATTGTTAGTGTTCACGCAAATAACTAAATCTAATGATGTGAAAGTACGCAGGTATATATATATAGGTTTCCCTTAAAGTTCGATACACAAACACGAATTGAATCACAACGTAACTTTATATCTATACAGCATACATTTCTATTGAACGCAACGCTGATAAAAACATTAATTGTAAAATAAGAACAAAAATAATTTGGTGTTACAATATTTTAGTTATCATACAGAGGATTCACCAAGCATGGTCACCCCCAATTTTTCCCTTGAATGATGAATTTATTCAAATTCTGATTTTTGGAATTTTCAAATATATTCATAGACCATATTTAAAAATCATGAATTTTTTTGTACTACTTGAGGATGTCCTGCGGTGATACAAACTTCTGTTCTTCAAATGAGAACCCCATTTTTTGCAGTAAATAATTTAATGAATATTTTCTTTGAAAATGTCGATGTACCTAATTCAAAATTCCTAAGAGTAGTTTCTTAGTTATTTTATTTATTGATATTTTCGGTGTTTGGATCTAAAGTGGCCTTTAAATTGGAGATGTTGGATTTTCTGAGGTCACTCTAATATAAAAATAATTGTAGCATTATGTCATTACGTATTTAACTGTAAGGTGAATGTTGTAATGTTTATACATTAAGGGTGTTATATTAAGGGGACTGGTCTTTAGCCATTATGATATTTGTGTGTTAACCTTATATGGCCTACCCGGAGACGATAAATTAAAATTTTTTTTTTTTGTTTAGACTCAGATCTCGTCAATCATGAATTGTGTTTTTAGTTTATTTGAGTTTAGCCTGTTGTCTTAACCTGCGAGATTAAATTTTTATTTGGATTAAGTTTGACTTTAATTTGAACACGTTATTTATGTTACATTTCAAAAAAAAATGTTGAATAAAGCTGTTTACATTATATATTAGATTATATGGGTGGTTTCAAATATGAGCCGCATTAAATTCCTTCATAAAATTATTCGAGTTGTATTATTGTTTCAAATATTGTAAGTGGGAAAAAATTTAAAGCAATAAACCCGGCAATCCTGTGGTGATCCGTTTAGAATATTATGAACAATTATTTTAACAATATTACATATTTTAAATAATTGTAAATACTTAACCAACACCGGTTCTTATTTAAGTAGGTTATTATAATATAATTTGTTGTGTGTGATTTTAATAATGGATTTTATTCAGAATAATGTTGAACATACGACAAAGTTCTTTTTTTTTCTCGTGGCTTTGAAACTGCTGTTTCAAATTAAATGGTCCGTTTCCATTGTTATAAAGTTGGTTGTATTTTATTTGGCTGTTTAAGAAAATATCGTTAGCAGCACAGGTTTTAATGGGCGATATGCCTACCTAAATGCTCTAAAATATAGTGCCACTATAATACGTAGTTTGCACGACATAATAATAAATCGCAAAAACTTTGAAGTAAAGACATTAATAAAACTACAACTAGAAACACGTTTGTTAATGCATAGTATATTTAGTCTAGAATATCTTGGAACACTTGACGTTTTATTATGACGGGGTTTAAATGCAAAAGTTGTCATTGAATTGAAGAAATTATATTTGCTAGATTGAAACGATGATGTCATGTTATTGTGATTTAAGTTTCACAAAGCGTACCTTACAACATAACATTATTAGATACGCATAATATATATAACGTTAAATAGGTAATATTAACTGACATAATCGTTATAAAGTATATTTTTTTCTTTGTTTATCTGTTACAAGTTTGAAAAACGAGTTAATTTTGTGAATACATGATGGAATTAAAATAATGACATGGAAAACAGAGTGAAGACAATTCTAGATGAAAATTGTGGAATATTAATTATAAATTATAATGTATTAATACTAATTATGATAGTAATATTATAAAGTTAAGTTAATTGCTAATATTGATCTACAGGCTATAAAGTATAGATACATTTTTTTGCCATCAATAGAAAATTAATCAGAATACAGAAAAAGCCTTATATAAAATAATAATATTATTGCGTCATAGGTATTATGTGTACGTTTATACCGAGAAATTATTTTCATTAATTTATAGTTTTTTTTTTTTTTACTTAAACAGAATACGCACTAAGCAAATAATAATGTAGTATAATGATAGTATTATTTTACTCGGTTCGTCGTTATATAGGTATATAGGTAGGAGTATAATATGTGTGTATATTGTGCACAATATTAAAACGTGCAGTGTAATATTATTTAAAACGAATTTTGCGGAACATTATTCATTCTGCATTAACGTCATAATAATAATGTTGTTATATACCTATTTATATATACCTACTATTAATACGCGCGTATATATTAATCCGAGTAATCTGACTATTTTTAATATACGACGGATTGTGTATGTGTGTGCGTGTGTTATTGTGTGTGTGTGTGTGTGTGTGTGTGTGTGTGTGTGTGTGTGTGTGTGTGCGCGTGTGTGTGTGTGTGTGTGTGTGTGTGGAGTGTTGAGAGAGGGTATGTGTTCCAGTTCGTGGAGCACATATTCATTATTCTACGTGTGTGTGCGTACGTCGTTGTTATTCGATTAAAATTTCAGTTAAATCGATTTATAATAATATTATGGTCTATTACGGATTTACGATATGTTTTAGTCCATGTTGTCGGGGCCAAGTTCGGCGGCGGTGGTGTAGTAGTAGACGGAGATCACTATAACCACGTGTCTGCATCGCGTATAATATAATCGTAAATCAATCGAAACACGCGTTGGCATTTTGAGATTGAATCGTAACCGCACACGCATGGGATATTATACGCACGACGATGAAAAAAAAACCGATTGTTTTATACATTTTTATTATATAAATACACAACGACGACTGAAATATAATTATGATATAACCACCCCGGCGCTGTCGCTATATGTATACGCGCGCTACAGATTGTGCAGTAGCAACAGCGAGTAGATCGTTAATCATTCATGGCCTTTGCGTCGAGTTCGTGTAGTATTTATACGTGGAAAGCGGATTAGCCATGATTTATGCGAGCAATTAACACGTTCGCGTCGAATTTTCGGTCAACCATAAATTTTATTTTCCTAAGATCGGGCTCTCGCGGTCATCTCTTCGCGCGTAGGCGGCAACGAGACGCCTTCCCCCCATCTATCTACCTCTTTCACCCCATCCACGTATCTCGCTCACCCTCTCTATGTATCTCACCCTCTCTATCTCCTTCCTGTTCTCTCTCCATCTCTATATCGATGTATCTATCTATCCGTCTATTTATCTATTTCTTCTTCTCCCCTCTGTCTGTCCCTCTCTATTTATACGCATATAGCAGTCGTTTCACACCCTATATTATTATATGTCACGGAAGAAAATTTAGGACGCCGAAATATCGTATTTTGCATTATCAAATCGTTAAATATATTTTACGTGCATACGATATAATCTATGAGTCGGTACGTAAATAAAGAATGACATTTTAAACTGCGCGAATAAAGTGTTGTTATAAACAAATGTTTATGCGCTTGTCTGTTCGAGATGGCTACACAATAGGTATAATAAATAATTCATAATAATAATAATATGTATATTTCCAGCCAGTAAACGCGTTGAGCGAATTGACGCGGGTATCGTTGAAAATTTACGGAGATGGTTCTACGCAGTGACTTGGAGTGGCTTACGTTTTTGGTTGCAATTGTTTAAAATTGCATAACATGTAATATTAACAAAAAATCAATAGATATAGAAAACGACTTATAAACGGTGCACGAAGAATACAATACGCGACCGTTCGGTATGATCGTCGTACTACGGTCGAGTGACGGTTTCTCGCAGACATAGTTGATTTTCCCACCGGAAAAACGTATGCGTCAAACTATGATACGAGTGAGAAAAAATAAACGGATCAGAGGGCCTTACACTTTTCGCGGAAAACTCGTTGTGGATTCAGCACTCCGCCGTCATCGCTCTCTCAGCTGCTGCTGAATAATACAGGCGATATAGCGGCGGCGGTGGCGGTGTTATTGCTCGAATCTTATTTTTGGAATTGTTTCGCGGCGGTTATTAAAAAAAATTAACACGTCGCCCGGCAAGAGCCCGGCAAAATTTATCGCGCCGACCGCAGAGAATTGTTTCGTTCCATATCCGAGTTAAACGCGCTCACCGCACCCGCGGAATGCGCAACGAAACTTTTACACCGGCTTCCGACCCGCTTTACACCCACGCACGCTGCACCCACACTGCATCCACCTACCCACCGACACACATACACCCAAACACACCCCTAGATCATATAAACGTTTACGCGCGGCGGTGGCGGGGCGCGCGCGGTGATCGAAACACTTCAAAAATAGTTAAGCCCCGCGAGACCGGCCGCGCGTGGGGGGGGGGGGTGTATTCCCGTTTCCCACGCGCGGACGTCGGGTGGATTCCGTTCGGCCGATTTATGGTCGGTTGAAAATTCGTTACGCGCCACAGTTTGTTTTAATCGCATTGATCAAAACCAATTTACCGAGGTCGTATAGTATTATTATTACTGTAACGCGTATTACGACGTGGTATATATATAGAGAGAGAGAGAGTTAACGCGAAACGCCGCAGTACGAGTCCCGGTCAGTGGTTGTGGGTGGGAGGGTTCCCCACCAATATAATATTTCCAAACCTGATGGGTGATTGCTGCGTTTCGGATGTTCAAGTCTCCTAGACAATTCATTCGTGTTATTGTGATCGATTACTTTTTTTAAATTTATTATTATTATTTATTATACTCGCCAATATAAATACGTAAGTATTCGGGCTTTTTTTTTATTCACTTGATAGTAATACGTATATTATTGGGTTTAAGAATTCTGTACAAAGTAAATTCGACATTCTCCGAACTCCAACTATACATCATATTATTATATTGTAATCTCCGCGAAAAAACAAATTAAATATTATGATCTTAGATGGGAATTAAATTACACTTTATTTGGTCTCAAATACTTTAATCCAGACTTGGTACGGCGCTTTATAAATACCGCTTCGTCTAAACTAAATTGTTAACGAACACTGCTAAATCAATATTAAACGTATTATACTCGCGCATGTTGGATAGCTACTGGTGTACCTACCTAACAACTATTTTTTTGATTGTCATTCCAAATGCCAGGTATTATTACTACAATTGTATGACATTATGATTTAAGTTTCAACATTGTACAATAATGCAATCCCTGCAGACATGTCTAAATCGAAAAATTGTAATAAATATAACAAACGGCAATATTAACGTTAGGTATATATCATAATACATATAGACCAAGAGAGTATTATGTTATCTTGTTTTTTAAGCAGCTAATAATAAAGCCGCTTATTTTGTTGTCATTCTTCCATTTAAACCCAACTCACTGAAAAATTTCCAATATATACTGAAACGTTGTCGCTCGCGTTCCCGATGCATAATATATTATACTGAGGTGTGTAACAAGAAGGGAAACATATTTTATTTGTTTATTATTATTATTTTTTCATTATTCATAAAACTACTATCGGAATAAAAAAAATTCAACTGCTCTGGAACTGTAATAAAAAAATTAAAATAGATTAAAATATGGAGGTAATAACATATTGGTAAAATTATTATCATATTTTATAGTTGTTATGATATAAAACGAACACGGAACAATGAAACGTAACAATTATTATTGCAAGTATTATGCTTTTATCATACACGCGTAATGTGAACACGTTTTGAGGTTATCTTTCTAAATCGATAATAATGTTATCGAAAGAATTAAAACTCTCAAAGTGCTAATAAACACAAGGACGGCGGCGGCGGCGGCGACGGCGACGACGACGGCTCGTCGTGACCTTTTGTTAAGGGCGCGCAATAAAAAAAAAATTCACGGTATACTGTTATACTATGTAAGAACCAAACTACCATAGAATATCTTACCGTTCTTACTCTGTAGGTACTAATATCCAAGTACATATTTTATAATATATATTCTAATCATTTATGATTGACATTGCGTATGTAAAAGTTTTGAAAGTTAAACATAAAATATATTATTCCATTAGAGCTGTTCAAACATATGTGACACGTCATATTACACAGTTGTTGCGTCTTTAAGTTGTATATTATCATTCATAAACAGGGCGATTCGCCAATTATGCTCACTCCAATTTTTCCATTCGTAATGAATTAATTTGAGTTCAGAATTTTGGAATTTCTAAACAATACACTTAAAGTGAGTTAAAGCCATTTTTTAAACTTATTGGGATTTTTGGTCACGAAAGGAATGTCCTGTGATGATACGAACTTCTGTTTATCAAATCAGAACCAACCTTGTTTACAAACAGTACATTTTTTTTCTGAAAATTTCGACGTATCAAAATCAAGATTGGACTAAAAAAAATACTATATCCGATATTACATTTAATTTATATTATTGTAAAGCCATTTTTAAGGACAATAAATTTTAATAACTGAGAAACTACTCGTTCAAATCCAGAATTAGGTAGGTAAGTACATCATAATTTAAAATTATATTATTTACTATAATGATTTCAAGTATAAAAGAGGGATGGGTTTCTCATTTGAAAAACATGAATTTTTTATTACCCAAGAACACTGCTTATGCAGTATAACAATTTTCTGGAATTTGAAAGTATTATGGTATTTAAGAAGTCCTATCAAAATTCCTAAAATCAGCATTTTAATACATTTATTATACAAAACCAAAAAATGGGAGTGAGCTTGCTTGGTGAATTACCCTGAATACAATACACAGTCGTTGTATCTAATAACTGTATAAAAATATACTGTATAACTAATAATTAAACCAGCAAGCACAATTTTAGGAATCAAATTCAAGTATTTGGTGTAAAATTAAAATATTTTGTGAAACTATGAAATATTTATTGTGTAAGAAGTAGTTTAAAATAACTTGGGGTGATAAATTATTTCATGTAAAAAAAATTCAATTTTAAGTTGTGGTGTTTAATTTTCACAAGTGTATAGTATTTACACTAGGGTTTATTTGAAACCGTTACAAATTACAAATAAGTACGGTGAAGTGAACGAAAATTACTTAAAAACTAATTATTCATTGGTACATAAATTCATTAAGCGTAATTGGTTTCATTTGCTCGTTATTTACAATCGTTGAAATTCATAAATGTCACTCGGTAAAATAAAAATAAATTAAGATAAATTATATATATAATTTTAAACAGAATAACCAATTTATTATGGTTAATCAATACTTTTGTGGTATTTCGTTGGTACGCGAAAACTGATCAACACATCTAAACTGAACTCTGAAGTTAATTCAGAAGTATTTTGTAAAAGTTCGATGAAAACGATAGAAGGGGAATGTGGTTAATGTTAAACACCAGGTGCGTCTTTTAACGAGTCAGTTCGACAAGCCTTTTTATTGGATTTCGATGGTAGAATGTATAATTTTTCTTCGAGACTAATAATAAATAACATATTTCACAGAAAAGAATGCAAAGTATGTTAATTAAAAACTATTATTTCCAATAGTGATAATTATACAGGATGATTTATCAAGCATGCACATCCTATTTATATGCTTAAATTGTACATATTATATTCAAATTCTGATTTTTGGAATTTTTAAATACAACTGAAGGCCATATTTTTTATGATTGAGATTTTTATGCCAGTTAGTTATGATATAATATAAACCTCTGTTTTTAAAATGTCTTCCCTTTTTCATTTATAATTATTCAGCAGATATTTTTATATAAAATCATTGACTAAATATTTTGCAGTAAAGGAGGGAAGGATACTCATTTGAAAAATAGAAGTTTGTTAAGTCACAGGATACTACTTAGGTCGTCCGAAAAATATTGGAAATTTTAAAATAATGTTTTTAGACGTACTAAAAATTCTAAAAATCAAAATTTGAATACATTTATTAGTAAGGAGAATAATTGGATTCATTTATTCATGGGTCATGCTTAAAATACTACCCTATAAATTATGTACGATAATTTTTGTGACTTATTGTGCGAAATTATGAGCTCAGTATAAAATATTTTATAAAAATATTGTCGCTCGCGTACAACTTAGTGAACGAGTATAATAGTATATATTATTATAAAATGCGTGTTATTTATTTAGTATTTTTATTAAAAAGTTTTAGTTCAGTTGAAATCGACAGAAAACCACAAAAAATGGTCGAGACATTGTTGAAACGGTTTGTTTGCTTACACTGTTCAATGTTTAATGGCTTGTGCCGAATAGTTCGAACAAAAATAATATAATTTTATTCAAACTTGACTAATTAAACATTTTGTTTAGAGTTTAAATATTTTATTTCAACCCTACCATAGATGCATGTTGTAGTTGTTGGGTACCTACATTATACAACAGTATGTTGAAGGTTGATGGTCATATTTTGGTTACATTGAATTAACTACGTTACAAATACCAATTACAGATATAATTTCCAGTTTAGTTGCCAGCATATGAATATTTACTGAAGCAAAAATATACCGTGTGAGTCCTAACCTAACGTAATATGTACACTTGAATTTACTGGAAACGACTAGTCGTTTTATAAATTAATTATTAAATCAGAAACTACAGCTGATATAATGTGCGTACATTCCATAGACGTTTCACTAGGTATGATTTAATATTTTATCCAGCCGAAGTGCTATAATAATAATGTGATGTACAAATGATGAATTTAGATAAAATCCGATTTAAACGTGTTGGTCAATGAATTCTCGCAGATAGTTTCGACGTCTGTTCGTAACGAACTGTCTGTGCTCTACTTCAAAAACATAATAATATACCCAAGTCCCATAATAGTCGTGTCTGTCTGTGTACACTTTTGGTCATTGGAAAACCACTGCGCTGTCGCCGCCGCGTCTATGGTTGTCTTTTAATAACGCTGATTGCAACGGGAGGTGGAAACGAAACAGAGATAGGGTAGTTTAAACAACAACACTATCAGCTGCACCGGAATCGAGTCTCTTATATTATTATTATGTTATATATGTTATACGTCGTACAACTCAACGATGTCAATGGCTATCGGTACGTTTTGTTTTGTACACACGTTCCCCGGCACGGAAACGCGTGAGTCATCCCCTTCCTACTCCACTTCCGCCGCCAGACCAATATGTGGTCTAAGAATAAGGTATAATAATATTATATATGTGTATTATATAAGACATTAGTACCAAGAACGTTGATTTATTTATATTTTCCTCTATACAGCTCTATAGTCTATAGTCCGAAGACACTATAAACCATAGGTTCTTAACCTATTCTGAATCATGGACTCCTTTCAAGTATTAAGACAGTATAATCACTAAAACCCTACTGCCCCCCCCCCCCGCAATCACCAAAAAAAAAAAAAAAATACAATTTTTTATACAAATACTCGAAGACTAAATTAATACATTGTAGTGAATAATTCACTTTTAGGATATACACGAGTTTACTGATATAATAAAATTGATAATTAAATAAAATTTAACTCAGAATAAAAACGTATTATATAAATATTCAGTTTTTAAATTGTTCAATTTCTAAGTTTGTTAAATTGTTGGGTTATTTAAGATAAACTCTCAGCCACTTTGTGGACCCCCTGGTAACCATCTACCGACTCTCTATGGCCTAGCGATCCGAGGACCACCAGTTAAGAACCTGAACTCTATATATATGTTCCAGGACGTGAGTTTGGCGATCATAAAATGACGACGTTTAATATGGTTTTTTTGAAACTATTAAAAAATGGTCACTTCCAAACTCCTCCGGTCTATATGGTGGCAAAAATGAAAAAAAAAACAAACACATATTAGGATAAACGATGACTCGTCAGCGCGGTGATGGCTATAAAAAACAAATACAATTTACTGCTATTCAGTTCGGTGACTGAGAAATATAATAAGAATTTACACTTTACACGCATATGGCATATATGTACTCACATTTGTCTCATACGTGCCTACCTAGTTTAAAAACTATAATATTTAGTTTCTTGAATAATCAATATCTGTCCATATTATAATATAAGTAGGTACATTTTACTTGAATGACTGTGTTACAGTGAATAGTTATTGTAAATGTTTTATTATCGACATTACCTACGTTTTTTTATACTTAATATTATATACTCCTTTATACGAGTACATCATGAGCAATCGGTTTTGGAGTACAAAAGTCTATTTGTATTTTTGATAATATATTTCAATATTTTGCACGTTATTTATTTATTTCAACGAGTCGAGCCCAATATACAGAACAGTTATAATTATTATGACAATCAATACAGTAACACAGTCATATGAAAATAGAAAGAAAAAGAGTAATGGTGTCATAGTGGTAGAATATACTAATTATATAAATTAGATTAATAGTGAGTAGTAGTGCTATGCCTGTTAAAAATGTGTTTGGTAGGAATATCCCCAAAAATGATGTCCAAAAGTGTTCACAAGGTGGAAAATTGTTAGAATATTTTTTATAGTTATACCCGCACACTTTGTTTGGATATTCTAAATTATATCGATTTAGGTTTTTCATAATAATTATATTTAAATATAATATCACTAAATTTAAAACTAAGTTTTTAATTTTGAAAGTGAAATATAGAGTACGTTTTTGATAGCGATATAGTATGTGAGACCTGCCGTCCACTTTAGGTCGTGACCTACCGCTTTTCACCTATAAGTACCTCGAGCACGCGACCTATAGTTAACTCGGATTTTTGGTAATAAAATGTAAAAGATAAGATAAAATTTGTTGATGCAAATATACGTATGTTTATGGGTTGCAAATAAATAGTGAATGGGGTAACCGTTGTTATGTTCATTGAATGTACCTGCAGCTATGGTACTATTTGTAATGCATTAGTAACTATAGTGACATATTATTATATAAATTTAAAACATTTTTCAAATAAGTTTATTATAATAGGGTATGTAAGTATGCGACCATATTATCATATTATATTATATATATAATTAACTAAGTACATAACATCAATAGTATTTCATAATACATAATAGGTATATTTAATATTATGGTTTTGTGTGTTAAGTAGCGTTCGTTTTCATGATAACGTGACCCATGTTATATCGTAATGGTTTTATATTAATATAAATTGTTTTGTTCATGGTAAAAGTTATTACAAAAACGGGATCAGCTAACAGTTGTAATTAAAAATAATAAATAATATTGAGTATACATAATATAATCAAGTTTGAAAAAAAGCGAGAGAACGAAATTCATAATTTAAATGGCACTTTTAAACATGTATATTATATTAATATTCGTGGAATACCTATACGTATACCCACTTAAGCGGTTGGTTCAATATTCAAATCGTTTCAATTGAGTAGGTATATGTTTAACTAGTCTGGTATTTGATGAGTGCACTTCATAATAATATATTGTCGAGTGATCTACCATATTTAATTTTATGTTTTAAAAAGTCGACAAACGTTAAAAAAAATGGGCTGGATAGAAGAATAATAATTATTGACGTACAAAACAATGTGCAATTGTTTTGAGGAAAACAAAAAATATATTAATAGGTTTTGACTGGATCGTATAGTGATTGCACGATGCACAGATTCTAAAAATAGGCAATTCATGAAATTACGAAAATGTAAATATACCATTTAAGTACCTTTGATATTACCGTATTTGGTATATGCAGTAGAAATATTATATACCTAAATAACATATTGCTGAAAAACATGAAAAAGGCAGTTTTTAATAAACAGTTTAATAGTGCCTAAGATCCAACTTAAAAATTTACATAATTATAGACCTAAGTTGGAAACGGAACTGTATTTTGAGGATATACATACCCGCATGCATTAAAAAAATATAAATGTTTACGTATATTCAAATTTTGTTGATTTAAAAAAACTGATTAAAACAAGTTATCTTATTGACAATTGTATGAAACAATCGGCATACCAAACATGCAATAACATACATCGACTATACATTTTTAACAAAATTAATAACCCTATTAACTAATAATTTTATCGTAAATATACGTTATTTACTCAACAATATGGTGTTTTCCACAAAGAGTTAAGAATAATAATATTATAATAATATGTATATAAAATATATTTGAACACACACACATATATATGAATGTATAACTCGACATTTCCATGAAAATTATTTTAATAGTCAATCATTTTAATAATATCGTAAACCACTAGAACGCCAGTCACTTCTATTACACAGGTAAGCGTGCCTACTCTAGTGTTATGTTTAATCACTTTATGTTTTTATTGATAAACATTTTTGTTTGTTTTTTTTTCAAGGAAAAGCTTTAATGGAAAAATCGTATAATTGAATCGAGGGAGTTGATTATTTTGTGCCTGTACAAAATATCGCTAAAAATAACACGGCGTCTTTATGACGGGCTGGGTTTCAGTGCACACCAACTAGGTTAACTTTATGGCTAATTATAATGTGTTCCAAGTCCCCGTTTCTTGTATACCAAAACATTAAGCCATACGCGTCTAAACTCTAAAGTTTATGTGACCCGGCACGTTACAAATTGTTGATAATGCATAAGTGCACAACGTTGGATATTAGTTTTCGACTCGTAAAAATAAAAAAAAAAAAACCAAGAAATTTGACTTTAATATAACATAGCACAATGTCGGACGCGAATAACATGTTAATGGTTTGAGTCAAAAATATGACCGGATTTAATAAAATATTGAAAATTACTCATTAATACCATCCAGATAAAATATGCGACCATTATTGGTATAGTTTTCCACTGATTTGTGATTATGTTAAACAAAATAGGAAGATGGTGTTTGGGTCTTTTTTTACGGCACATTTGTTCGACTCTCTCAGCCAGCTCATCTCGATCATAGTCTTGCTCCCGTTGCAATTCGCCATTGAATACATCATGCGTGGGCTTCCACCATGAGTAGCTGAGAAAATGGTCAAACGACCAATGTTGGCCTCGTAGCGATGGCGTCACGCAAGTGGATGTACACGTCTGATCGTAACATCGACTGATTGAGACGCTCCATTAATATTCAAATTAAAAAAAATAATAATTAATAAATATTATTCTCAACTCCCATAACCCATAGCAACCATTGATAAACACAAATTTCTATCGTAAATCTCAAAATTCCTGTTTGAGCACTATGACACTCCCAAAGAATGTGGCTTTTTATTGGTGAAAGAATTTTTGAAATCGGTTCAGTAGTTCCAGCGATTACCCTCAACAACGGTAACAAACAACTTCTCTTTATATAATAGTATAGATTACATTGTTATTACATTAATACATTGTTACATTTTTATTACATTATTAAATTATTACGCAGAATATAATTAGATATACAATATGAAATTATTTCGGTGAAAAAACAAAGTTAGAAGGTATATACATTAAACAGCTCTAAGACATGCAAACGGCACAAAACAGGTGGCGAAGAGCCGACGGTGGTACAGACGTACAATGCATGAAAAACGTGAGGCAAACCTACACTAACTTTGTACGAACGACAATGGAGGACATGATAAACGGTTTCAGAATTCTGGCCGGACACAATAGTACCAGCGAACATTGGAGTGAGATAACGGTGGGAGGGGAGGGGACGTTTAGAAACCGTTTTAACTCTATAATCTACATTATTAGTCTATCATGTCAATAGAACCACAGCAACAAAGCAACCGTTTGACGAATTTCTTCGTCCGGCGCCAAAACGAACGATGTAGACTCTGGAGTGACTCCAGAGCATCGCCATCTACATTTGGACACACGGGGATCATGGAATCACGATGTTCCAGCGATTCCGGTCTCCATACATCGCTGACGACTTGAATAAACTTTAGATTTGGCATTGATCGCCACCCAATCTCTGCATCTGGTGTATCGCCAGCTAAATTTGGACGCACAGGTAAATTCGGCGTGGATACACACAGCCTGCCGCGGCCATCCAGTAGCCTGTTGGAATCACGTTGTTCCGAAGATTCCGGTATCCATAAATCGCTGGAGACCTGCCGAAACTTCAGATTTGGCGTTGATCGCCACCCGATCTCTGTAGCTTTAGCTGAGGAATTTGTGTTTATTACGGACATATTCGGCATAGATATATATCTTTTATACACTCGTAAACTTTTCAAACACCAGCTTTCGGCCAAAGGTTTCGGTGTATTTTTTTGTAGGTCGTTGAAAACCAGTTGCATTGTCTCACTCTTCGACAGAATATTGATATCGGACATATTAATTTATCTGATACTATTTATATAGGCAGAATAATTAAAGGAAATACGTTTTAACTGGTTGACCGCAGGAATGAAGAACTATTCGTAATGAACACCAGAAATTAATATTGACAAGTGGTGACTATGTGACACAGATACGAATTGTAGATTTTTCAAACATTCATGTACATGGCAACGAGATTTTTGTTGTTTGTGTAAATCTGAAAGTATCTAGATTTTTTAATATATTATTGTATAGGTACGATAATTATTTATTAAAATTTTGTTTTTTAGTTATAATGATCAATCAAGAATACAAAACTAAACATTTTTTTATAGTTTAAATAAAATCTAAGATCTGTAAATTTGGCGGATGATGTAACAGCTGATGCGCAATATTAGTTATAATTTATAATAATATATTTAATCATAATTCAAAATCCGTTTCTGAAAATGTTCAGAATTTAGAAGCGGAGTTTGAATCTTTGTTCTAGACTTTTTAGTTATTACAGTCCTTCTGGATTAGATAAGTCTTCATAACGATTGATAACCTAATTAATAGAAGTTTATGATTATATTATAATAAAAATAAAATAAAATATATAATTCCTAAATATAATCTACGTGTATATTCTACGCTGAAAATCGTACTAAATACTTAAAAAAAATTGAGCTGTAGGTATAAAAAATATAATTATATAATATTATAAAATTATATTCTATAACATAATAATATATTAATATGTACCTACCTGAATTTTGTGTAAGCATAAATTGTTGCCCGGCGTATTATATAGGCAAAATAGGTACATTACTGCAGTGTTCAATATTAACCATAATCATTCAATTTTAGATTATCGCAAACCGATAGAGTGTGTTGCTCACAAACCAAACCACATTTTACTCCACCGTAAATGCTAAAATACCTAACTTAAAAATAGAAATGATATTTTAAAAATAAAGAACACTACTTAAATAAATGTTTTAAGCAGACCAATCGTCATCATCAAATAATATTAAGTATTAACTTTTAACCATAGTCTATACATTTTTTTGTACCATGTCTCATGTTGAAATGTCTTTTAGAAAAAATTTGGAAAAATTGGATAAAGGTATGATTTTTTCATGAATATATATTGATTTAAAGATACATATTAATTTATATTATAATAGTCTCTATTATAAGATATTTTATATTTAAAAATATAGATTAATTATTATATCTCCAAATCGCAACACCTGGATTTTAAATGTTCTGAATAATACCGAATTTTTAGTCGGAATTTCTTTCTACCGTATTAAAGTCCATATAATTAATGATTATTCAATATTTTTTTTAGGTTCATACTATAATAAAAAGAAATCATCAAAAGAATTTTTCGGAAAACGAAAAAAGAATTATATGCTGTTTCCGGCAGGCAGACAAATCGTCAAAAATTGTGATAAACTTTCGTTATTGGCTTAACATTGTATCATACTGACATATTATTGTTATTCAGATACGTTCGTTGAATTTGTTTTTTAATAGCTTATTTTGATAGTAATACGTTTTACACAACATATAGTTTGCATTATTATGTATTTACAATTATGATGAATAATATTGTATTATGTTTATGATCCACAAGATATCTCATTTAAACTATGCTACAGAACATAAATTAATTTATGTTGTACTTTGTTGATAGTAAAATTCCAAGTTAACTTTATATGAGTATTTAATTTGTATTTACGAAAAACAACATCGCGTAAATTCTATTTGTATTAAATTATTTCGCGATCACATGCGTTCAAATAATAATATAATAAGAACCACACAAAATATACTAACAATATAAATACTTTAAACCTAAACTACGTCGGACTAATACGGTCAATACGGACAGAAAAGTGCTATATGAAGAATGAAGGTATCTCCCCTCACACACACATATTATATAAATTGCATTGAAAAAGTAAAAACCGAGAAAAAACCACTTAGACGACAGTCCTAGCTACATTTATGACACCAAATAACATATGCACAATACAGAAAATATGTTATTATTTACTGTGTCGTGGACCTTTTATTTTTTTTTAGGACATGGCCATGATATGAATAAGAAAATATTAAGTAGTTAAAAAAAAAACATTTGTTCAAATAACAAATTTCATAGCATGAATTACCTTTATTGTACTCACCTAACTATTATTGATATTGAAAAATGCTATTTAAAGAACACTATGATGCAGTTGTAAATATTCAATTCAATTTAGTGTCTTAACTACGTTGAACTACTTAACTACTCCTAAGATTGTGGCAGCCCAAGCAGTTTTATTCCGCGTGAAACGACATTACATGGTTATCATTTTTATTTTGTTTAATAACTTGTACTTGTCACAATTTATCACCACCGTATCGGACATAAACGGTATTTATTGACTTTCTTTTTTCTTTTTTTTTTTTGGTGTGGTGATCACTAAAATGCATTCCAGCAAGCAATAAATCAACGATAGTATCTATACTATAATTTAATGACCAATACGGTACAACTATTTCAGAAACAATAGTAGATAACTTTAGAAATTCTAACGAATTATATAAAATTAATAATTTGAGGTTTCTTATTATATTTGGACGAGAAGAATGTAAAAAAGTAAAATAAAAATGATCACCAATAAGAAGTTTGTAAAACTTTCTAGGAATGTATTTGGATGTACGAGTTTATGGAACACTGTGTTTATCATTCAATCAAACTGATTTATTTAAATTAATTTTTCTAATTATTTTTTTGTTTGAAAAATTTATTAAAAATAAACTAAATAATGTTGATACCCACATAAAATTCATACATTAAACACTGAAATTTAAAATGTATAAAGTCGTTATAAAATATGATCTTAGCTATGGGATTTACCATGTTAAAAAAAAATTACACACTTACTTACACAAATTAAATAAAAAGAAAAACCAGTAAGTTGTTTTGTTGTACGGTAAACTTCCTTCATCATTGGTAGGTAACTGCATTGGACATTGTGTTAAATTTGATTTTAATGATAAATCATTGTAATAATTTAATATACAAAAAAAGATTTTGACCAGAGGTCTGTCCTCCTATATTTTTAAAGATATTTCTCTATATATTATATTTTATATTTCCTATATTATATTAATATTTCTAAAAAACTAGAAAATATTTGGAATTTCTAAGTTCAATACAGTCATATATTTTTGATTTGCAACAAAAAAAAACAAAACCAAAAACTGGTTTTGCGAATAATAACCATTCCGTTTGAATAGTGTCAATTAGAAAATTTATTTCACATAGTGCCTACGGGCTACAACCATATATGAAATATGAAAAAAAAAGTATAGAAAAATGGTAACTTTATTTATAGTTCAGATATCATATTATTATGTAAATATATTATCACGGAGGTTCTATATATTGGAGACTTAAATTATGTTGAAAATAATGTTAATTTTTGTTTTTTTTTTTAATTTAAAAATAATATTATGTTACACACCGAAAAATGTTTTACCATCATCAAGTCGGCAGCTACCATATTTATTTAAAAATAAGTTTATGTATGTATACGAAAAAATAACTCATTCAAATGTCATTATTTTCTGATATTATTAAGCCATTTAAGTGTCAAAAAATGTAAAAATACTTGTTCATTTTAAGCAGACATTTTTTTTTACATATTTCTAGAAAATAATAAGACACGGTGGTATTTAAACTGTTAGTGCAAAAACAATAAATAAAAAAATAAATCATAACAACAACTTAATATGTTAATTTTTATAATTTATTAACTTCAGTAATAAATAAAATAGTTTATTTTAGATGAAACAAAGAAAATACGAAAGTTAACTTATATTATGTTCCTCCAAAGTCTTAAAATCCTATATAATTTTAGAAATGTTAAATATAAAGAAATCGTTACGTTAGTTTGTCGTTTTCTTTTTTTAAATCAATCGATATTGAATATATGAGTCGTATAAATATTTACATTTACCAAATAACAGTATTTTATTACCTAAATCAATCTACGTACAATATAATTTTATGTCATCATTATTATTGTTATTATGGAAATTATTATCTACCAATCTACTACATTTCCGTATCCTTTATGTAGCCATGGATACCGTTAAACCAATATCATTGTAACCTATGCTAGTTAGAGTTCTGTAGATTTAATGTCTGTAACTGATTTGCTTAATTCCCATCTAACCACTGATGCTCATTGATACTGTTACAAACCCTAATCGGTGTTTCGTACTCCGAAAAGTATTCAAAGTTGCTACCCATTATCGAGTGAATTTTTTTTTATTTCCAATTGATAAATAATTTTATCGAACCGATAAAAGTAATAAACAAAATTATTTTTTTCGGTCTTTGTGAATTTAGCATTTAATAATGTTTAAAGTCACATTTAAAATAATTAAGATATAAACATTTTACCCCTCTTGTTCAAATGAAATAGTAACGTTTCTATACCACGTAGAATAATTCATGTTAAAATTATATAATTTAAAAACATTTTTAAAATTTTCATTTTTAAGAATATAATTTACACGTTTTGGCTTAATTTTGTTGTTGTTTTTAGTTTGCATCTCAAAGCTGTTGTAATAGTTATGAAATGATGTCTTTAAAAATAAATTATATTTCATCTTACTATATCATTCATGAAAATATTTTTTACTGAAACAAATATTTATACATTTTAATAGTTTCCAATTTATTTTTTGAAAATACTTTAAACTATTTTAATATTTATATCTTATAGAATATGATGAAAATTTCTAAACTGTCGTATAAATTCAGATAAAAGTAAAGTCACAGGATTTATGCAAAACCGTGAAATGTAATAAAAGAATTCTTGTAAATTTGCATATAATTTATGTTTATTCTTGACTATCCAGTGTGAAAAGAAAGAAAAGGCTGTAGAAATTATATATTTATAAAGATGTGTGTTTGTGTGGAGATTTAAAGATTTAAAAAGGTGTTGACGCCGTTTTATAGTGATTACAATAAGAAATTATAAAATTGACTCTATTATTTTTACTGTTATTTGTGTACCTACCTACTTTTATCTACTTCCGTCATAATTTCTTATTCTATAACCGTCAAAACACAAACCAATACAATTATTTAAAAAACAACAATACTTTTATTAGGTATTTGAGACTTTTACAAATATTAATTGTCATATAGTTAGTACGAATATGTGTGTTTAATAAACCGTAACATAATTGACCCGTTTACACTATAAAAACACATTTATAAGAGCTTATTGATTTTGATTCATTTTCTAATGAGTACCAATTGGCAATTTTTTTCTTTTCGTTTAATTCAATAGTCATGATATTATTATTATTTTCTTTTCTTACCAGTTAGATAAGCTTAAGTTGTGAAATTGTATTTTTAATGTTTGGACAATAAGCATTGTGTGATATATGAGTTGTTGTACATCAATAAACTACGCGACCGAGATCTCAACCTCGGCTAGTGATAACAATTCAATAATTGATAATAATAAAATATAAAAAGAATATATTTTATTAAGACAAAGTTTCATGTTTCACTTCAGCACCAGCCTAATTGTTTGAATTAATTTATTAAAGATATAAATAGGTGCGTGTTTTTAAAATTTACTTTCAAAAATACCAAATATTTGCAAACACCTAAAAAACTTTCAAGTATTTACACTCGATAAACATATTTAATCATGCAGTGTGATGAATAGAAGAGTACATTTCTATTATTTATTCAAATGAAAATATGAATGTTTAATACATCTGAAGTCGGTTGTGTACACTATATTATATAGACGTACTATTTATAGTTTATACCTTGAGAAATGCAATTCAAACAACTCGATTTAATATTTTATATTAGACAGTAACGAATGTTGTCGTATAACTATTCCGTTGATTTGCATTTCGTTTATTAAAAAGTCAACATTGTTATTAAACTACTTATCGCGCATTCGTGTAAATATCCGTCAATGAAACTCAATAACGTTTTTTTTTCCCCAAACATAGCGGTCGTGCGCTTTTATTAGAGAATCCGAAAACAATATTAATAAAATAAAACTGTGGAATAATATTATTACACTACACTGACGATACGGGTTGTGTTCAGTATTTTCAGTTATTTGTTACCTTACACACAGTTGTATATAGGACTCACTTATAGTTTGCATGAAATCGAAATTTGTATATTATTTCGATTTCACGAAGTCTCGACGTAAAGTTTGGCGAAAATCTAAGCAATATGTAGTTGCGAATCAGAGCGCCTGATTCATTTTTTAGTGTTGTTTTTCGAAATTAAAAAATGATAGCTAAGGCTACCTATCTGTCTGACCCTGACGTTCAGACGTCCATTCGTTTTGACGAGTGTTCGATGCAAAATTAATAATGAAAAAAAAAAAACCTCGCGAATATACCCACTGCAGGAATAGTACCGGAGAATTGCCCACGCAAGTTTATATTATAATATGAATATGTTCGTTGAAAAATGTAACCCCCGGAGGGATGAACCGGCCGGCGTCATATGAAAACATATACCACCACCATCACCACCACCCCTATATTTTTTTTTCGGGATGTTCCCGGTCATACTGCGCGGTTTTTTTTTATTTTCATATACAAAATTATTACATTTAAACCTAAATTTTCATTCCATTGCAATGCTTTATCAATTGCCGACAAACGTGATCGAAAATTATTATAACATTATTGAAATAAAATGTAACCGAATAGTAATGAAATACCTACACACTCGGGTTTAAGGGGTTTGCTCGAATAACTTTAAAGGTATACTACACATGTATACTTTAACGTATAACACCAGCCCGGCACTTGCTTCGGGGACACACACATGGTTGTATATTATTATGTTTACAAATGTTACAGACCACGACGGACGTCATTGGTAAGTGGTAACGACTGGTATTTATTCTGACGATTAAAACGTTTGAACAAACTTTGTTTTTGCTTCAGGTTAGGTTTGCTACACTACCACTAACAACTGTGTTGTTTTGTTAACCAACACAATATTTCATATTACGTCTCGGGTAGCGTTTATCGTCCGGATGACACAATATTATATAAACGCCGTTCGTTATTTACTGAATATTTTTTGCTAATATATTATGAAGAGCAGTTTAATATGATCAAATTATTGTTGAGCAAGTATAACGGATGGGAAAATCATGCCAGACGTTTTTTTTTTTTTTTTAATTTGATTTATCGAGTTGTCATTTTTACAAAAATTATTGTTTTATCACATTTACATTATTTAGGTATATACCTATTATTTTTTGCAATCATTTTATACACTCCAGCTGTAGTTTGAAATTCGAGATGGTAATAAAAAACTACCTATTGTAGAGAGCAGTCAAAAACAGCACCTACGTTGGCACTGAATCGATATATGGCATTTTGCCCTTTGAGTCACCCTGAGGAACATTAGCGTTGTTTTGCATTCGCTGTGCTATTAATCATTACAAAAATAATTGAATTAGACATAAAAATATCATTTATTTTATAATTATATAAATATATAATATTATTTATTATGATGACTTATTATGCAGTGTGAAAATAATGATAGCGGTTAGGTTGGCTCAACAAATAAAAAACACAAAAAAATTTTACTTTAGAATATAAATATACAGTATTATATATAATATAATTCAATATAATTAATGATAATTAGACCAAACATGCGTTCATAAATAATATAATTTTTATACAAATTGAATATTTATTGTATTCGCACTTATCAAATTACAATTACTATTACAGTATTGCTTACTTTGCATATAATTAGAAATGTGTTAAAGATATAATATCGAAAACTATTGAGATGTATTTAGGTATAGTAAGTATAATATATATTATAATCATTTTACTTATAGACATTCAATCGTTTGCATGCGATCGCTTTTGGGGCTGTTGTTCAACAATGTTTTCATTACTGTTTACAATCATTTCAATAGATATATTATTACAATACACCATCAATCATTATTCATTAGGAATCATTCATCACTATTATTATAATATTGTGTATTGAAGTTCTATCTTAATTTCGGTTGTATATGTTTATCATTTCATAAAATGTATAAACTGTCATTTTACAATCTTATTGAACAATAATAGTGGATCGATATTTTATAAACACGTAGAGTACAAAATATACGTGAGTAATCTGAATTATAGTATAATATAATCAAGAAAAACGTGATGGTGTTCTTACCTATTTAAATAGGTATTTATAATTTTTTAATCTCAAATAATAATGTATAAATTGATACCCTTTTATAGTTTCTTTGATTTTTTTTTGATTTATAAAGAATGTTTTCAATCTGTGTTAGAATAGCACAATAAGCAAATTTAGTTTATGTACACTTTAACTTTGAAGAATATGAGGAGGTTGGCTTGCAACCAGTGATGGAATCCAACGTAATATTTCTTTGAATTAAAATTGATTATTTAAATATGATAAAATATTTAGGTAGGCATATTAAAGCTGCAAATTTGTTTCCCGGTCCTATTTAATTATTACTAGACATAATATAGGTAAATATTATAATCACATTGTATATAATATAGTTATTTCCTAACTACACTATATACTATAGGATATCAACCTATATAATAGTGTATAAGCGATATAATATGATGAAATAAGCTTTATAATAATATACGTGACGATCGCACAATATGATATTGCAATAATCCGTTATATTTTTTATTTCATTTACTCTTGTCAACATAACAATAACACGATATTTTATTCAGTCGACATAATATTTTCAAAATCCCGTTAAAATAATATTCACTTGTTGCTGATTAATAGGCCGCCGAGTCCGCGCATCGCATTGTACATGTTGAATGTACAATTATTTTACGATATAGCGAACCGGAACGTAATCAGCACACACTTCGCGTGTTGGTTTATTCATCCACCGTCGCCGCACGATGTGTCCAAAATTAAGGGTGCACATCCGCGGCGTGTATACCTTCCGTATAAATGAGCTTGTTTGTGTGTGTGTGTGTGTGTGTGGGTGTGTGGGTGCGTGTGTGTGGTGTTATGTCGAGAGTTGTGCATTACGCTTCATTCAATATGCACGATGACGGGGTCGCCTCACCTCCAAACACCTTACCGCGTTTGTTACCATACCTTTCATTCATATTGTAAAATCTCGTTTGCTCATATTGTTTCGCGCCGCTCCACTCTCCGTCGCTATAACACACTGTACGGTTATTATATAACTGTTATTCTTATTGTTCCAATCATTATTATTATTATTGTTGTTGCGTAATACGCGGCCGAGAGTGCGCCGCGACGGTGGCAGAGAGACCCGCACCGGCGTCATGCGATGTGCTGGGGGGTGGGTGTCGGGTGGAACGCGACGGTGCAGGTCGGTTTGATATGATCATTTGGACGCGGGGGGGTGGCGGTCGGTCTGGTGGCAACGGACGCAGAGACGGGTTTAAATTAAGGATAATATACACTCTGCAGCGAACGAACCCTTTAATAAGTACGCCATGAAACTCGTGTACACCTGATAAAACAATACGAGACTTTCTCGCGCAAAGTTCTTGGCTCGGCACCGCACCCCATATCCGCGCCATCGCAGCTCGCAGCCGTCGGCAAAATGTAAAAATAATACTCGGTAAATGGTTTTCGCACCGACCACGTTAAGTCTTGAGCAGGCGCGACTACTACCGATAACAATGGAAACTCCTTGATTATTGTTATTGTATATAGGTAGGTATATACCTTACCTATACCGGGTATATATAGTTATAAGCGTTTACACGTTCTCGCCGTGTTTCGGATATATTATATCGTTGTTGTTGTTTTTGTTGTTGTTGTTGTTGCTGGAAATCGAAAATTACCATTGCTTATGAAAACTTCGATACACATTATACCTATCATTATCGCCGAAATTTATACACAACAATATTCTGACGCACAACTTTGTGTCGGAGATTGTATACATATAAGCGACGTGTGATTAACAATTTATGATTTCTTGACGCCGTTGATTAAATCGTTGATTTTGAACTGAAACTAGTAATGTTCGAAATTTCTAATTGACTCTTCTGCGATTTTTTCGGTCGTAAAATATTAATGAAATTGAAAATTGAATGGATAAGCCGCGACTTCTGTGTTAACATTAATTCAGCGTTGAAACATTACCTATACATAGTTAATGCTCATTAAACATATAAGCGCATAGGTTATGCGTTTTTATAAGTAATTAGAATTAAATATTCATGCGAACGCTTAGAATTAATTATTTATACGAATACGTATATAGGTACACGAAAGCGAAATTATTATTTTATTTTTCGTTGCAATGGGTCACTAAATTTTAATTCTCTCAATTAATGTTTTCGGTTAAACTGTCATTTCATATGTGTCTCTTTGGATCTTTATGAAACCCTCGGGGATTACCAATAATTCAGATGCTCTGTACTCATTAAATTATAATATACAAAGACGCAAAATTACAACGTTTCCCTTAGCAACAACCCATTAATTTTATATCACACAATAATAATATGAACAATGAACACTGAGCACATATTAATATTTAGAATTAAAATACTTTTTAATTAATAACATTGTTAAAATATGTACATAATATGAAATAATAATAATATTACCAACCAAAGGATATTTTAAAATAAAATAAAATTATCACACCCACCCCACACGCTATAACATAATATTTAAATATTTTATTTTACCATATATTCCGTTTCCGTGTTATTAATGAATGAGCCTTTAACCCTAACTTTTATACGAAACTAACCGAGCTACCCGAAACGTAATGGATTTATAAATTCTTTTAAATTATGACGGACCTAATATTTTGAATGTGATAATTCATATGGTTTGTAATTATTTCAACGGGGGTATGCTCTCAGTGCAGATTATTCCCCAAAGTTGGTATACGAAACTTAATTTGAAAAACGCACAGTTACAACAACAACAACAACAACAATAACAATAACAAGTCGATTCTCGTTGGTTTTATGTTCAGCGGGTTGGGCGAATAACTTCAATATTGACCGATAAATCGTTGATTTTATAGTGATAAAATGTGGATAAGGGTGGGCAATTTTCAGGCGATAAAATCTCGTAAATTACATTGATGCCTTTCGGGGTGAAAATGAAAATAGAAGTTTTAAAGTAAATTAAGTCACAAACGCTGTAAATTAATTGTATGGTTGATAGTAGTTGAGAAAATATTATTTTCGTTCTTACTTGGCATTTCCTTTGACTAGATTATTTGATTACAGTAAACTTCACTGGAAAACTTATTTTTCCCTATCTCCTTAAACATTTCTCGACACGTGCGTAAGCGTTATGACGTCATAGTTTCGTTGTAGTCGATTCTGTTATTGATAATTTGTTGAATTTGTCCGACAAAACTTTTATTTCCCAAGGGAATTCACCATGCATTCGCAAAGTAAGGAGAGTAAGTATGGTTTGATTCAAGGCCATATTAT
Organism: Sitobion miscanthi; assembly: GCA_008086715.1. NCBI lineage: Eukaryota > Metazoa > Arthropoda > Insecta > Hemiptera > Aphididae > Sitobion > Sitobion miscanthi. The sequence goes on from CM017797.1 coordinate 98,623,698, forward strand.
ATATGAAACGAATACAAGTGAGATGGAATATTTTTATATGGTCACAAATTATTTAGCTTGATCAACCATTTAATATTAACCATTTCTCGTAGGTATATTTCACACGATAAATTTATGATTGTGTAAGCAATAATAATATAAAGGTAAACATAATCAAAATAAAATGGTTATGCAAGTATATAGTCAAGGTGTTGAAATATTGAAAAGAAAAACAAATTAACCATTCGAAATAATAGAGAACTAAATAAGTAGGTAACTATATCTACCGAATAAAATCATACAATGTGGACAATATATTTCAGAATATTAACTATTGATAACATAAACAATGTCAGTAGGAAAAATACACATTCATGCTGTAACGTGGTCGGGACTCGGGGGTGACCAACACAATTGTTAGTTATATGAACAGTTTAAAAGAATAGAAGTAATGTAGGTCATATTCCATCGTACCATATTAACAGCCACTTCACATAACCTCAGATCTTTTTTTACGTGTATCAGCATTTTAACATTACCCATCAATATATAAATGTATTGAATTCGATAAATCCCTCGACGTGATCAGAATATCTTATGTTTTTGCGCAGAAACATTTTTTGGAAACGGTTAAGAAGGTTCATGGTAAAGAAGAACAATCTTGTTGATTTAGCGAATAGGTAGAGTGCCCCCGATCTCCCACAATTTCCTGAGTATAAACGACGTCGCCAGAAACTTGACCCTATTTATGGATGGTAAGGGAAAAGAGGCGAAAAAGTTTGTGCTCATATAAACACACGGTTGTCGATCTTTGAATAATATATAGCTCCAAGTTTGGCCCTAGAATTGTGGTAAAACGAGCTTTACGAGTTCAAATAACTTCTGTGTGTATTGATTTCTAAAACGAAAGGAAAATGTAAAAAAAATGTAAAAAAAATGATTTCAAATGCATAAATAGGTGGAAAAGGATTAAAAAAAAAATTCTTGTGTGAAAGTTTTAATAGTAATGTGCTTACCATAATGAATGGGTTTCGATGGAAATATATTTCTTTGAATATAATAATGCACAACGAACAACAAGTAAATATAAATATATTTTTTTTTATAAAATCACATGTGGATCTATTCTGAATCTCATAGTGACAGCTTAATCTCATCAGTTGTATTAACTTTAAAACCGGTAAGTTAGGATTTATCCCCTGGATACAATCAATCACAAGACCGTACATTTGTGCTGTGCAAACATAATAATATCTTATAAGATACAAATAGATTTCTGGATTACAAAAAAAAAAAACTGTACAAAATATTCACTTATAAATAAGAACTGTTATGTTTCATTAATAATTAATATGCATGTGTATATCTGTGTCATCTCCAATCACGTAAAGTAAATTAAATACTTACAATCTTTACCTGATAATATTCTAAGCTGTCAATTTCAAAGGGGATACAAATACATTTTATTCATGTATTTTCTGAGCTATAGAGCTCATTTTTTTAACGTACAAACAAATTTGTGTTAGCTACTTATTGGTAATTATTATCTACTTTATATTCATTAGCTATAAAACACAAAGATTGAATTATAAAATTGTTTATTTTATTGTTCCCGACGTTTTCGAAAATTCCCGAGAATTTGACCAGTATGATCCAAATAGACTTTCCTATGAAAAAAGATGCTGAAGTAAAAATCTTAGTATTCTCACGACCCCAAATATTGACGGCATACAGAAAAAAAACACATCACTGTAAAATCAATACATTCGTCGCTACTATCAGAATCTAAAATTATCATGTTATTACATTATTATCTACATCACGATTTACAGAAGTTGATTTTAAAAATATTACACCTAAAATAAAACAATTTTAAAAATGCTGTTGGTAACTAGAACAATGCAAGTCATGACAGACAGACATAGTAATATAATATTATAATACTGGTATTTATAGACTGCCTGACTGCCCATAATATAATAATATGAACTTCAAACCAACAAATCTATAAAATATTTACAAATCATAAATAATGAATGAATGACTTGCTTCTAAAACCATTGATAACTAAAGTATATATTTCATAACATTATATTCAATTTATATCTTAGGAATAAAATATTAAAATAAGTATAGTGTAAGGCTTTGGATATTATATATCTTGTCTTTAAACAATATTATAAGCACTTATATTACAAGCTATAAGTGATTGATGGGTATAACGTCATGCTCAGGAATTTCAAATAATTATTTTTTGATGTTATAAGTAATACCATTGATTATGAATGATTATAATTATAATAAATTATTCATAATCAATGGTAATACCTGTGTGACGTGTGTGTATAATATTATATTAGCTGGATATAATCATCAAAATATAATGTTATTATACTAAAGCAACTAAGTGTAAGTTATACATAATTATTATAATATTAGTTGTTTTAAAACGTTATGATCAAAAGACTTGCGTTAGATTAAAAACTATATTGGTAACAAATAATAATAATTTTAGTAAATAAGACCACTTAGAATATAGGTAGGTTAGGTACATGTGATAAGTATTGACAAAGAACTTGAAGTCGTTTCATGAACGAATACAGTTCAACATACAGAGAAAAAAAAGTGGTGTTACACATGTAATATAATATACGGACATACGAACAAAGTCAATAAATCCAAAATATTATTTTATTATTTATTTAACGATGGTTGAATGGTTACTAATTGAAAAATTAAAAATATGCAAATATTTTATTTTTAAATTGAGCCTTAATAATTTATGAAAATGTTATTACGGATTGCCATTTGAAAATCAAACGGTGATTGTGGTGTCCCTAATAAATATAAGGTTGAAAAGTATAAAAATGTATACAATTCTAGAAGAACGTGGTTCTAATATGTTAAAAAAAATGTCAATAGGTACTTTTTGAAATAATGAGTGTTGCTTGATAAAAGAATCACCCTGTATAATATTAAATGTAAATTACATTTAAGGAATAAAATATTAGAATACGTTTAGTGTAAGGCGTTGGATACTATAATACGTCTTGTCATTAAATATTATTATAAGCACACGTATTATAAGCTGTGAGTGATTGATAGGTATAACATGCTCGGGAATTTCGAATTATCTATTGATGTCTTAAGTAATACCTTTGTGTCTGTACCTTAGCTGTAATATAGTCATCACATACTATTATTATACTAAAGCAACTGAGTGGAAGTTATATATAACTATTGTAATATTAATAGTTTAAAAATGTTATGATCAAAATATATGCGTTCGATAAAAAACTGTATTGTTTACAGATAATACAAATAAATGTAGTAAACACGAACACTTAGAAAATATTTACATACATTTCCACAGTGATAAAATTTAACGTGTATAAAAATAATGTTAAGAGTTTATGATCTATGTTCTGAGCTCAATACTACTTAATTAAGTATGTGTATAAAAACGGTTATTTTTCAGACTTGTTCATATTGAAGGCGTCCATAAAAAAAAATTTTAAATTTAAAAAAATCTCTAACTAAATAAATAAATAAACTTCAGACATTGTCAAATTTACTCAAAAGAAGCTACTGTCAAAGCATTTATAACAAATAATAATAATAATAATACGATACTTGTGGCTTGGCGTGGCTCGTTGGCTGCTACCAGTCGTTCAATGCGATTGAAAGTAGGTAATGCCCGCTACTACTAGTTCTTGGACGGGTGACCACCCGGGTTCATAGTAGTAAAAACCTTGCCACACATTCTCGTGTTTGCTTACCTACCGTAACAACACCTTACCGTACCAACCAACCACTTAGGGTTTAAGTTCAATTAAAACAAAATAATAATAATGAAACGCATCTATATAGACATATATTATATTACAACATTGGTCACCGAAATTGTGTGATTACTTTATCGAAAAACACTAATTATTTCAAAAAGTACTAACTATTTAATTTTTTTTTTTTTGTTTATCCACGCTGTTCATATACCTAATACCAGGTTATCGTGTATCCCATTACAATACGTTAAGTAGAAATTAGTTAGGTTATAACTGTTATAAGCATGGTTTAATTTATATCCAGCCATAGTTAAAAGATTATAAAATATAAGAACAAAATATAAATTGAATCGCAAGTCGTAAGTGGCTAAAAGTAGTTATTTTTTAAAATTTATAATTTTAAGTGTTTACATTTTAATGAAAACGTATAATATAGTAATTTATAGTTCTTATATATATAAGAACCACATATATTGCATTTTACGTACTATTTAATCAAACATATAAATACCTAAATTGGTTAATCGCATGTGAATTGGATATTTGGCGAGTACATTCGTACAATTTATTGGTAAGTGTGACTAGATGGAAGTTGCAAAAATTAAAATAAATAATATAATATGTCATTAAGCTTAAGAATATTATATTCAGTTTAATAATTTATACATATATAATTTTTGTTTAAATGTAAACCTGACTTATAGATCACTGGTACCTAATGGATAATATGTGGATTGTTTCACAATCTAATGGTGTAGCACTACACATAAATATCACAAGAACTACCTGTGTTGTACCTACGAGTTATTTTAGTTTTTTTTTATTTGGTATTTAAATTTAGGCACATTGATAGTTCGAGATAATCTACATTTACTACAGTTAATATGCTTAAACAAATGATTTGAAGGACAAACAGGGTCTTTAAAAATGTTATATAATAGGTAGTACATTTCAAGTGTCATGACCTTAAGTTGGACAAGAAGTATTTATGTGTCGTTGAGATTTAATTTTTTTACTAGTTTTTACTAGATTTGAATTATCGTAATCCAAATGTCAATGAAAAGATGAAAAATGTTATTAGATTTTGGCTCAAAAAAGGTATTGATGGTTTACGAATTGATAGTATTCCCAGTCTTGTCGAAGGAAATCCAAATGAAGCGTTTCCATTGATAGATCAACCAAAAAAACTAAATACAACTTATGACGACGATGTTTTTTTTTCTCAAGAATCGATTTATATATATGATCCTACTGGATCTTATCCAATATGTCAAAGTTGGAGAAATGTTCTTAATGAATATTCTGCAAGTTCAAAAAAAATACTTTTATTAGAAGCGTATTTTACATCAGAAGAAATTGAAAAATCAATGAACTATTATAATTATGGAGCAGATATACCAATGAATTTTATTATTACAGACAATATTAATATTAATACAACAATAAGTGAATTAATAAATATGATCGATCTTTATTAGTACAATGATCACAATCGCTCTCGCGTTGTATCGAAGTTTGGAAAAATCGTGCCGATCATCTGATCATGTTAACTACTGTGTTGTCGGGCATTGTTATTGTATATCAGGGTGAAGAAATAAGTATGGAAAATCGTCCAATGACATGTGAAGAAACAGTAGATCCGACTGGCCTGAATTTGGGCCCTGATCGATATTTCATAGGACCCAGAGATCCATACCGTTCGCCGTTTCAATGGGACAATACGACCAGTGGTGGTTTTTCTACAAATAATACAACTTGGTTGCCTGTACACAGTAATTACAAAACATCAAATCTCGAAGCACAAAAAATTGCGAAAAATTCTCATTATAAAATATTTGAAAAAGTCATCGCTCTGAAGCAAAAGCGCGTCGTACGTGAAGGTGAAATACAATTTATAAATATAGATGAAAAAGTGTTGACGACACCTAGACGAAGATTTTGAAAAGGTCAAGGGTCTGGATCAACAGGATTTAGCAGTTTTACTCATTAATTTTACTAATGACATGGCTCGTTTCAATTTACCTGACTATTTGAATGTTAAAAAACTTGACCGTCTATGTTGCAAGTCTTACATCACACATAGAAGTCGGTTCTACAATTGAAGCGGATCATATTGATTTACCACACACGGCATTAGTTATATTTGTGAATAACTGAACCGAATCGCTGAAAATTATGTTTTCATACATTTATCTATATTGTTTTTTTTATTAAATACAGTATTATACAGTATTAAAATGTTGTAATTTTAAACACGTGTCTATTGATTAAAATAATTTAAAACGAATAACTTTTATTTTTTTTTTAAATAATCTCGATTAAAAATATTATTTAAATGGTTGTAATTTATCTACACTATTATCTTAACTGATATTACAGGTAACTGTAGATTTAAAACCAATTACAATTATTATGAGTATACATTCTGCCAATAAACATTTTGTCGTATCATATTACTGAAATTGTAAGTATTTTTTACTTTTTAAAATAATTATACTACTGAGTGCCCTCCTTTATCTGTCAGTCTCGCTGTGTAAATAATATCTTAAATCAAAATTACTGATTGTACAGATGTTGTGTAAATTGTAATTAAATATATTTTCGAGTGTTACTGCTGGATACCTTCTCCCCTCACGCTTTCAAAGTCAACTGTATAATCCAGCTCATATGCTTATTGTAACTACTATTACAGGTTTTATATATTCAAATAAATGTTAGTAAAAAAAATTATTTTTTTGTTTTTTTTTTACTTACTTATACATTCATGTGCTGTGGAAAATTCCATATAGTTTTCTAAAATGATCATTAACTTTTAAAATAGTAACGCACAGTAAACTAAAGCAATTTGGAGCTACTTAGATCTATATACAGTCATTTCACTAAATTACTATTTATTTATTTTGTTTATATCTACTTAGACATTAAGGTTAAACTTAAGTAAAAACCACATTTGCTCATTGTACACAAACGAACATTCAGCACAGTAGATGATAAACCGAATATATTTAAATGATTATTTTTTCCGTTTGAATACATCATGACACGAATACAAATAAACGACTGGTGCAGAGTAACCGTTAATGACATACTATAAATAAATAAATTGTATTATACATTTATACCTAACTGTCTGCCATAGACATATAGAACAGCTAAATAGCCGACTATAATATTTGTTATTGAAGCCGCCACCCCATCTCGTCCGATCTATGCTTAAACGGCAATGTTTACACTATTATATGATAACAATGATAAAAAAAATATATATATTTTAAATATTATGATAAAATGTAAACATTTACCATTTAGGCAAATTGCGACAACAACCTCAGAACATTACATGGTTGTTGTATAGTAGTCGGCTGTCTAGTTGTTTTATATATCTATGGCGTCGACCTATGTCAATGTAAATACCAAACCTTTTCTTATTTCAAACATTATGGTCTATCAGAATAAAATATATTATAGGTTATAAATAAACATTAAAATATTCGTTGTGCAAATTACACAATATTATGTACCTACACATAACAATAATATGAACGATTAACCCAAGCGAAAGACTTAAAACAAAAACAATATCAAATGAAAATTGTTATGTCAACACATTACTATTGATAAAAACAAAACTATTTTCGATGGATTGTTAAATATTTTCAATTATAGTATGGCATATTTTAGCAATTACAAAGACTTATAAGTTATAAGTTAGGTTTAGATACCTATAACGGACGGAACTAAACAACAACATTACAATAATAAGCATAAAATATATTATCATTACATACAATAAAATTGTACAATTATTGTTTATATGAATAAATATGAATTTTTTGTTAATTTTTGTTTTAAGTTCTTAAGTTCACGTCGCTATTATCACTATTATGAATACTATTACCATTCATATTATTGACATTAGCTAAGTATCCTTACCGCATAGACATAGAAATATTATTGATTTTATTATATAAAACAGTTGCAATAGCACTTTGTGTGCTGGAATATTTTTGAAACAGCAAATCAATAAACAAAAAAAACAGGTAAGTGGATGTTGCTCTGCTGTACAGTAGGTTACAAGTGGGTCACTGTATAATGGATTGTATTAAATTTTAATTCAATGATGTAATAATATCATTGTATACCTACGAAAAACGATTCTGAGCGGAGACGGTTTGTCAGTCTGGATATTTTATATTAATAAAAAACACTAATTCGTCACAATAATTTTTTGTTCGTTTCTATGGTGATATACAAAGCGTTGGAAATTAAAAATATCCCGTTTTTAGCGGTTTTTCGTAATCTGTCGGTGGTTTTTCCGATGGCATTAAATAACTATTGAAAAAATCGAAAAATGACCTCCTCTAAATGCCATCTCGCTCCAATTTTCTAAGAGATAAGATACTATATTATGTTGAAATTGAAGCATTCCTGGTAGGAATATTGTAAACTGGATAAAATAAATAAAAAATTAACACCATTGTAAAACCACTCGATGACTGGCTCCGCTCAGAATCTAAAAAAAAATTCTCCTGGGTAAACTTATCACAAATCATATTATCGTCACAATATAATATTATGCTCGACTTACTGTCGTAATTTTTTCCATCATAGCTCACCAACTCAGTACTAGAGGTACCTATCGTCTTTGGATTTGACCGTCGTAAAATGCATTAGTACATAATTGTAACTCCGTATTGTCGGCACACACGACGGTACCCCGGAGTCAATTACGCGGAGCAACAAATTGTAATAGTAATATTATGATCAGAATAATAATCGTTTCCGTAGCAGCCTGTATGGGTTTGTAATCTCGAAACATACTTGTAATGCAGACGGGTCGTAGGTAGGTCAAATAATAATGTGTAATTTTATTTTCCAAATTATTCAGACGACTTTGACGTCACATGCAAAACCGATAATACCCGTAACATATTTTATTATTAAATAATATATACGCACATAATATTATAGTGTATAGTAAATATACACGAAATATTATACGTATGCGATTATCAAGCGCGGTGCGGAGACTTTTGAAGTGAGCGGGGTATAGGGGTGGGGGTGCCGAAGGGGTACAAATGTAAAATACATTATTTATTTAGGCCACCGTAAGTCGTTGGAGGGAAAAGGGGAGAAATGCGTGCGCTTGTGTTATCACATCGTATATTATATATAGTTGGCGGGCCATGCTACAGTAGGTAGTGATCGATATAGCGCTTTTCGAACGGCTTATCGTATGACAACAACAGGTAGAGATGGTACCACTTTTGCCACGCAAGCCACGAAATAATAACTTGTCTATATACTGCCTGCCAACCTGTTATCGGATATAATTCTCCCCCCCCCCCTGTAAATAGGTGTATTACCTATTAGGTGAATTATTATCGATTGTTGTGGATAATATTAAGCAAAGCAAATACCTACCTACTTGCTATGTCGTGTATGAAATCGACTATTGTTCGAATTAAAACCAAATTAATCAAAAAAAAACATTTTATTTTTTTTTCAAATTTAAATATATTATAAATTAGAGGTGTATAATATTCAGATACAGGTTCGTTATTTATCTAGATGAAGTTGTGTTTATACTATAATGTTTTGAAAAAAAAACCCATTTATCTCGAATGTATCGCTTAATACTGCTATATTGTCGCAGCCAAAAATTAAAAGAATAACCATTGTCAACTATAGAAGCTATATATTATATTATTTTAATGGTAGTTACTCGAACTGCTGACTTAAATTTTAATTCATTACTATTCAAACCGAGCGCAACGTTATCAAATTATATAAATTAGTATTGCACTGTGAAATCGTTTTAATTTTATAAATCAACAATGAAGTGCTAATTAAATGGATGACTTCTTTAGCCAATGACAACAACTGTTAAAATCAAATCGTAATGCATCAACATATATTCTTATTGTGAATAGTTTGTATGGATGGTTATGTTTTTATTTAAAACAAAATTAATTTAATTAATTAAAATTCGTTCATCGCCAAGTAGCATCGGCAACGGAGTCATTCTAGGACCGTTTCCAATAAAAGTAAAATACAAAATAAAATCTCGTCATTTTATTAATTTTGAAATTATTACTAGGTATATAGAGAGAAATCATTCAAAATACAGAAATATTATATTTTTGTATCTTTTGCACCTATGGTTATTTTTCGTAAAGGTTTTTATTTAATGTTCCACGCTTTAAGTTTATTGAATACAAATGTGCACAGAACTAAACACTAAACAAAATAATATTACAAGATTGATATATGTAAAGAATGCGTCAAATTACACGCACGACTCAAATTTTATTATTCTCGGGTTGTAACAGTAACATAATAATTTACCAGTAAAATACTGAGCCTTTGCCATAAATAATTTATACGAATGCATAATATAACGACCAACTCGATAAGTCAAACCTCAATAAGTATTTACTTTGTGTTCATTTTTAAAAACTAATAACTACCTTTTACGTTCTATAAAACCGACGATGTAATATAATGAAATTATATTAATAATAACATGTAGGTAATACCTACAATGTAATGGGATTACTTTATAGTTTTAATTAATTTAAGTTTTAAAATGCAAATAACATATAAATACATCAATTGTTGTAATCAAATATTTAACTTGTTCTTGCATACTGACTTAGCTTTTATAGTTTTATTTCCACATAGTTAACATAGATACCTTCGATAATAACAAATTTAAAATTATATTCAATATTATAATTTATATTTACATCGTAAATGATAAAATTTCTGTCAGCGAATATGAAGTATAGTTACAAAAACAATTTGGTTGAAGTTGCTATTTTTTTTAACTTAGGTAAGTACTAAGTTTGTTGATCTATTTGTTGCGTTACCCTTATTAAATCAAATTTTTAATTCTAAAATATTATTTTGCTAAATATAAATTTAATTTTTAATTTTTGGCTTAAATTAGAAATTAGAATATAAATGTCCCATACCTACAATCTACATAGAAATATTTTTAAAAAAAACTCATTCAAACGTTAAAGGGTGATTGAACTTAAATATCAACCTACAATGGTTCTGAAATAAAATCTAATGTTTTAAAAAAACTTTGCTCGTATGATGACAAAATAGTTATTTCATACGTGTCTCTTATTTTGAAAACTCAAAAAAGTATTGTAAATCTTCATCATTGACATCGCACAACAGATTTAGTTTGTTTTTACCGGGCCCAGTGGAGATATTTAAAGTTTTACTTAAAGTTTTCATCACGTGAATGGTTTAAAACTTTCCCATTAGAGATACTTGAAAAATATGTTATTATTATTGTGTGGTTTTAAAAAGCATTAAACTATAACTACTTACAGTTCAAACTAAAAATTCTTAACTAAAGTATCATCATCATAAAGAACAATTTTTAGATTATTTTTATAACTGCAAACTTAAATTAATTCATTAAAAATATTCGATTGAAATCAACAACTATACCCACTACATTTAAAATTTAAAAACACAAATGGTTTCATCTTCGTATTAACTAAATTACATTTAAAAATATGAAAATAATATTGTTCACTGTTCAGACTTTACTTCAGTATTTTGAAGTGATCTGAAGAAAATTTAATATTTCACATATCGTCGAACTTTAGTTATATAGACGTCAGACACCTACCTACATTTTATCATATTTGTTTATAATTGTATAGTTGAACTGTATTGTTATAGTAGCTCTTAAATATAGGCTCGTAGCTTACTATGTCTATGAAGTAATTGTTGAAATCAATCAATCTTTAAAATTCTTTAAATAAAATGTATTTAGTATATCGTTAACCTATCTTGATTTAAATGGTTTCAAATAATTTTCTAAAGCGTACTAAAACATTTTTTTTTTCATTTAAATCGAAATATACAATCTATTAAAAAATCCACCCAATGATGACACTTTATTGTTAATTTTTAAAAGTTATAAAATAAATTATTTAGACATGATTTTTTTTTTTAAAGCTCAAATTGTAAAAGGCCTTTGCACTATCTGCGTTTTAGGCGTCTAAGAGGGCTGTCTGGGATTGTGAGGAAGGAAGGGTCTTTAATTAAAGAGTTTGAGTGGGAGGAAAGATGGTTGTGGAATCTTTTATAAAAGTGTATGGCTTCTTCATGGATTGTTTTTAATTTCAGGTCTGTATGGAGAGTATGATTAGATATAAGTAAGGGAGCATCGATTAATTTTCTTAGCGCAATGTTTTGGAAGGATTGAATTTTATTTAGATCTTATTTATCTAACCTTTATTTAGTCTTATTTGCACTTCCCCATAGTTGGATGCCTTTACTAAAACATAAAACTCAAATTTAGATATAACATGTAGATGGTGAAATGTTTTTCGATAGGTTGTAATTATTGTTGCACGTGGTGCAACATTTAATTAAATATTATTTACACTTTTTTTTAGCTACCCATTTAGTCTTTTCATTTTTTTTTGTAAATGCTAAAAATTATAAACTTAAGTTAGGACATATTTGTTTTTTGATATTATATTAGGCAGTTATCAGAAAGGATATTATCAAAATTGTATGATGTATAACTCCGAGTTCATATAATTACTTAATACTGTTGAGAAAAGGACGTGCGTTCAAAAAAAAAAACTCTGATCACGTTCAAATTTATTATTTTGCAAAACTTTAATAACAAAAGAGAAAATACGTTTGGATAAAGGTATGTATAAGTTATAATAACGGTCGGCTATAAACCAATGTCACAATATACAGAATCTAATGCATTTCTTAATTTTAATTTTTTTTTATTATTCATCAGAACAAAGATCTCAAACTATAACAAGATATATTTTCAAAGTAACAAAAAATAATAATAGAATCGAGAGCTGATGAATAATGTATTTTACTGTTATACTTTAATTCGAATTTTGCAATAATTTTCTAGGCATGCATAATACAAAGCATATGCTTCGAGATAGAAAATATCGTTACAACTACACAAGTTAAAAGTTCAATGGATAGTATTATTTTACTAGACTTACAAGTATGCAATTACGGTGCATTGAATAAACTACTTTAAAGGTATTGAGTAAGTTTAGAGTAATACAACTCTAAGTTCTCTAAGTTGAATTTTAAACGTATTAAACATTTAAACATAATATATTGGGTTATTTTTGCGCAAACGTGTACGTCGTAGTAACATAATATTAAATTATTCTTATAAATACCCACTTCTTATAATCTCATAGGATTATTTAACTGTTTCTAGTTGATAGTACAGACTTTGGAGAACCTTTAAAAGTTAACTGCTAATCGCAACGTCTTGTCGTCCTACAACGAAAGACTCTTTTTAAATTGTCAACATCCAATTGGAATAGTTTAATACTAGATTAGGTAGGCACCTGATTGTATTACTTTATTAGAAAATGTCACATAGGCATAATATTATTATAGTATTTAATACCCTAGTTAAATATTTGCTTTGAGAAAATAATGTTTTTTTTTATCAAAACAGAGATTGTTAATTGTTTGAAATCATTAATTTTCAAAAGATTTATATTTTATTATATTTTTAATAGATTTTTTTTTTATGTATTCAAAAAGTTAATTACGAATGCATGTGTCACTAACTGATTATAATTTATTACCTACAGCACATTAGAGTTATAACAAAAAACAAAAATTAAATACTTACCATAATATTAACTATAATCTAAAAACAATATATCGTTATTTTAATAAATGTACGTATTATATAGCTGATTTACAACTTTAAAATAACAGTTTATATTATATTTATACTCATATATAAATTTACAACTATATAATTAATACTTATTTTTAAATACCCATTATATTAATTTTTTGATATAAATGAAATATTTGAAATAATATAAATTAATTAGAATATTAAAAATTCGATTTTTTTCTATCTTAAAGATCTACTAATAATTTAGTGATTGTTTGATAAGAATAACTTTAAAATAAAACAATTAATTTAACAGTTTGAGATAACTATAATATAAACAGTATGAAAATAAATATTCATTTTATTTTATAAATCAACATGGAGTGTTTATATAAGGTTAAATGAATCAGTATATTTCGATATTTCAATATATTGGCTAACGTCAATTTCGTGTTGTTTACTGTTTTAATATGATCTGCCAACACGTTCATTTTGGAACAACTATGGAAAACGTGCCGAAATTGTATCCACGAAAGTGGTTAAAACTCATGTTCAAATTCCATCCACTTTAAACAACAGAAGAAAAAAACACAGGTTACCTAAAAATTTTAAATTTTTTTTGACAGTTTAAATGTTTAGTCTTACCTTGAAATTACTTTAAAGATTAACATAATCGACATTAAAACTTTCAGTACGGACCTTTTATTCCATTTTTCCTCGTCATTTGTATTTTCCATACGAACACATTAATGACGGTGAAGACTGGACACAAAGGTCCACACATGGCCAATCAGGTGAATGGCAAACAAAATGCGAACACACATATATATATGTTAGGGACTAAGTGAAGTAGAAACAGTATGTAGATTTTGAAATTCCTGGTGGGATTATTTCTACTTTGCCGTTCCAGTCTGTCCTTTCACAATGAAAAAATCTATATATTATCAACACGGGAAACCTGATATCCCCTAAGGTATCCTATTTTCTCGAAGGCCAAAACTATAATAGTCATTATTTAATTATTTGATAGGATCGAAATACCAATATTTGATAATATTAGAATCTATAGTAACGTATTAATAAAGTGAAAAATAAAAAATCATATAGAAATATTGCAATCTTTTAGAGATATGACCTGTAGAATTAATAATTTCGATATCTACAAAAATCTGTAAAAAAAATGCGTCTTACTAGGAAGGTGTGATTACTGGAATAATATTTGACACTAAGTTAAATAAATAATACATGAGTTACAAAAAAAAGTTTTAAAAAAATTTAGTAAATTGTACTAGATGTACTATATGCATTAAAAAATGTAATAACCACTATAATATCATAGAAACGATAATAACTTTTTTTTTGTTTTACATTGGAAGAAATAGATCGCGTTTTCATTACATTACACTACATTGATAGAATAACTTTTGAGTTTTATAAAATATGATATTACATATTTTACTAGTTACATGATATTAATATAAATCTTTTTCTCGTGGGATTCTTACAATTTTACTTGTCGTATTTCAGGTACAGGCACAGTTACAGTTATAGATAATTACGTCAAAATTAATTCACCTTTTTTTTAAATGAACAAATACCATAATCTTCATTCCGTTAAGTAAGTCCGTACCGGTATTATACAATAAGACGCGGAGCTCCAATAATTACAACAATTAATTTTAAATAAGCGCATTCTAAGGGTAGTACAACTGATTGAGTATATTAAAAAAAAAAAAAATGAATAGTGTTGACACACTATAGTTTGTAGTATTATTAAAATCACACTTTGATCGTTTCTTGTTTGTCTGTTATAAAACAGAATGTCTATTTTTACGTTTACGGACGGAGCGCATTACCGTGTAGAATCGGCAGCTGTGGCTGATCAACTGGACGCGTATTCACGGAGTTAGCACAAATGTTTTTGGATAAAACACTCATCAGAAGACGTATTTTTGTTTTATTTAGTAAACACAACGTGGGTATCTACCTTTAGCGCACGCAATAGTGATTTATGAATAAATGGTCTAACAAACAAAAAAAAAAAAAAAAAACCATTACAACAATTGGCAGGCACGAGCTCTTAAGGTGTCGAGAAAGTACATATAAAATATCTACAGCATCAAAATTAAATTTGTATACACAGAAAAGTAGTGTTTTGTCCCTAGGGAGTAACGTAATTTCACATATGTGCACGTATATAAATATATATAAAATAATCTAAATATTTTCTCAGTGAGTATTCGAGCTTTTTTTATGTTTTTTAATGGAAAAAAATAGGTGTACGCATACAAAACACTTTTAACGGTTATCTTGGTAACAATAAACTGACAACAAATCATAAAGTTTATGAGAGACCGATCAAGTCAACAAAATGTCGGTACAATAAAACCAAAAACTATGGAAACATAAGTTTTTAATGATTCCGATTTCAAAGAAATTTGTTGCACTAACTTTTGTTCATCGTTAAACTTATTTTACTATTTTTTACTGAATACCGAATAATTTCAAATACATATACATACATGTATTATGATTGTATGTACCTATACCCACATGAGTAGGTACTTAACTAATAATTCGTTACCATGATACCATTGAATAACATCATTTTCGTATAGATTATGTACGATTTAAATAATTATTTTACTGAAATATTAGTTGTTAATAAAACCTGTCTTGCGTTCATAAAATAAATGTTAAATTGTTCAAACTATATTATACTTTAGTACAGTTTAGAAGTTAATTGTCTTCATAGATATAAATGTAATCATAGATATTTATATTGTATTTAAAAATTCCATAGCCCAGTTAAATGTTTTAACATGTGTACCAGTAAACCTACGATTAATATAAATGGCTAGGGGCTTTGATGTAATAGAAACCTACCTGGACTGCAACCAACTAACTAAAATTAGTTATAATTAGTTTCAATTCTGGTAAGTGGCTCCTTTTACTCGGAACAGTTTCAACATTTTTTTTACAATTTAATATTATTTCAAAGTAATAGTTTTGGAAGTTTAAATTTCTTGCATATCAGCCTATAAACGTGCACAAGACATAGTAATATAATAATATAATACTTAGTGCATATTTTCGTGATATTTTTTATCGTGTTATTTGACCGTATTTTTTATTATTCGATTTCCATTAAAAAAAAAAAAAATATTGTATTAAAAAACTAATTTAATCTTTAAAACAATCTAAATACTAAAAATATTTTTAAATTAAAACATTCATTTATAAAATACTATAATATGACCAAGAGAAGTTTTTATTATCAATTTCACTAGTTGAGTAGATACTATAACTAAGTAAATAAATCTTTATGAATACATCGTAATATTACTTCATGAGCAATTTATTATTTTTTTTCACACACACTTAACCAGCTGATATTATGAATTTATTATGGTCATCACTATGTAGCTAAAGCTCAACCTACCTTTATATATATTAATTGTAATAGTTGGTCAAGAAAAAATATTTTAATTTACTTATATTATAATACTAACATAACTAATTAATTGTATCTAAGTAAAATATTACGTTAAATTATTCATTAAAGAATTAATATAAGTTGTCATAACAACAATGAATCAAACAAAAAGTTCCATGATCATTATATTTGTAAAAAATAATATAATATACCTATATATTTGAACCCTTGTTGTATACATTTGCATAACTATATTATGATATCAAACTTCAAACATTTTTCTTAAAAAGAAAATTAGAAACTAAAAAGATACAATATACCATATTGTTATATTATACTTAAATTTAAATTTTCATATATACATCTTAAAAAATAATAAAAATGGTCTATACACTTGAACTCTGATTTTTTAGTCAAAGTTAATTATACACTTGTACATAACTAAAAAAATATCAGTGGATATTTTCTCTTATCATGTGAAATCGTCTCAAAAAACTCTCGTTATCAAATTCACTTATTGTATTATTAAATATAGATTTTAAAAAAAGGAAAAAAATATATTTACAACATCTGAACATTACAATATTTTTGTTTGTTCACATAATTTGTTCCTTGATAACCAAAATTTATAAAATTCCAATAATAATATAAATATTTTTCAACTGCATACAACGTTGTTAGTTAGGACTTTTTTAAGGTCTGTAAAATTAGCTGGTTGAAAATGTTCCTACCAATTGGGAAGACAGATTAACACTACGGGAGCGCTGTTGATGCCTATCGTACTGATGGTTAGGGAAGTTCCCCTCTACTTGGAGTCGGAAGATTGTATGTATTTTCCCGACATTTCGCATACGTTTTGCTTTAAGTGAAGTGTATATGAATGTATTTGATAGTATTAGTAGAAATTGTACTTACCAACGTATACAGATAGCTATAAAAGCTTAGGTGTAAAGTTTCGATTGGTATCAAAATTAATTTATTACAAAAAGTAAAACAACCAATATAAAACTATATCCATACAATATGCCGAATCGGAAGGTACAAATTGTTTCCGCCAAAGCTAGTTAATCTGCTTCCCCAGTAGATTGGTAGTAGATACTTACTACTTTGGTTGGATTAAAATATTTCGGTAATTATATTAGTTGGTTCTTAATTCAAGTAATTAATATGTATAGTAAATACAACGTCTAATTTTCTTATACCTTATAAGACATACGTTTTTAATTAATAGTGATGGGCGTCTATTAATTATTAGATAACATTATTCGACATTTATTTGTTAACAAATATTGTACAAAAGTATTAATTTACACATAAACACGGTATATTATTAATTTATAACCGAAATATGATAGTTATTTTTTTTTTTTGCGTATATCATAATTGAAGACATTTTTATAATTAAGGTTGAACGCTTATTGCACATAATAATTGTATACGTTTATTCCTGGTAAATTTTAATTTATTCATACAATTTGCTCAAAAAGTAGGTCTTAATAAATCATAAGAGCTTTATCATTTTACAGTTCGGTTCATATGTTCATATCAAATATCTGTACCCTTTGTAGTCGAGTCTATTATTATCTTAATGTTCACCAAGACCTCGGTCTACAATTATAATTAACTATAATTTGTTGTATGCTTACTTTTGTTCAGACATTCATTTTTACGACAATGCCAAAACAACTTTAACAACCCGATAGAACTGCGTGTGATTCGCTTGAATGATCAAAACACGACTCATCACTTAAATAGAAATTATACTAATGAACCTGGCATATTATAATCATAATATGGACTAAAAAATAATCTATTGTTTAATCTCGATTTACTTTTCTATTTTTATGGGAAAGATTTGCATTTCTATGTCATGTGTACTCATAATATTGAACTTATTACATTATCGTATATATTTCTAACCAGAAAACTTTTTTATTATCATTACTTTTGATTTTCAGTACAATCTTAACTGATAGAAAATTCCGATTCGAATTTGAAATATAATATTTTAATACAAGCCTTTTGATAACCGTATAACATAATTCATTATTCATCAAATTATATGATGTTAATCATATAAATTAATATAATTTAAGAATATTTCCTTCAGATTAAAAATTAAACTTTAAGTAATTCTTACTCAGTTTTGAGATATCCTTCGGTATCTTTGGATGTATTATATTATTACTTATATCATATAATTACAGAGCTTACTGCTTTTAGTGAATAACTCGGAATTCATACTAACCACTACGTATATATCCACTGACCTTAATAAAATGGATAATACAATTTATTTTGTTGACTTGAAATATTATTGATGGAAATAAAGTCCATAATTTTATCGTGTGTTTAACAATATAGAGTTAAATTTTTTACATCCTAAAATATCCAACTAATATACATAGGTACTAATATATATTTACTTACTCAAAATGAATATTTAATCAAGGAATTTGAACAATAAAATAAAATTCTTTTTTAAATAAGTAATTACTATTTTTTTAATGTAAAATCAAAATGATATTTACCTAAATTAAATCAACAAAATAATATCGGATAAAGAATATAGTACAATTTATTGTGAGAATTTATCCGATAAAATGTTATTTTATTATTAAAATCAACTTTACTTTTAAAAATACGTAATTAAATTATAACGATTTATATGACCTGATGATGTACGAGTTTGTTGTTATGATTCCAAAAGTATGATATTGTCCAATGAATATTAATAACAATTATGGCACAGTTTCTTCTTTACCGGCACACTATAACAAGCCCATGGGAAGGAGAAGCCGAACGTAATACCGAATCCAATAGTGAAATAATTAATTTAATTTTATGATGTAGACAAACTGTAATAATTAGGTAATGAATCTTTTACCATTTCTGAACGTGTGACCATATATATATTGTACTATATATTATAATTTATTGTGCACCGTTGAATTAAAACTGAATTAAATTCAAGGTGATAATAAACTTGGCGCACGCAATCCAATATTGATATTAATATGCTAATTTCGAACAATTTAATTTGTATTACCCGTATTAATATATACTTATAAGTCTATCAGCTGTTCTTCTGTGTCAATGAAGAAGAACATCCTGCGTTGATGATTTTCGTATAAATAATTATGAAAAAAAATCTCGACATTCTCGACATACAATCCTACACGAATTCGATATTATGTGTATTAGTTGTAGAAAGACTTTTTTTATAAATAATATCTTCGTTTCATTCCTAATATTCAACCAAACATAATACACCTATGGTGTCTTAATTATTATTGGCTTGCATTTGAAATTTCAAAATATCGTTCAAAGAAAGTAGATAGTTGGTGTTTAACCGTGAACATGCAAGATATATTGTTTTTTTGCAGAGTACGAAATTAAAGCGAAGAAAATGTACCATTATAAAATTCATGGTGGGTATCACGCTCGATTCATTGAAAAATGTATACAGAGCGATCAAAATAATATATTCGTCGTATGACTACATAATATTATATGCTACATTGGAATTATTTTTTTACTCAGTAGGAAACGGTTATTTTTTCTTTTTATTATTATTTTAAATGAAATTGAATGGTGACCTGAAAAACGTTTCTTTGGTTCTCTTGGGGAATTTAAATTATTCCACAGTAGCACTTTTAACGTTTGTGCGTGTTCAATCGACGCGATTGCAAACCACTATATTATGTTATGTACGGGCATGGGTGAACCATAAGGTTTTCACAGAACCTTTTTTTTATGGTCATCTGGCTCGTCTACATCCGAAGACCTATATTATTATAATATTACGGACCTATGGACACACTATGTCCAGGTGATTTTGATGATTTGCTCTCGTGTCCATCTCATGACTGGTGCTAACCTAAATTAACGGACCAAAAATACGATTTTGAATGATTAAGCTATTATAATATTTCAACCCATACGAAACGCAATAAACACATAAACCAGAACTATCGTTTCCCAAGTAAATTGTTGTATATATGGAATAGGTATACAAATACATTTTCAGAAAACCATTATTTTCAAACACTATAATATTATCATATTTTATTTACGTATTAAATGAAACGTCTATAGATTTTACTTAAAAAAATATTTGATATAGGTGTCAAAATATTAAATAATATAATAAAATGTTTTCATGTCTTCAAATAACATTATTTCGTAGTATTTTAAAATGTCAATATTATGTCATGTATAATTCTCACACATGTCTTACAAACTTACAGTTACTTAATGTAAAACACGTCAATAAGGAGTATTTTATATGTTTACAGTTTTAGTTCAACTAAAAATAATTTTTAAAAAAAATTTAAGCTTTTTACCTACAAAGATTCATTTAAATTTACTATAAAAATCATTCTTTTATTTTTAATTTTGAAACATTTAAAAAAAATATCGGTGATATTTTAATAAATTTATTTGTATATAAATATATATAAAATATTGATATAAATCAAATTTTTCAGTACCTAGCCCTAAGATATTATAAAATACAAAATATTGTAATATTATACAGAGGTCATGTTTGGAAAGTTAACCTAGGTACTATAGGTACTAGATCGATGGGTTTTTAATAATGTTTATACTTTCAACAATTCAATTCGATATTTTAAGATATAAGCACAATTCGTACTTGACACATTAACAAAAGTATTAGACTACATCCATTGCACATTAAACAACAATACAACTGTTATTATAGGTGGATAGCTTATCGATAACAATCGTAATTATTATATTTATAAACTCACGATATTTTAGAGATACCGCAGGTTTAATGCATATTGAATATAAAATTGTTATCTTTAAACCCTATGACGTGACACATTTTTTTTTATCATTTCGTTTTCCTCCCAACCAAATAATGTCTTGTGCAATTTATTTTATCTTTTACATGTTTAATACCATAATAATATACCATCAACACCTCGTCATTGTTAGATTTATCATAATACTGTTTACTCATCAAATGTTTATCTTTTTTTTATGTCATCAAACAACGTTAAGTTCAGCTTATATTTTATAACTTATATAACATATAATGACTTGTGCGACTATTTTGAATTCTATTTTAAATGTGAAAAGGCATTTACTTATATGGTTCTGCTCTAGTATTGTATCGGGTCTCTATGTGTATGCAAATATTCCAAAAGTGTACACCAAACTTTCATAAAAAGATAGCAAAACATAATATAGTAAAAAGTTGTTAGCATCAGAGCTTAAAAAATATACTTACTCGTCCTCTAGCTCATACTTAGTGAATACTGTTCGAATGACAATTAGTTCTTATCTGTTAACATACCTAATAGGGTATTTGATAATCGTTAAAATATCATTCTATCATTTTTTCTCAAAATTAGATGAAACTATCATAATATTTATGAGTTATGTATTAGTTTTTGCTTATCTGGATTTTGAACTAAAAATTAAGATGTCGAGAATTAAAATTATCTAAACATGATAACTTTGATAGTTTTCTGGACGGAATATTGAATATACTTTAAATACAAGTTCAAAGTCAAAGAAAAGTAAAAATGTTAAAAAGTGTTTTAAATAATCTAATATAAGAATATGTTTATAATATTATATTGAAGTTATTTTATACAAATTTTAATAATGCAGTGCAGTATTTAAAATATAATATATACATTGTAAAACTATTTTAATTTTCAAAACTTCATTAAAATATACTTACCTATAACTAGATTAATATAATCAGCAGATTACTTTTAATTATATTTATAGAACTGATTGTGAAGTTCGTGCAATATATCAAAAGTTTTATGGCGATCCCAACTACGTATAACACGGTCGCTATTATATACATATATATTTTTTTTTTATTAGAACTCGTAAAGTCCTTTTACTTCTTTGAAGTGAGAAAACAACGGATTTGGTATAATTGAGCAGCCGTAGTGTTTAGTCGAGTATTCATCTAAAATGTATTACGTACACTTCTTTTTTAATAAACAGAAAAAGTTTTGAAAAATTGTTTTGACATAAATAATTTATCGTGCATCGTACACACTATAGTCTTGTTGTAGCTCTGCCGTCTTTGTGCAGCGCAAAAGACTAAATTCTGTAATGCAAATATATACACACGCCGGCGCGTTTATAAATTCATAGCGTGAACTGCGGGATGAGTTAAAATTTCGCAACTTCCATCAAAGAAGCGCCAAGCGAACAGAAACGGCGGACGCGACACACACATTTACACCCCCCCCCCCCCCACCACAAATGCACACACACACACACAAACACATCATCCCATGTACATGTAAATGTACCCCGCAATGATAACGATATACACTTAACCGCGGTCACAACACGAGACATTTATGACTTTTCGTTTTCAGATTGCAAGGACCTGTTAGAGCTGTCGGCCATCGTTCCCAGATACGCCAAACTGGGCGAGACGGTGGTGCTGAGATGCAACCACACGGTGGTCGAAAACCAACTTTACAAGGTCCAGTGGACCAAGAGCGGTGACAAATTGTTCCAGTACATAAGAGGACGCGTACCGCCGTACATCAATCACACGATTCCCGGAGCCAAAATCGACGTGAGTGATCCGTGTTTTTTTGCATTTTTTAAGTTGCCTTATTGTTATTACACGCGTTTATCCGCCTAGAGTAATGTATGACATGGACACATGGAGGGTTATTATAATTATGTTCTGTCACTGGTCGAAAATTGTCCGCTACGTTTAGAACGAGACGCGCCTACATAATTATAATTTATTCCCGCATTGTATACGATGGCTACAAGTAGGGGTATCTGGAAGAATACAACTGAAGGTGTAAATTATTCGAGAAACAACATAATATCCGGAAAATATGTACTCCAAGGGAAATAGAAATTTTTTTTAGTTCTGTTTACAAAATGTACAAACCCGTGTTACCTATAAGGAAAATGTGATTTTATCAATCTTTCGCCATACAAACACGACAAAATGGTATAGGATTTGTAAACGCATTTTTTTTTTTTTTTGCCAAAAAGTGCACGTATTTTTATTGAATCATTCCAATATTTTACTTTTCGGATAATATGTTTACGCAGCCTGCACATATTATGATGTCGAGGATTTATTATAATCTAGATCCTCCAGAATTGATGTGAATTTCATATGCTCTGCGGTTGGAGTACCGCGTGTCAATATATGTCCACGTATTTTCCCTTCCGGTCCACGCCCCTCTCTCACCCACATGACGACGATAAGCGGACGGGAATAATAATAATAATAATCCGCAAACGGGATTAATATACGACATCGCACGTCGGCGTGTGTGTTGTCATTGCGCTCTTCGGTTAAGTTTCGCCGTCGTTGTTTGTGAACGGTCGGTGGCGTATTATACCGTGTATGTTTTCTATCGTTTTCGACCCCAACCCTCCTCCCCCCAGTGAATAGGTACACACTGGAACGAGTAAACAACGGAATATAACACGTTTAGGGTCCGAAAAGGCTATAACAGATACGCCGCAAATGATTAGGATACGGTGGTGGCGTGGTCTCTCTGTCTGTTTGTGCCTCTCTCTCTCTCTCTCTCTCTCTCAATATAATATATGTGTGTACTGTAAGTGTAATATATATTATATACCTATTTAATATAAGCATTATATTATTATTATGTATAATCGCATTTTACTGGAAAAACGCGCAAATTACGTACAAGACGTATATCGTTTACCACGTCAACAATACAAGTACGATTCAAACACGTTCGCAGAGGGTGTTTTAGATGGTCTAATATACTTCGGAATGTTTTGATTTTCACGTATCGTGCTTATTACAACAAAAAAGTTATGATTACCTATCAATAACTGATTTCTAAAAAAACATTTTGAAACTTGTTTCTGCGTACATCTCTTATCAGTTTATATTTTATTTACGTATGAATGTACAGCAATTTATTATAAAATATATCATCAGAACGAGTGTTTTTTCTTACTTCACTCGTGCCTACCAGTGATAAAAATTAACGCATCTATGCTTGATTACGTTTTCGATTTTTCAAATAAAGTATTCTGCAATTAGTGGATTTCAATTATTTTTTTTCTCAGTTAAAATTTTAAAACACACTCTTTAATCACATTGAGGGGTTTATGGCTGTTCGTAAATACGTTATTATTTAGTCATTATATAAGTTTAATTTTTACTGTATCATTTTTTATAGGTAGTGATAGTTGGGGTATTCTAATTATTGAATTCACAAAGAAAACAATCAATTTAATGTCAAAGAGACTCAGTGGCGGCTGGATGTAGGACCATTTTAACTTTGGAGCAATTACTTCATGTCTGTAATGAGTGAGTGGGTGGGTAGCCGGTTGGCCGGGTCCGGGTGAGTGTATTATCGTAAGACTTCAAGTCCTCAACACAAATATTATAATTAATATATTATGTTACCGAGTTAAGAGTTAGCCCTTTGGTTCTGCGGCTCACTTTGGTGTATTGAAGGGGTTGGAGGTAAAAATATTTAAAATATACAATTTGTTAACATTTAACAAAGACTCAATAAATTTGTGCTGCCACTGCTGCTACTATCAACGCTGGGTATAATGTGCATTATTATATTATGATTGTTTGGTTTATCAATTTGATAATATTTCGGAGCAGAACTTTTAAAATAAATTAGGAATTAAGTCACAATTATTATATATTACATGGATACGAATATATGAAGATACAATTTTTAAATATTACATTCCCTTTTGGCTAACCATATTACGATCAGACTCGGTAGTAAGAGATTATACACATAATAAGCTATTTCTTTTTCTGAATAAACTATAAGGTTTATTTCCATTCGATTCTATTGATCTCTGTATTTTTGTTCATTTTCGTGTTAAATCGTTGTGAAGTACTGTGATTTGGATTTTGGTTGATCGTCTTAAAAGTAAACTGTCATTATTTTTACTCGAGATCCGTAAATGCTGTAGCAAACAATCTCACAAATCACTACACTCGAGTAGACCATAGAACATAATTATAGATGACAGTATGTGACTTGATCCGACTAATGGCTCTCCTAATTACTACTTTACCGAGTCGTTGTATAAACGGTGTGTACGCATACATATAATATATTATTACGAAAGGATGGGAACTCAATGTACACGGTACAAAAATACCGTCATGCCTAACATAGAATATCGATAAAACTAAACTTAAATAATTAAATAAATGTATTGGAAATTATTAAAATTTAACGTTGACTTTTATTATATTTTACGACGGTTATATGGATATGAAATTAAATTCACACACAACTATGAATCACTTGACAACTTACTAGCGCCCAAGGTGCAGCGCCGTCGATCAAACGTCAACTCCGTTTATTTCTACTTGTGTGTAAATTCTGCACGTTACTTTAATATAATTATTATATTTTGGCGTAATGGAAGAAAGCGTACGAATCGATAAATATATTCTCGGTATATCTCAAAAATAGTCGGATCGGACATAATTTTCGGTTGATATCACGTTATGATAAGGGGTGGCTTATGACCAGTCTCGTCTAACATATGTCTCGGCTGTTGCGTTTATTAACAGTAAAAACATATTTTTTACAGTGTTTTCGATGGGTATTTTACAATAAATTTTGAATCAAATACGTTAAAACCAATGCAATGCGTATTGTGTTACAACGGAGTTACCGATGTTAAGGGTGGGGCGTAGGCCATCATGTTAAAATTTCAAAACGGGAAAATACGATGAACTAACCTGATGCACAATGTGATTCGTTTATGTAGCAAAATCTGAAATTGAATATTATGTACCTATGTTGTTGTTCAAAAATGTGAAAAACTTAAGAAATGGTAATAATAAATATAACTTTTTTTAGTAAAAAATTTTGTTTTTAATGACACAAATTGTGTAAAATAAATATGTATTTTTAAAAATGTTTAAACTTTTTGAAATTATGAGTGTATACAATTAAATGGATCTCCTTGTATTCTGGGTGATTCGCCAACCATATCGTTCACCCCTTATTTTATGAATTTATTTATTTTATACAAGTACACAAAAAATCATAAGTTTAACAATATTATATTTACAGTTAAAAAAGATGGTCCTCTCTTTTGTGTGGAGATAAAACATTTGTATCACCAAAGAATACTTTATAAAAATGTCATATTAGAATTTAAGCACATATGAAAATATGGTAATATAGTATATTATTTGAAATGTTGAAAGACAATAATTTGAACAACTGAATAATATTTATAGATCATAAAAATGAGCATGTTTGGCGAATCAGTCGGTATTACGATAGCCGTCGGACCGTGATAACAACTACGACTGATTTAATGCGTCTTCAAATTACTTTTAAGTGTGAATTCTTCCGACGTTGATTTGGTTTTATAGTAATTACCTGTCTGACTACAGTTTTTGATCGGTTCGTGGAAAGAAAACCAGAAATCAGAAGCAGCAAATCGCTATGATGTTATGTTAATGAAAATCGTAGGTCAGTTCGGCGAGTCGGAACTATAAATATATATATAGGTAATATCATTATCCAAAATCAAACGAGAAGAGTATCGACAATATAATTGCTTTGATTCACTGCTGCAGACAGTATTATGGTGATTAGTGATCATTTAATTGTGAAATACGAAACGATATTGCTCTGGATGTCGGTGCATCCATTACGCCGTATAAGATCAACAATATTATTGCAATTTACCATTGAACATGATCATCATAATATTATTAACTGTATACAACTACGACTGTTAATATTCAATTAATTTTAAACATTTCCGTCATAGCAATAATATAATCCAAACCGTTTGCTCAGAAAATTACACAGAAATGTAATTAATATGGGTACCTAGTACACATAGCCATATCGGTAATAGTATAATAGTTATTAAAAATATTACAAAATATGCTCTAACAATGCTACATCCTACAATGAGTACAACAAAATATCCAATCTCTCGGAACATATTAATATCTACGAATCACTTAGTAACTCTCGAGATTCTACAGAGTCAACAGTCAAATTATTTATCTCCTAAAAATTAATAAATAAACTAAAAAACTTATCAATGTATAAGCTTAATGTAAGAATTTTCGTGTAAACTTATGTAATGTTAATTTAAATTATGTAAACCCCAATAGCCCGTGCTTCAGAGGGTTAATAATAATGAAAAAAAGAATGATATGTCATAAAATATTACAATATATAGTTAGATATAATTAGTTATAGTACGCAATAATCCTTAAACAACAATATTGTATTGTCTTAAAATACAGGCCACTATTTAGCTTATTGATACATTTTCTACAAATATAATAATAATATGTATATCATATACCTATTATTACATAAATTATAAAGACAAAATAATCTATTGTAACACGTGTTATAAAACTAGCGCAAAACGATATTTTTTTGATATAAATTTCATTTAAATCATCAAACGGGAAGTAAAAAAAAAAAAAAACAATGAAACTTAATCATCCTGCAAAACTAAATAATGCCAATCTCCACGCTTACCATGAAACCTTTTGTTTAGCCTTTTGTGTAAGTTAATGATAAATTAATTTCATAGTAATACCGTCAGACGGGGTGGTTACTAAAGGAATTAAATGTATTGATTCGAATCAATCTGACACAAACAATACAATAAAAAAATGCACTTATACATTAAATTATAGGTCTTGAGTTTTGATTGACAATTTTCATTACACGGAAAACAATTACAACACTCCAATTTTAATTAATACGAACCGAAAATATCGTTCTATTAAAATGTATAAAAGGCTATTAATCATTTATTAATTTCAATATAGCATCAATATTCAACAATATAACTCTTCTGGTTTGCGGGCTTTGAAACATACGCGTACAACTGTGGCTAAAACGTGATTATTACTATTCTGAACCTTTTGAAAACAATTTTAATTTTTAAATCTAATAATATATATTTATTAATCCCGGGCAAGTCATTCCCAATTTAATAACACTGTTTAACTAAAACTAATTTGCTTGTCAGTTATGTAAACTATGTCAATTGATAACTAAAACGTGTATTGTAAAATTGGTTAAATTGAATATCATTTTTAAATTAGTGCCATTGAAAACATATTTTTATAATGGATAATCAATAAATTAAATGATATTGTACTATCTTTTTTTTGTTATTTTTATATAAAAAAATAGGGAATTATCATAATTTTAATTTATTCGTAAAATCATGAAAAAAAATTGGAAATGTTTAGGCATGTTTTCCTTAAAAATAAAAAATTGTCTCATTTTTATTATTTCTTTTTTTTTTAAAAGTAGTTTCACATTCTTAGTTTAAAATTCGCCTAAACACATTTCAAAAATAGGTATATTGTCAATGACTTAACGGGAAAAGAAATTTCAAAACAGAATACTATATGGGTTGTATAATTTCAAAGTCTAACGGTTTTAGGTATATTTATTTTATTTAACGTGAAAAGACTCGTTTCAAAAGAGAATATCGTTATGATTTTTTTTTTTTTCAAAATGTTATTTAACAGATATTATCGGTAACTACATTTTATTATCTTAATAATATGTTACTCAATGGGTGTTTTACAAGAGCGACAGCGAACACTTTCGAGATCCATTGAGTGGCGAGTGTATTAAATCCACCACTCCCGCACGTACGTGTTGACCCTGATTATCGCACCACTTGGCCCGTCCTTTGGCTATTATATTATTATGATGTCAATCGCTATAGTGAAACGCAATTTATAATAATAAAAAAAAAAGATAAGATAATATAATTTGCACACGTCGGCGCATTACATGTCGTTAGTAATTTTATTCATGTACCATGGCTACACAGAATCTATTGTGAACAACAATTTATACTGCTGCAGCAGTCTACGGCAATGTCGGCGTGGAATTGTGTTTTGTGCGTAGTCCTATACATATTATAATATTATTATTCAGATGAATGTATCGCATCCTCGTGGAAAAGTTTACGGAGTTGAACATTTCGACCGTTTATAATTTCGTACAGCGAAACGTATATAATAATATTGCTTTGTGAAAAAATATAAGAGAAAAAACTTTTAAACGCAGACAATGGACCGCAAATAATAATAAGTGACAATAATGCGAGTCACCCTAACGTATTGTTAAGTTTTATTTAATAATTTAACATATTAAATGCATTATATAATCAGTTCCGGATTACCAGTTGGGCGAAGTAGGCACCCGCCTATGAGCTCCATTCGTTATGAGGCCACGTTAAAACGGAAAATCATTTTTTTGGTTTTTTTAACTATACATTTCATTTACGGATTAACGGAACAAAAGTCAATAATAAGAATATCATTGTTTAATATTACAATTATATTGTACTGCATGCAGTAGGATATATTTTTTCGATTTTATCGAATTATAAACACTTGACAATATTTATTGTATAATATCAGGTGGCGGCGATCGTTAAAACGGTCGTCCGTTGCAAGCTTTCATAGTTTCATCGTCCACCGGAAATATTTAAAATTCATATTTTTTTAACTAAACATTACAGTAATTATTTCTTTAAGTTAATTTATTTTTTATATTTTTTCCTTTTGAATCGTTTTTTTTTTCTAACTGGTAGAAAAAGTAAAAAAATATTTATAAATAATTCATTTTTTCTCTAAACGAATACTTCTAGTACTTTAAGTGAAATGATTTAATGAAAATGCTATCAAAATTTGTCGGTTATCATTAAAACCGCTTATTTTCATTTTTGCGAAGTAAAATCAAAGACGTAGGTGGGGTAATCATTTTCTAGGGGTCCCGAAACGTTAACTTCCTAGGGGACCGCACAAATGTCGAATCCGACACTGCAGATTACATCATTCGGTTATAAAAATTAATAATATTAATAATACCAAGAATGAAGGTTTTTCCCTTATTTCGTTTCGAACGGGACTTACGATAGACCATGAATGACATGACACAATGTTGCGTAACCCATCGTCAGACCTTTGATACGCGCTGACATGTAAGTACAATATGCCAAAGCCACGCAGATCGCGTGTGACTGTGCAAGTACTCGTAAAATGTGATTTATGAATATAATTTATACAATGAAATCTGTCGGTATTTCTATTTTTTTTTTATGGTTACAACAAATTGGACTTAGCGTCACTGGTAGATCATAATATTTTAAATTGTTTTGGTACCGTTACATGTGGCATTTTATTAAAACTAGATACTGTATATTATTTTCTTCCAACGTTTTATGAAATGTTCTAAAGGTTGGTCGTATCTCAGCCTTCTTCAAATATATCTCAACTACTCTATGAACAAAAAACGTGGTTTTAATATAAGAATACGTAGTAAACCTTGAAAAATAATGTAATCGTAACTCGTAAACAATAATTATATTTTCTATGTACTTTAATTTAAAAAATATGCGTTAGGAAAAATGTACAACAATAATATTATAAAACGATGAATTTTTTTTTAATTCATTAGAGAAAGAAATAAGTCCTTACAAGTAAAATAAAAGTTAATAACGAACATAACTTATACTTCTGGATAAGATACTGTCTGGAATTTGAATCGTGATAAAAATTCACTGTGTATATAGTGTATTTACATAGTCGGTAGAACTAATGTAATATGGTATAAGACAAATATCATATTATTTATACATGCGTTAAATTTAATTTAATTTAAAACACTGAAATTTCTATAATTATTCATTTATTCTATGAATTCGTATTCGTAAAGTTACCTATATATAATTGATAATTTCCATTTAATATGAATATTAATCAACGTTGTATTGTTATTTTATAAACCAAATACTGTTATCTAATTATAAGGTCTACTAGTTTTTGTCAAAATATGTATATTCGTGTATTCTTTGAAGTACGCATAGAATTTAAATTAGTTACGCGATTTGTTCCACTAATTAATAATACACATACATATTAACTACGATTTTTAATTTTTCTGATTTGTTTTTAATCAACTAACATAAAACATGGAACGCACAAACAAATGTATATATTTAAATATTATAATATTTGCCTGTACACATTTTTAGTGGGGTCAGACAAAACCTTCAGAGTTGGCACTCATGGACGTACAACATGATGCTTCCGGTCAGTACGCGTGTACGGTAACTACGGAATCTCCAATATACAGTAAGACATCGGAATACCATGACCTTACAGTCATAAGTAAGTAAATTTTTTGTCAGAGAAAAATTTATTGAAATACAATACATAATATGTTATTTGAAACGTTATTTACATGTATTTTTTTTCTTTCAGAAATTCAAAATATCGATCCTACGATTGAAATATTCAAAGAAGTGTTCAACGTGGGAGATATGTTGGACGCCACGTGCACATCAGGACCTTCGAAACCTGTGCCCGAAATCACATGGCTAGTCAATGGACGAAGGGTAATTTGAAACAAAATATTCATATGTAGCAGCATGCTGCCATGCTGGTCGACTCCAAACGAATATCGGTGTACATTCAATAATTTTTACTTCAGGCATAATTAGTAATGTGTAGGTCACGTGTTTACAGTCCATACCCTGCCCAATAATATTTCTTTTTTCGCTAATTACTAGACTAGATGTCCCACCGGCGTTGTCGGGGTCATCGATCCAGACTTCACCCGGTAAAAACGAATAAAATATATGAAATGCATCGCTATATAGGTAAAAAATAATTCGATATAGATGGGCACGTTGATTGGATGATTTAGCACTTGGTATATTTTTTGATGTAGTTGAAACTACTCTCTACATTTTTCTGATAACTGTAAGAAGAATCTCTGAGATTTTCGTTAAAATCAGTCGAATAGTTTTTGAGTACCTATATATAATACCTATAAACTCTATAGTCTTAGGTTATAGTTTCTTTCAACGAGTCCGTGTAATCGCGACGATTTGATGAATGGTTTAACTTCATCTGCCCAAGTAACACCAAAGGCAATCATTTATGGGTACTCAAAAAATACTAATTTCTCACTAATTTCTACAACTATTACTATTATAATCTAAAACAATTTTATAAACAAAAATCAGTTTTTGATTTCTATTGCAAATCCTAAAATTTTGTATAAAAACCTTTTAAAATGTGAATTTTGGAAAATCCTTCTTTCCGTACATGGCGGTACAAAGGTTCCATGAACATTTCAAGTCTTTGGATATCATAGTTTCGACTCTGCATTGATTAGTCAGTCAGGACACGTCCGACTATAGTACAATATAGATGTATTGTTATAGATATCTAAACAAACAATAAAATTATCGTGTTTGTAAAGAAAAATTTAATTTAATTAAATTCCTAGATTTAATGATAAAGTTATTACACGGCGTTCCGTGTAGGCAAACTCGATGCGTCAGTGTCATGCGAACACTATCATATTTCAAACTTCTGAAAAAAAAGGAAAATTAATAACGATCATAATAATATTGCATGTTAACATTCAAAACTATTTTTATTAATTTCTTTTGGCATTAATAATTATTATACTTATACGTAATAACATATTATAATAATAATAAGTGATATTATTTCCAGGTTTAATAAATAATATTATATTAATAAAAAATATTATTAGGAACGTATAAATTATAAACATACCTACATTATTGTAATGTATAATTTCATCAGACGCACGAGACATTGGTTTCCAACTATTGTCTCAACCGACTGTCACAGGAACACGTGAACCTAGTAAAATATATTGGGTTTCTATATTATTATGTCTCATCCCTTGACTTCTGTCCTCATGATGACTATTATAGTCAATAAATCATTACGTGATCTTGGTGTTTTTATTCGGTGGAACTCGGGAGAAGATTTGTGAAACGTATTAACTTCTTGACCCGTACACCATCCTGGACCATTAGAACATGGGACGATCGTGGTGTGGTCATCCTTCATAGCATCCGACACTCGGATCGGTGATGTATTTAGGAATTTGTTCAGGGGGGAGGGGGTGAAATAAATAATAATGCACCGATCCGTGGGGCCCACCACACTCTCTTCAAATAGCGTGACCCGAACAATTATACAACATAATATAATTCATTTTTGATATCCCCCAACTGTTCTTGCTGAATTTTGAGATTTGTGTGGATCGATAAAAAAATAAGAATATAATAAGACATCAAATAAAATATACCTGACAAACAATGCCACAGAAAGTCAGAACTTGGAATACCAAACAGATATAAAGAACATTATTATTGGTTAAATGGGTTATTAGCATTGATTATAAATATTATAGTTAGATAGTTTACTCCAAAAAAATTTAATTCTGTGCGTCGATGGCCGGCACGGTTAAACAATATCTACTTATATAATATGATAGACATACATTATAAGTTATAACCAATGACCATTTTTATTATAAATCAATAACAAGTTTTCTAAAAATAAACATATGGGTTATCTATTTGTGTTTATTTTTTACTGGCTGCTTATTTGGTTTATTATTATCATTCAACTATTCAGGCATAAGAAAATAATTCAAAAAATAATACAAAATACATGTGGGTATAGCTGATAATATTGTAGTCGGATAGTCCCGTATGCGTCCAACGATTAGTGGAAAAATCTGGCAGCGATACCGCGATTACCGTGATGAGAATATTTAGAAAACTGATAAACTTAAAATTAATATTATACTGAGAAATACGGAAAACTATTATTATTAAAAAATTAAGCCAAGAGGAATCCATCCCCATTCCCCCGGTAAATATGTCACTTATCCAAATAATCAGATAACCTGCAGGTTCAAAAGGTGACAAACCTAACCTAACCTAACCTTGGAAATCCCTCATCCATCCCATGACCCTTTGAGCAGATTATATGCCTAAGTTCCTTAGAACAAATAGGCATAAGAACCTGGGTAGACGCTTTATTTGAGGATTGTTAAATGGTTGGATGGTACCAATCAACACTGTCTAGACAGGCAGACAGCGGGACACTTTTCATTTATCAGCCTCTATGTAGGTCAAACTTTACGATAGAAACACCCCTGGCTGAGGTGATGCGAGATTACAATGATTCTTATTAATACACAGGTTAATTTTGATTCTCTTTCGTTCCTACTATAATAATATGTTTCTGTTTTTTCATATTTATTGTTAAAAATATAAATTAAAATCTTTTGGAGCTTGTCACGTAAACATAAAAATATATAAAACTATGTGGATAATAAATTATCAAAAACGTAATAGAGTAATAATTAATTAAAATGTGATATTTAAAAAAAATATACTAGATACAAAGTAAGGCACAACAATATGGTAGACAGCCACAAGAAAGGTTTTATAATAATATTATATTATATATTTTACTCGAAAAAAAATGTTATTGCAAATTAATCACAATAGTACATATGAATCAAATTTTGTAATTCTTCAACATTTTAAAAACTACATTCAGTTAGGTGGTTTTTTTTAATTTTTTTTATTTGGTGTTTAAAGATTATCATTAATCGAAAACTATTGAAGTTCCCACTATAGTTATTATATACATTGATTATAGACCAATATTATAGGCAATTACATAACTCGCCTAACTTTAGAACGTTACAAAAGAAAAAATCTAAGATATTTATTATTTAGGTATTCAAACAAAAAAATTATAACTTGTTGACCTTTAAAAACAAAAATTAGTTTTACTTTTAAGAACATATATTTTTAAAGGTCATTTCATCAATAAAACAGAATACAAATGAAAAGTCAATCCAACTATTGAGGTTGGGTTACAAAACAATTGAATACCATACATTTTTATTATGAATAAAAAATAATAATTTTAGCTGATAATATATTATTGGCAATATATAAACAACGTGATAAGTTCTTAAATTTTTTTTAAATTCAAATAGACCTTTTTTAGTTACTTTTGATATCGAATAAAGAAAAAATGATAATATACATTTCAAAAAGAAATTGCTTTAGTAAAAACTAAAAATGTTATCTGTGAAACGATGGTAGGTATTTCAATAATTTCTAATACGGTATATACATTGGAGCTTTTAAAACGTGACATGAAACTTAAAACCATACTTTTAAGATGGAAACATGATGATCTCACAAGTTGCAGTTAAGATTGAAAAATACTTGAATTACAATAAATAAAAACGAGCCGTATAATGATTATTAATAAACTTGTAAATCTTATATTTTTAAATTTTTTATTTAGCGAATAACTAGTATAAGGATAATTTTTTTAGTGCCTTTGAAAACAGTAAAACATGTGAGATAGCAATAACGGTAAATTATGTAGCGAGTAAGCGTGCACAGAATTTGGCATGATTCATTGAAATGATGCGTTCTCGCGGGCTTTTAGCTCCACATCTTCATATATTTAATGCCCGCAGGGTCACAAGACCATCAAAATAAACTACCTCAGGTACCCAGATTTCCACCAAATTCAGAATAAATAAGTTTTCATTCATAACCCAGCTGTAATTTTAACTCTAACGTATTGGAATATTATGCTATACATTCACTGTACCCGTTAAATACATAAACACTTGAAAAAATAATTTAAATTTTACACCAAGGTATACGACGAATATACGATGGCTATAAAGGCCGTTCAAAAAAAAAAAATTTAATACTATCTTTATAACATAATAAAAATGAAATATACTATTTACTGTTATTAAATTATATTTTTCTTTATAAGTTTTTAATTTAAATTTGTACAACATAATAATATTATAACGTGTATTCATAATATTATGATGATACAATGGCAGTTTCTTTTCTTTTTTTTATGGAGAAAACGCAATACAATTTCACAAAATATTAAATAATACCGATCAAGTACACACGAATCAAGTATGATGTGAAAAAAACATGTTATTCTTTCAGTTGTCGGTAGATTGTTTAGAAAACTGTACGAGAAAAATAATAAAATAATAATATTAACAAAAAATACCTTATTTTTTTTTTTGTGGAAAACAACATAATATAGTTTTTACAAATCAAAAGTTATTTTGTCGTGATGTTCAGTTATCATGGTTTTGGGTAAAATGAAAATATTAAACCGTAATAACATAATAATAACACACGCGCAAAAGTGAATAGTCAAAAGTTAACATATTATATTAAAACGATGATATTCACTAGCTAGGGGGCGAAAACCAATCGTTTCAACTGTCTGCAACAGCCAACCCATTAGAGTCAAAATATTTTTGTTGACCCGGAGATGTCATAAATATAATTATAATAATAATATTATCAATCGTGATGTCGAAATAGTTATTGATTTATAAAACTCATACAATCTGGTTTCTGACCTAACCTAACCCATAACCATGTAGTAGGTACGGAATCAGTTGGTCTAAATCGAGCATACCTTCCAATTATTAGTCACCACTTTTCCCTGGCTGGCTTATGGCCAGTAATTTCGTCTGCTCATTCGACACTTGTTGGTTAATTTACAGTCCCGTTATTATCAAAATACATTTTGCATACCTAACAAATTAAACATAATATTATTCTAACTTTAATGCATCAATATTTAATAACATTTTACATGAGTAATAGTAGGCACCTATAAGTTTAAAATAATTACCATCAAGTAATCGCGTGTACCAACATTGTGAATAGATTTATCGATTTATTACATTTTACCGGCAGAGTTTATTTAAATAGAAAATTGTTGAAATGGGAATTTCTATTATTTGTATTTGACACAATACTGTGGACGTAATATTTGATATAAGTAACAAAATTATTTGCATTTATATATAACATATCATATGCAGCTAAATTTGACATATGCGTAAACCATGTGGCGTTTATTATTTTGTATGATGATAATGATAAAGGTTAAAATTATAAATTAAACAAAAATGAATGTTTTGTTAAGCCAGTCAAATACTGATTTGAATTTATTTTCATACTTTAAAGTACGAACATTTATTTCTACTGCCTTTCGTGAATAGCAATTCATATATTTTCACTGCACTGTGTCTAAACTCAAAAAGTTTAATAAATATGACAAATCGTGACTTAAAAAATATATATTACCAAAAAACGCTAAGTAAATAAAACTCATGTGGTAAGAAACTTTTAAAACTAAAAATCACAATGAAAATTGTATAGTTAAAATAAATCAATTCTATATTCTAAAATAGGCTGACAAAGAAATTAAAAACGATAGAAATTATATAGTAATAAAATGAATCTGTATTCATATTTAAATGTGTTTAATTTATAGAAATTGGTATAAAAATAAAATTGTATTCTTACATACGTATAAAGTATCCAATTTTTTTTTTTGATTTTGATAGCATTAAAAAATCAATACATACATTTTTTTGATACCAGAATTTTAATTTGATAAATTTGAAAAATATTTATTTTAATACTAGCTGATCCCGTGCACTTCGTTACCCGTTAAATGTACAAACTGTATATGACTCAAACTTTGTTCAATGCGTTATTTAATATTCGGTTTACGATGTTCTAGATTTATCTTAACTTTTCTGTTGCCCGGAATAAAAATTCTGATTCGCAATAGTATATTATCAGGTAGGCAATATACCTGCGGTAGATCGCGGACTCCGTGCTGTTTGTACGTAAGTGTATAATTTAACTCTGGAGTATCAATGTTATACCAAGTTTGCCGTATTCTACTTATGGCGGATTATTATAATCAATTAATATAAAATCCTAACCTAACCGTACTAAAATCCAATTAATAAAAAAAACCTAATTTAACCCTTTTTAAATTAGCCTATCTTCTTTCCAGAGGTCTAATCTACACACAAACATTCATATATATATATATATATATATTGACAAAAAATAATAATACAAATCAACAAACATGTCCGATTAACCAATAGCAACCAATATAATATAATACACTATTATTATTTTAATAATAATATTATTTTTATTTTTTTCTGGACAACCTTATCATTTAGGGGTATGAAAAATAGATAGTAGCCGATTCTCAGACCTACTGAATATGAATATAAAATTTCATGAAAATCGGTCCAGCCGTTTCGGAGGAGTTTGGTAACAAACAATGTGACACGAGATTTTTATATATTAGATATACATTTTTTCTTTTTACATTCTGCACCATGTCTTAATAGCTTATTGATTTATCTAAGCATATTTTAAGTATTTTTAATTATTTTAAATTTTTAATATTTCAAAAATTGTATATATTATAACCCACAGTCTACAGTGATTATATTATTGTACTAAGTGAGTTAAAAAGTTGCACACTTTTGACACCTGTCATTTTTTTGTTGCTTTTTCACGATCAAAATCATAAATATTTTATAATCTCTGTAATTTGTTAGACCTGACAATAAACTATTTTTGTACAGTGTAAAGCTATAAAATGGAACATACTGCAAAAAAAAAATATGTCCAATTGGCCATTATTACATAAATAAAATTTCGTCATTTCTCAAAAAAAATTATGATTTTATTTATTCGATTTGATACTATGACGCGTGATATGGCACAAGTCAAGAAATTATTAATTTCAACGTGATAATGGTCACGAGTTATTTAGCATAATTAAGTTACGATAAATCAAAAATATCAACACTGAATTTAAATAATTCACTAAAGAATAAACTATAAATAAATTATAATAAATCATATAAACTAGAAAAAATAAATTAACAATAAGCAAAAAAAAAATTGAACCAAACGTTTTCGTGTCTCTTGAAAACTAGTGACTGGAGCCTTTTCTCGTGAACACCGTATAGGTAATAGCCAATAGGTATTTAATAATATAAGCGTTCAATAAATAATATTATTTGCACCACGTAAAAAGTGCATTTCCTATTGATATACTCGTAACGTCGAAGTGAATTTTTTATTCTATACTCACTATGTCGATAATAAACCACCATTAACACGTTTTTTTCAGCCACCGGATACGTACATGAAACCAATCGTTAAGGCAGCGTTGGACTCAGCCTCTGCAATGAGGCTCACATTTCCAGTGTCGGATAAACTAGGCGCCGAGGTTCAACTGACGTGTCTATCCACCATACCTGGGTTCCTAAATCATAAAGCTGACTACCACGATTACGCCGATTACAGGTCGTCCTCGATCATAGGTAATTACTGGGTGAAAATTAAAATATAGATGATAAAGAAATGGCTGGTTCTCCGTATACCTACAACACACGGAACGTGTAGTGTGTCCGAAGAGACGTGTGGATACCACATTGGTTGCAGTGGTTACTGTACGGTTATTACGAGTTGACAATATTGGTCTGTGTGATATTAGACTCTGTGTCGATAGGCAATTATATTGATAACGATAAAAAAAAATTTATTTTTACAATAATAATAATATAGTAGTCACGTCACGATAACTTTAAATTTATTTGACTCACCGGTTTAAAAACAATATTAGTTTGGTAACTCGATTAGACTTTACTCTTATTTGATATGATTGCTGATAATCGTAATATTTCAATAACCACTGTTACCTCGTGGTAACGTCAATACGGCATGCTCTCTATTCGGGCGCATACATTATTTATGGTAAGGTCCATTCGTTTCTTTATTATCTACGAATATATAAAAGTGTTATCATTATTTATTACTAGAGAGAGAGAGAGAGAGAGAAACACACACACGCACACAAATAAACTCGTCTAGCACAGTGTGCCTTGTTGATTCCGACGGTCTTATGCGTTTATATTATGTGCATTAATAATATATTATTATGTTGTATATAGTAAATTACTTTCCATGTGTTTATATATGGTTGAGTGTGAATGGCGCGCAACTTAAACACCGAGTCCGCACACGAAACTCCGCGGACATATTTTACGTAAACTTTGTACCGTCTCTTGCGACGTTAGACGACTTGATGATGGCAATCCTTACAATAAACCCGCGACGAACGACGTTTAAGGGGACGCGTGCTCCCCATAGAAAACTTACTTGGAGGCACAAACTAACCTCACCCCTACATCGCTCCACCTCCATCGTTCCACCCACACACGCACACACTCGCAGATGACGACACCAAAGTTCCGCTGGCCTTGTTAAAGGTTTCGTAATGACTACCACAACCGACTGATTACCGACATCACCGTTGAACGAGATTAATTACCGAACCGCAGTCTTCCGTTAATTCCTTCGATGTTCGTGTTGCATCGTAACCGTTAAATATTACACCTCCACCGCTCACCGCTCAACGCCGACCGCAATTAGCCTGTTTTGTATGCGTACTTAGTGAATTTTAATACATATCGCATAGTTGTTTGTCGGCTGCCGCAGCCCCAATAATTATTAAAAATATCATATCTGCGTGAAACCTCTGAATTCGATTACTTACGCGGTACGAATATTATGATTTATTAATATTACAGCCTCCCCGAAGTTTCGAGTAAGTATATTCATAAAATGGGACGTAAATATCGATATATAGTGTTTTTGAAACAGTAAATAAGTTCAACATATTTTACTGCAGCAGTATAATATAATCTCTACACACTAAACCCAGTTAAAAAAATAAACTTATAATATAGAATACCTATAAAATATATAAAGAACTATATAACGGTAATATATTTATTATGCGTATATAAAGTAAATAGAGGAGATTTATTTTCTTTCAACTTATTGAGAATTTTGGCTGTCGAGTTTCTAATGTATATTATGTTGCAGAAACAATGTTCTTTGAAAAAAAATCCATTAACTGTATTAAATAAATACCGAAATCAATCGTTGAACGTTCCTCAAATACACTATTCCGTGTATTTTGTCTTATAATAGGAAAGCTCCAACCATATTTTCAGCTGTTATTTTTCAGAGTACTTAAACTGGTACATTACAATGAATAAAAATGATTTAACATTTGAAAAGAAGAAAATTAAATTAATCAAACTCACTTAGCATCACAAAATAAAAATGTAGAAAACAGATAATAATTAGCCA
Organism: Sitobion miscanthi; assembly: GCA_008086715.1. Classification (NCBI taxonomy): domain Eukaryota; kingdom Metazoa; phylum Arthropoda; class Insecta; order Hemiptera; family Aphididae; genus Sitobion; species Sitobion miscanthi. The sequence goes on from CM017797.1 coordinate 98,665,495, forward strand.
AATGACCAACTAAGGTAATATATAATTTAAATGATCATTATAAATAAGAAATAATAACATGTTCCCGGTAACTGATTTTTTTAATAAACTGAAGTGTACTACTGAATATTTTAAAATAAAGTTCAAAATGAGAAAATCTGAATTTTTATTAAATTATTTTTAGTATTAATTAGTAATAACATGTTTCTATTTCTATACATAAAAATATGACAAGAAATTCTACCCGCTTTGAACATTTGTAATTGTTTTTAGCTACTATTCGCACCTAAATAGTTTTATCGATCATTATTATCTTAATTTTAGGGTTTATAATTTATATACATATTATATTACCAAGTAATACATAATAATATAAAATTTTGTCATATTATTCAACATAAGAATTATTATTATTTTTAATTACGAACCGATATTTAATAACATTTATTATAATATATTTTCAATTTGCGTTTTCCGTAGCACCTCAATTTTATTAATTAAAATATTATTTACTAATATAATTTTATTAATATAATATTTAGGTACTTAAAAATATAACACTATAATTACTCTTATTTGAGTATTAAATTCCGTTATAAATAATTATACTTGGTACGTTAAAAACTTAAGAACTATAGTTGAATAGTTTTAATTTAAAAATAAACAATAATTAAAAATATTAATTAAGAACACATCATACCGTTTAACTTGCTATTAAAAGTATGTAAATCGTATTTTTTGCTTATTTAAAATACTAAGAGAATAATAATAATAATAATAATCATTATTATTATAATGTAAAATATAAAACACCTCTGTTTCGACTCTTTTGTTATTTATATTAACTAGAATATTATCTTTGTCTCTTTTATTTTTTTTACCAAACACATTGTTTAGATCCCAACCCCAACCTGTGGACTCGGCTGTTATTATAAATAAATTATAATCAGAAAACCATGGTCGAATAAGAGGGAAAGAGGTTAGGTACCTCGGTATTGTTTTGATTTTGGGTCGTTTAGTAGCGCAAGTTCATGCTCGGGAGTATGAAATGAATCATTTATTAATGTACCCAGCAGGTCATCAGAGTATAAGTGAAATACTGAATAACCCGTATAAACTCAAAAACTTACTGGGCTGCAAACGAAAATAAAATTTCGAAAAATATAATATATTTGTTCTTACGTAACTAGGAAATCGGACAAGCTTGATATGTTCAGTTTTATTATTTTCATTCTATTTCTATTTTTTTAAACTAAATACAACACTCTCGTGTCTACAACATCGGTTTCATGGATTAAATAGATATAGGTACCTTAGTTTACCAAAACAATAATGATAATTGTCGTACGTTCTGATATTCACTTCCACGAATCAAAACCAAAATATCACACATCGTCGTTAAGCTGTCGTTGGGCTGGTAAGTGGTAGAGATAGTTTATTAGAAGAAATAGTGGATAATTAATTCAGAAGAAAATGTATAGAAAGATGACAATGATTCGGAATAGGTCTAAATGTTGAAAACCATCGTGGGTGTACAAATAAAAATCTGGCGAGTAAAATTTTGTTTTGGCAAACAAATATAGCACGATGATAGTGATTCCATCACGGGTATATTGTTCAGTAAGGTGTCTTTCGTATACCGAAACAAAATATTATGTGGTTTTGTTCTGTGCACACGAAGAGTGGATAAAATATGTTGTGGGCCAGACATCTGCATGATAAATGCTGGGGGGGTGGCGGATAATGAAAGGGCGTGCCCTTAACATCATAGTAGTTAATTATTCGATATTCACGTAAGTAGTGTTTTATGTATTTTGTTAAACAATAATATACATTTTAAAATATTAAATAGGTCATTCACCCCCAGTATGCTCACTCCCATTATTTTCTTTGATAATCAGTATATTATTCAAACTTTGATTTTTAGAAATTTCTAAGTTTAATGAAGAATCAAATTTTCAATTATTTAAATTTGTCACAGTTTACAAGAAAAATAGCAATTATTATTTGAAAAATACAAGTACAGGACATTCCTTAAATTATAATATCTTAAGTATATGTAAATGTTAAAATTTCTAAAAATCAAAGTTTTAATATATTCATTAAAAGGATATAATATTATTATGGTTGGTGAATCGCCCTATGTATTTAAATTAGCCCTTAATTAGCATTCAGCACAAAACACGTGTGTCAAAATTGTCTATTCACCGCGCCGTATTAACATTTAAAAACAATGACATTGACAGCATATTATTATGACAATAAAGAAATTATGTTATATTGTTTTCAGACAATAGGGATTTATATAATATGATGTATCTGACGAGGAAAGAGGGGTTTTTAAAATACACACGTTATCTGCACAGTGACGAAAATATTATGATTTAAAATCAATTTCAAATCATTTATATTGCGAATGAACAATACTATAATAAGTAGTTTAATATTTTTGAAATGTTACAGAAAATACAAAGAAATAATATATAATAATACGTACATTAAAATATAGTAACACATTTAAATGTATAACATCGTACAATTATTAAAATACGTGTCGATTGAACGATGGATATTTTTTTGTACGTCACTTACGAAGATGTTTGCATACCATTACTGAATAAAAAAGTACTGATACTAAACTTGGATGGGACATAATAGCGGGTGTCTTTATATTTAAAAGCAATGATAAATCATTGCATTCGAGAAGTGATTCTGAGTGGAGCTTGGTATAACCAAAAATGGAGAACATTTGTCTAAAACAGGTGCTTGCTTATATTTCATCAATGTTTTTTTTTTTTTTTATGAAAACTACTAGAAAATTCGAAAAATTACCTTTTAAAGTACCATCTGTGTTCAATATTCAATCTCGATAGAAACTGTATGAAACATTTTGAGCTTATTTTACTGTCCCAAATATAAATAAACATTTTCTAATAGAAAAAAAAAACACTTTATTGAAATACCAATACGTTTTTCACTCCTCGGAATCTAATAAATAAATGTCGAATGGTCTAACAAGATTTATTTAAACCATGATATAACATTATATAGTCATACCGGATGAAACAACAGGCAGCGAAAAACATAATTGGATTTATTTTAAAAGCATACGCAAAGTAAACGTTTTAAATCTTCTTTTTTTTTTCTTTAAATAATCCAGACTTCAAAGTAAAAACAAATTTTTTGATAATTAATTTAATTTATAAAGGATTTTTATTTCGTTAATAATTAATAATTGAAACAATTCAATGTAATTCAATTAACTAACTATAATTCTTTATTTATACATTGTTATTAAGAATACTAGTGCACCTTTATAGTATTTAATATGTTAAACTTAAAATGTTCTATAATATAGTCAAATCCCGTAGCTGCAAGAAAAGGTAGCACATCGTTGATTAATCTTGCATCAAATTCCATTATTTTGTATAGGTTGGTTGGTATTGTTTTTTCTTCGTCGAATAAAAAAAAATGTTATTTGTATATATTATAGCATGGTTTTTTGTTGATTAATGTTTATTCAACACCAAAGGGTGTACGATGATAATTTCTGGAGCAGTTTTGATATTTTATAAATTGCTATTTATATTTATTTTACTGGATCAAAGTTTGCAGATTTGCGTGCCTATTATTATGTTTAAAAATCTGAACCACTATTTGTTTGGTAATAAACTGCCGAGGTGTAAATGTTTCCTGATTAATTTGTAATTATTCTTAATGATCTGGTTAAAATCAATATAATAAGTAATTTGATATGATATAGGCACAAATGTAGGATTATAATAATTATTGTTACTAAAATATTTATGTTTTATAAAATTAATATTCCACACAAATAATGTTTTTATATGATAGATCTTCGATCTCTTCATACCGTTGTGGCTAAATAAGATAATTAAGAGCTATGGAAAATCGTAACTATTGGTCTTATTAGAAATTAAATTAGTGAACTGACCATCATAATTAACTATTTGATTATAGACGAATAATTGAAATATAGTTATGGAAATACCTAATTAGAAATATGAACTAAATTCACAAAATACTCTTACACCATCCAAATTTCTAATGTAAAATAGAATTTAAAATTATTTTTAATAAAAAAATAGCAAATACTATAACGTAAAGTATAAAACGAATCGTTCAACCACAGAACACCGGGGTTAGTTTTGTTATTATTTTAATATTATAGAGAGGGATTAACCAAGAATGTTTACTCAATTTTTTCCTATATCTATTAATTCACTTATTTAAATTTTGATTTTTAAATTATTATATATACGTAAAGACCATATTTTTACATAATTCATGAAATTGTTCGTACTGCTTAAAGAGTATCACATCATTTTGTTTTTAAACTGAGAATTCTTTTTTAAATGTAAATTTTGTAGTGGATAATTTTTCTGAAAATAATGACGTATCAAAATCAAAATTCGAATGGGTTGTTTTGAAGTTATTTAACTTTGTATACTAGTAGTCGTTAAAAAAAACTACCTATACAAAAATAAAAATTGATATTGTCATTTTAGATATAGTATTTATTATTCTTGGACCAATTTTGAAAATTATAAATATATTGATAGACTAATAATGATAACTAAAAATTTTCAAATTAACTCAAGAACTACTCAGATACTCGTTTGAATTTTGATTCAGATACGTAGGCAAAATTTTCAGAAAAAACATTCACTAAATAGCTTTCAGTAGAAAATTGTTGTGTGGATGCAGGGGGGGGGAGATTCACACTTAAAAACAGAAGTTTTTACCATCACAGGATACTCCTTAAATCGTACGAAAATTCTCAATTATATGTTTTTTAAGTATAGGTATTTAAACATTTCTAAAATCTGATTTTGAATAATTACATTATTGATGATGAAAAAGAGAGGCGAGCATGCTTGGTGAATCACCCTGAATATCAAATATGTTTTAAATGATCGTGTATGATTCAAAATTGTATTGGGAATTTAAAATGGTTTTATTTAATGTCATTACCTATAGGTGTGTATAACACAATATTATACTTATATTGTTGAGTTTCAACAATAAAGACGTGTTGTGTGAACAATCGCACGTTCGCAACAATAAAGATTTTCGCGAAATGTTTGAACAGAATTAATGTACCGAAAGGATGGTAATAGAAAGCCGAGGAATGAAACTCGAACGAAAGAAATATACGAAATTACTGTGAGATAATTCGTAAATAAACTGTGACGTACCTACAATAACGATACTGAATAGGTACCTATATAATGTAAATATATGCATTGGCGAACGTAATGACGTAGGGTACTCGCGTGATGTCTGATTGACATCATATTATTATAATATAAACATGTTATAGTTTGAACCTAGACAAACGTAGTGCGTGGCGCACGTGTAATCGAAAATAATATGTATAATATAATACTATAAATATTATATTAAACTTTTGTTATTTCGCCGGGAAATCTATAAGTATTACGTATATAGCCTTTTACGTTTGACATATTTCGTTAGTTATTCTGTCCGCAGTTCGTAAATGTCGCCTGGCCGACACGTCCTGAAAATCGTTTAGTAGTTTTTTTTCTCCGTTACAGTATCAATAATGTCCAAAGGCGAAAACGCACTAAAATTTCGGGCAGGGTGGGGGGGGGGGGCAAACAAATTTAACATTAACGTGAGCCGCGGATAGGTATACTTCGATCCCGGACAACTCTAAAAATCAATCCGTTTTTGGGGGGTAGCTATTCGGTGACTTGTCCCCCCTCCCCCATTCCCACCTATGATAATATCGGAAACTTGTACAAAGTACGGTGCACAATGGTATGGGACGGGTGTTTATTTTAATTCGCTCACTACGCGCACAACTGTGGTTGATATTATTATGTATATGCGATACAACGTTTATTACAGCAATTTGAACCGTTTAAAGTGTGACAAACGGGTGGAAAATTATACTACAATATAATATTATTGTTGCAATAACGCAGAATAACGAGCGGACGATATTGTAATAATTCTCGAGTACACGTGCATGGAAATAAACCAAAGTCAAATAAATTCTACTAGAATTTAGCCGGTACATTAAACAAACGTTGCGAATCGTAATCCTGTGCAAAGTGTATATTATTATTATGTATTGTTATTACGACCGTAATATTATGCGTTCGTGTATACCGTGTGCATGTTATGTAATATAATAATTACTACGACCACATAGATCCTCGTTCCAACACGGGATTTGATAATCGTACGGAAATACACGACATCGCGTTTATCGGCGGCACACATACCTATATACCTATCGATCCGTATGGGTATCGACGAGTGTTTTTATAGTTATTTTTGCTGCCGATCGTCAACGCGCTGTCTATTTTCGTTTTCTTTTTACCAGCTGACGCCCACGGTCTGCATATATAGTTTTGAGGAATAATAATGTTACGAAATCCATTTATGTTTACCTGGACTGTCCGCAGTACACTCGGCAGGGCGTATACACACTACACAATATATATATATGAAAACACTGCACGGGGGTGGCGACGAAAACATACATATATATATATATACGTTTTCCCATATACAACACCTACGCGGAAAATAATAATATAATAACGGTGAGGCTTATCCCGTCGTCGTCTTCGACTGCGAATAGTGCACGTGTGTGTGCATAGGATATATACGATTTGTCGTCATAGTAACAGAGCGCAATATACCGACTCGCGCGGTCTACATACCTATATATTATATCGTATAAATCTATACGCGGCGAATGTGTGATGTGAATACCTATATATTGTATGCGTATAATAATAATATGTACCTACGTAGTTTATGTGTATGTGTGTGCGCGTTTTCGGGCCGACACGTTACATTAATTGTTTTGTTTTCAGTGAGCGTGGCAGCCAAATCTGAGCCAGTGACTGCGGGATGCGGAAAAGAATTTATTAGCATCGTCGCCGTTGCAGCCGCCGCCGCCGCCGTTGCGTTTCAGACGTAATTTACGAGACGGGTCTGTACATTTCTACTACTCAGCTTGTCGTCCTTTTATATATATATACATATTATGTTTTTTCCGCTCTTCCCGTCGACCTTGTCCGGCATTTCCGCTCTCCGGACACGCGGCGGCGCGGCCGAGGGGAAGACGGAAAAAATAACCATAACTTCAGACCCTAAAGTCCAGGCGTCCGCCATCTCGTTCGGTTCTATAATAGTCGTCCTATGTACACCGACGCCGACGTCGTCTGCAATACGCTCCACCTGCTCCACCTATGCTACGACCCGTCAAGAACATTCTCTGCAGGGCACTGAACCGTCACCTCGCCCATCGTCTCCTTTTTATTACTACTACAAACTTTCACTTGCACGTCGGCACGGACAAGTCCGTGTGATCACTTTTAAGTACCGCGAAAACAATAATAACATACCGTTTCCGATATAATATTATCAGGCCTGTATTATTACTGCATCTGTGTAGGCAAACGATGACGTAGTGCCCCGACAAACCTGCACCAGATCACAATCGTAACGACATTTATTTCATGAATTCAACAACAGCGATCGAATGATAAATTCGACGCGTTTTTTTTTTGAACAATAGCAAACAAAACATCGGTGAAATAACCATTAGAACGAACGGCGATATAATGAATTCAAAACTTGTGTATCTCCGCAACTCGGACGAACTGCAGCGGCTAAAACCGCGATAAATTATCCGCGGGAATACGGCAAACTATAGTGTTACGGGTATACATAAGCGCGACTACCTCTCTATAAACATTGTACGTCGTATCACAAAACAAAAAAATGCGGACAAAAAAAATAACGCATTGTTATCGGCCGGAAACCGCGACAACGGCGACCGTAGTATACCGCGGTCGTACGAGTTTTTTTTTTTTGCACCATATAACTTCCGCCGGACCCAGCCGTTATGATATCCGCACTTTTTTCGTTAGCAGAACAACGCGTGTAAAAATAACCGCCAGGTCTATATTATATTTTACAATGATGTATTGTGTACTGTGTATCACGTATAGACTTGCACGTCGCGATACGACGTAATATTCATTAATGTAGCGATGAGGATGGATTGGCGAGGTGCGACCTTCCAACGCGTCTATATTGTTAAGTACCCGCCCGTATAATATATTATTAAATTCAAATTTAAAAGTTCGAGCCAAAACTTTTAAATCCTTGATATTTTTTTAGTTCAGACGTTATCTGAGTTGATGATCGATAGCGCACCAAAACAAACCGGAAACACAAATAATATTTTTTACGCCTAGTTTATTGTTTTTATTTAGCTCCTCTTCCCGTCCACCTCGCCAATCCGAAATCCTGGATACGTCACGGCAGCGTATAATATTATTGCGAACGAACCGGTTGTCAACTGAGATCGTCTACAAAAAAAAATAAATAAATGTGCGCAAATCACTAACGTTCGTGAGCAGAATATTCGAGTTTGCGGCGTCCGTGAAACGTTACCCGCGATTAATCTGCATAATACACGCCTAACGTGTGCATAAGGCATTATATGTGCGCCAAAAAAAGGCCTCGCGGGCTTTTGATCGAATCTAAACGACGAAAAGGTGGCGGCGCTCTCGAGGGCGCAAAGGAGCGTGTACTTAATTAAATGGAGCGCATGCAGCCGCAGTCCACTCCAGCCTCGATTTTTTTTTTTATTTTGCCGGGGAGGGTGCAGTTGCCGGGGGGGTTGTTTTAATTTATAATTGAATGCAAACATTTTTGCGTACGACGACCCGTGGTGAATTATTGATACCCGGTTACAGCCGAGACGGTGTGGAGTGCGTATACGTTCGAAAAGGGTTCATTTTTGTTGACCTGCGAGATAAACCGATGACGATAACTTTGCGTAGTAGGTACACGAGCCTCGCGATCGGTCTCCACAACGTTATTATTATATTATTGTTGTTGTTGTTGTTGTTGTTGTTGTTGTTATGAGAGGTCGACCGCCTTATTAAAAAGAGAGGAGCGAGAGGAAATTAGGTACCTACCTGCCTTCCTCCTATAACCATCATTATACCAAAATGCGACTATCGTGATTTTAATTAATAGTAATCAAAATACATATATTATATGGACGTTTGCGGATTCCGATTTGAAAACGATTTACAACAAGCAACGCGAATTAATATAATATGTTTTGTTAATATTATAATATAATATGATGCCGTTTATTAGAACGTACATAATACACGGTCGCTCGGAATTCTGCCGCTCATAATAATTATAATTGTATATTATGTGTTTCAGATTCTCAAACAACGTTTCGACGGTGTGCGTGTGCGCGCGATTGTGTATAATGTACACAATTCAATGTATAAATAGTTAGTATATACATAACTATAGTCATATTATATACATTCATATAAATATTAAATTGTTTACTTAATGAAAAATTATTCATGCGAACCTTTTGAGTCGTATTCGGGAAGATTATTTAACTGTTTAAACGCGTATTATCGTTGTGGTGACCCGCTGTGGACGCGAACTGTAACAGTAAGTTCTATAATATTGTATTAGGAAATGTCATAACACATTTGAGTATCGGTGTGTAGAGTATATCGCTTGAATTTTTTTTAATCGAAGTATTTCAGAATTGAAAATTTCACCCTTCTAGAAATATTTCAATGAAATTATGAAAATGTTTTTTTTTTCTCTTCAACGTCATAGATAATTATTATTATAAACGATTGTTTATTACACACAGAAAATATCGATAGCGACTTACGTACCAACCATGTTGACGAATTACTACGTTAATGGTTAAAAATTAGGTATGAATGATGTATTGGTATTATAATAGGTAATAGGTATTATCGCTTATTCATCATTTTATCGCTTATCTGCAATTGGCTGTTGGCTATTATTTATTTCATTAATTATTTATTGGTACGATAAACCGACTTTCAAAAATCTTCTCTCACTGAAAACGTATGACTATACAATACACATTTTTTTTTTTTAACATAAATGAAATATTTTATGAAATTTCAAAACTCTAAATATAGTGTATACAGATGGCTTTGGGTCGATTACATACACTTCCTGGTCAGTATCACGTAACGTTTGAAGGTGATTATTTTTTTCAATTTGTTTTCAAATTATATTACTGTAAATAATATTCGAATGGTAATACATATTATTACATAATGTTATTGATCATCAAAGCGTTTTCAAACCAGCTGAAATCTTCCACCTGCAGTGTGTCACCATTACATATATAATGTATATAGATAGTCGTAATTAATATGTTAACGTTTTTTTTTACTAAAAGTTTTTCTTAACCATAATATTTTGCAAATAAAAAAATTAACTATAGGCATAAATTTTAAATTCCTAATGAATAATATTGTTATAAACTTATCGAAATCAGCGCTTCTGAAATAATTGTCTCCGTGTCAATTAAAATCGTGTATTTTCGATAGTTCAATTGATTTTCGTGTTTAAGCACGAAGTGACCGTTAAATTACAGTTGAAATACATAATCTAATTTGACCGGAGGTTGTTCTTGTTAGGTACTTATTGCATCGTTCCGAAAAAAATTCATTTATTTCGCGTTAAATAATAATTTACCAGATAAATCATCCGAAACGATAAAATATTATAATAATTTACGAGGTATTATTTTTGAAAATCGCAACTGAATATTTCGTTTCTGTTATTTATTACTATTTGATACACGTTCACAATCAAAATGACAATACTGTAATATTGAATTAAACCTTATTGCGTAAATTAGAATAAAAAAATTTATAAAATCAATCGGTTTTAAAAACTATATGACACTAAATAATACTACCGTTTAATTTTCTTTATTTTTTAGATAATTTGTTTTATTATTATTATTTATTATTAAAATAAGATAATGCTGTCAATTATAATATACGCATACAAATCGCCTTTTTCGAACGGTTACTGCGAAATTTATCCTTTTTATGTTATACCTCGACCTATGGTAATATATTATTTTAATTATTATTATTATGCTATACATTATTGTGCTGTATATGTATTTAGATAAATATTTGTATTGTTTTCTACTTATACTGTAAAAAGTTTTATTATATAATATTATTATTTATTACATACTGTCTCTAAAATGTAAATAGCTATAAATAGTAGGTATAATGTTATTGTTAGTAAAAAAAAATGTATTTAAAAAATGTTTAAGATATTTTTACTCCGAATGATACTATTTTATTTCTTTTAACTGTAGCAGTTGTTTTAACCGAAAAATCACGCTGGATTTTCGCATTATATTCAAATGTATAAAACGATATTATACGATGTACTAACCATAATATTAATAATTATTATTAAACTCTTTGATTAATTAAATAAATTCTTTCAAACGATTGGGAGTGAACCGAAATCGTTTTCACGGATACATTCGTTATTGTTTTAAGCATTCAAAGATTGAGATTGTTTTTTTTTTTTAAACAAAGATGGAGAAACATCTTGGGTACGAATTTGATCGTTTTTATTTCATAATATGAATATTATATTATATTACCTATTATACTTGTTTAAAATATTTATAATCAAAAAAGTTGCATTTCGTCACATAAAACAATTTCGATTTTTATATGATACTTTAATTTGAATTCGTCGCTTGAAAAATAATAACAATGACTGTTATACTACGTAGATTGTAAGAATACTCTAATCAAATCATAATATTATTATGTTATAATATTATTAATATAAATATTACGAGCGTATGTAACGGTTAAATGTACTTAAAAAATAATAAATTATTGTATCGATAATAATAAACCGTCACGCGACATTAGTTGAAAAACTGTGATTGTGAGCGTAATCCAAACGAAAAGTGCTAAAAAATTGTTTTCTGCGTATCGTAATGTCATCATACCATGGTGCATTATAACTTGTTATGTTACCTACGTATATTGTGTACACATCAATTGTTTAACGTATTGTATGTTTATTAAAAATACATTTTAAATTAAAATCTCTTCTTTTTTTTTTTAACAATACCTCACAAAAATGATTTTACACGTCAATAACTGATAATACTATAGATAGGCACATCGTATAAATATTTATAACTGTCTCACGAGAGAACGGGACCGGCGGCCGACCAAAACTCGTTCGCTGCCGCGCATCCCCCACCAATTATCCGTTGTAAGCGTGATCACGTGGTTGTCCTTTCACCAATCGAATCAGTCTACATGCGCGAAATGATCCCGTTCTCTCGTGAGACAGACTATATGAACAAAAACGTATTCAAAGCTTGTCCATACTACTATATTTTGGCAATTTAGTCTTTTGATATTGATCATAATTATTATTATATCCTTTTCTCTATGTATTGAGTGCTTGAATATATAGTGTGAAATTTAAACATTTGAAATTTAATTTTTTTGAGTTTGTGTATTCGTATATTAAAACAAAGCTGTGGCTCACAATAAAAAATAGTACATTTTACGTTACCCGAAAAGGTGGAGGTATTGACTGTAGAGCATAACATAATCGATAAGTACCTTATGATTCTGGTCTAAGTGCCTATATGTATTATCAATAATTTCACAAAATAATATACATTTTTGATCAACATTGTTTCTAGACAATTTCGTGTTTTAATCATTAAAAAATGCATTATGAATAGATTTTTCTTAATTAGGTTCCGTTTGAACGATTGGATCAACATCATGAGATTATTGTTTGGCTTTTGATCGTGATGATGAAGAAGGTGGATAAGGTTTTTATACGATTTTTTATTAACATTATATTGATAATATTACTACAAAAATAATACTCAACAAATCGTATATTGATGCCGTGGTATTCTATTCAGACCTACTTCACAATAACGAAAGTATAGTCAATCATTATTGCGCTGATTTAACTTTCGAACGTAACTCTATTGTTTCTACTCAAACTAGTCAAACAATTGTCTATAATAATATTATGACTATGGAGGAAACATCCAATCGTAAGTGATCGATCACTGCAGTGGTCTAAAACTAGACGATGGTCGCGACCATTACATCATCAACTATGATGATTGATGATGTATCAATGACGACACAATTGTAAACAGAAAAAGCAAATATATAAAATAGATACATCCAAAAGCTGTAATGGCGGTTAATACCTATTAACGTACTAATACTACCAGGTGTTCTGCGAGATAGTTTAACCTTACTAGGGGTCCGGGCGAGCTTAGACAAATTGCTGTCAATTGATATACTTAGGGTTTATAACAAACTTAAAAATAATGCGCATTTAGCGTATTAGAATCCTGTGTCACGGTGGGTATGCAAAATTCCAACTCTAAGCCGGAATTAGATGAACGAAACCTGTGCCATTTCGCAATTGAAAAACCAATGCTCTGAAAATTGTTTCTATATTATGTTCAGTAGCGTGTGGAAGACTGTCAAAGGTAATATAATAACCTAACGATTTTATTTTATTCCGATAGTATTAACTATAAAGACCATACATTTTTACCAATCAATCAACAATAGAGCCAACCGTATAAATAGTATGGTATGTATGATATTATACAGGATGATTCACCAAGCATGCTCACCCCTATAGTTTCCTTTAACAATGAGTTAATTAAAATCCTTTATAAATATACTTAAAGATCACATTTTTTGATGAGAGATTTTTCTACTAGATCAAGACTGTCAAGTGGTGATACATTCTTCTGTTTTTCAAACGAGAACCTTACTTATTTTGTGAATTAATTAGTGGATAATTTTTTAAAAATGTTGATGAACCTAGTTAAAAATGTGATGGAGTAGTTTTTCCGTTATTATAATGTTTATAATAAGAATAATATTGTCCTTTACAGAAATATAAAATATATATGTAATTTTGTATCCAATATTAATAATTATACTTGGGCTAATTTTACAAATTTAAATAATTGTTTATAGATTAATATAATATTAGGTAGTACAATTTTCATATCACCATATCTTCTATGTCCTTTTATTATGGGCCTAATGGCTATACATTTTAATACACCAAACACATAGTTAAATAACTAAAATCTACTCATTCGAATTTTGATGCAATAATTTTCAGAAAAACTATCCACTATATAATTTACAGTATAGAGTTTTCAATTGAAAAAAAGGAGTTTGTAGGTATATCAACAGAATACTCCTTAAGAAATACAAAAAAAATTCAATTTATTTAAAATATAGTCTTTAAGTAAATTTAAAGATTCAAAAAATCAGATTGTGGAGACCTGCATTATTGAAGTAAATTTAAGGGGGTTAGTATTTTTTATGAATCATCCTGTATATTATACGTGTATAAAATATGTAATTATGTAATTATATTATTACATTAAGTTTGTAATTTCAACTTTATCCTAGAAATATTTCAAAACATTTGAGTTATTGGCGAAAATGTTTTTGATAATGAGGTAAAGTATTTTTAGTACATACACATTTCCCTATGAAAAACTTTAATTCGCACAATATGAAATTTTCCTGTGAAAAATCCATTTTAGGTTATACCTTTATGCAATTCCGTGTTAATCCCTTGAGTTATAGTTGACAAATTACTAAGTACTTGAATGAATAAGCTACAGTTTGATAAACTTTTAATTGATATAGCGGATACATACAAAATGTTATTTTTAATTGTTTCATAACGCACAGTAAGTTGTTAAAACTCAAAATGTATATATTATTAACAATCTTAGGTGTTTCAAGTTGTTATATTTAAATTTTTATCTAAGGTTTTTTAAGAAAAAATATCAGTTAACTATTTATACCTACTGCGATGTACAATTTGATGTTTATTTATTTATGTAAGGATGGCTAAATTAGTCACTTTAAAATTTTAATGAAAGTCTGAAAAAGTTTAAAAGTTTTTCGAACATTCTGATTGGAATTGGATTTATTCATATTTATAATGCTATTCAAATCATTTTAGTATAAACAGTCATATTAAAATTAAAATTTTAAATTACAAAAACTTGACAAGGTTTTTTTATAAAAATATATTAAAAGTCTGTTGCATATAAATTATAAGTAACAATGATAACTAATTTGTAAACGATTTTATTTTTGCAAGTTAAAATTGTGATACGTCTTCAAAAATGTTACGTGTTATTACCATATTCAAAAAATATGAAAAATATAAAACAGAAATCGTTTGCATAATTTTGTGTTATAATTATTGTAGTATTGTAATTTATCAAGCTTTAAAACTAAAAAAAATAAATTCAAATTTAATGAATTAATAATGAGATTATTGTAAATCGATTTAAAAACCATAAATAGTTACCATATAAAGTTGTTTCTCTATTATAATATATCTACCTAACTAACAATGTGTCTGTATTTTTGTTCTAGTTGTTTTCAATAAATTAATACATTTTACTGAACATAAATTTCGTTAAAATCTTCAAATTTATAACAATTCAAGAAATTTTTGTTTTCTCAATTATTGTCAGATGATCAAGTTTAGCCGAAAAAATACTTTTTATAGAATAATAATATTATAACGGACATATAATATGCATTATGAATTTACACATTATTATATCGTGTATTAAATAAAAAAAAAATATTATAAGCCTCGCACCGACAATGAAAGTTATGTACGTCACACCAGGTTACTGGTAAAACTTATATACGCGACAACTCACAGTCTATAATATAATATTATATCGGAAGAAGCGATTAAACATGCGAACGAATAATACTGTGTTGTGCACCTACATTGAAATTATTATGATACGTGTAAAAAAAACATTACTCCGTTTCTTGACGCCCCCCACACTTAGGAAAATCGTTAATACCTTGAACATGATGTGGACATGGTGTAAAAAATAAAAAATAACTATACGCAAACAAAAACGTTTGACGTGAAAACTTATTGGAAAAAAAATCCCAACAGTATTCCTATTACAAAAATGTGAAACATATTTTTTATTAGAAATATGCAACGAATATTTTTACATTATTATATTATTATAATGGTATTGTAGACCTGAACTTCGACAATTATAAGTATATATTATTATAATCACCGTTATCTGTAATAAGCCAGAGAAAAAAATGTACCTTTTGTTCCATAATGTTAAAAAAGGAATATTTCTTTTTTACCAGCACTAATAAGTTTAGATAACAAGTAAGGAAAACTTTACAATGATAATAATAATAATAAATTTCAATTTAAAACCGCTTTTTGCTATTGACGAGATTTCAATAACAATTGACTACGTTAATACTCAGCAACACGTCAAATTTTAAGTTCTGCTAGAACGCTAGAAATGATAAATATTTGTAAATTCTTATTTGTTTCAGCCAATCCTAGGTTGACCTGATGTGTTTGATGAAAAAAGAAGACATTTCTACAAATTATTGTCTAATGATACACACATAATTATTTGTTATCCAAAGCCACTATACTATAACTGCTTAATTATTTTAGAGATATTCCAAAAAATCAAAATTATCTATAATATAAAAATGAATCGCTGAATGTGTAACCGATTTCGCTAATTCTTTTTTTAAGATGTTCGTAATTGCCAGCAAAAGGTTTTTACGAAAAAAATTTTAGGAAAATCCACCGGAAAAGTAGGAAATCTGGATGTAAAAAATACAACAGTGTATTAAACCTTGGTTGCTATTGGTTAATCGGGCATGTTTGTTGATTTTTATTATCGTTTTTTTATATATATATATATATATATATGAATGTTTGTGTGTATATTAGACCTCTGGGTAGAAGAAATGCTAATTTAAAAAGGGTTAAATTTGTTTTTTTTTATTTATCAGATTTAAGTACGATTGGGTTAGGATTTTGTATTAATTGATTATATCAACCCGCCGTAAGTGGAATTAAGTAAAAACGATAAACTTGGTGTAACTTTGATACTCTAGAGTTAAATCATACACTTACGTACAAATAGCACGGGGTCCGCGATCTACTTGATATTATACTACTGTAAGTCAGAATTTTTATTCCGGGCAACGAAAAAGTTAAGATAAGATGAACACCATACACCGAATATTACTGTAACGAATTGAACAATGTTTGAGTCATAAAGAGTCGTTACATTTAACGGGCAACGGATTGCACGGGATCAGCTAGTCGCTAATAAATATGGATAAAAATAGGATGTCTGGTCACCCAAAACAATTATAATATAAAATATAATAAATCCATTTAGGAGTAATAGATAGTTGCACTTCTATTTTGCATACTTGTCACGTACGTAAGTCCGTAACATTGAAAACGATGTTTATTTTATTTTTAATAATTTCCATGTGGAGACCTACGGAATTATCGTTTTGAAAGATTCCGCTAGGATATGTATCTACTAGTCAAATTTATATATTAATATTATTGACAACGATTTTAATTTTTTCAACATCAACACATCAGACACAAAAAAATAAATATGTAGGTAGATTCAGGTCAATCGTTTTATAACCGAGTTAAAACCTACACTCTCTCTATATGCCTCTTATTCGGCGTTACACACACACACACAAACAGTATGGTACCAATCGAATTGAGGTAATAATAGGGACGGTAAACGAGTCTAAATCAAATTGACTGGTAGGTGACACTCGCAAAATCCAAAGTATCCTTTAGTCCGAGGTATACGCAATACGTATAAACCCTGCTTATTCCTTTATAATGATCAGACATCAGTAGCACGCGACCGCCATGGGATGGATCTTTTTACACGGCCTTTGTCAACAGCTACTGCCATTACCGATGTCTCGTCCACACTAACTTTTACTGTCGTATTCACATAAGAAGAAATAATATATACTTTCAATCAGCCTCTAACATTTTGAGTGTATAACTGAATAATATTATTACGTACCTACTGATCTCTCTCCACGTTTATAAAAAATATTCTGGAACGTGTAGCGTCGGGATTTACACCGTCGTCACATTATTCGCTTGTAAAAGCATTTGAGGTAGAGCACAGAAAACACAAATAGATTGAATAATGTAAGATAAAATGTATATATTTTAATACCGTATACATTTTTGAACAGAATATAAGAGCCCGAGAAATTAGTTGATTTGATAGTTTCTATGAATCTGGACCGTAGTACAAACGGCGATTTTGGTTTGGCTTCGGTTTCCTTTAAGCACTTAAATTATTATTTGCTTTCATATAGATAGGCACTTAAATGTAATACTAAAAATGTATGAGCGGCTTTGGCCCACGAAAGTTTTATTTTCCTCGGCCACGAAATGTCACATTTGTCATTTACCGCGGTTTCTAATAATTGAAAGACAAAAATAGACCGTTTTCAATAACGTTTTGCTTAAAATATTGTATTCTATTTTGTATAAAAAAGTAAAAAGTAAAACGATTGCGTCGGTTTGCTACAGTGCCTTTGCATGCCCTGCGTGTATCAGTTTCGCGGTTATACTTACCAATACAGTTACCAGTTATTATACGTGGTAGTAACTATAAAACGTACCTAGTTAGTTATCTCTGATACCGTAGTGTGATGGTGACAAATTATACCCAATACCAAACGTAGAGGAAAACGAGAGGATTTTGATTTTAATAATAAATATTATCGACAAGACGCTTAATAATTGACGTAAATGGCCGTTTAACCGGTTAACGGGTACTGCTCAAAACTGTTGCATATTCCATCATATAATACAAACTTACAACTGGTCATAATACGTTTCATCTAGTACGATATATAAACAGTGGAAAACGACATTTGCGGTCTTAACGTTTCGTGATATATATTTTAAAAAATGCGTTTTAATATTGGATTAAGGAGCTCAGCGCTGACTTTAGGTATGTAATTACAATTTTTTTTATTTCCGTTACCATAGCACATTAATATAATACGACTGCGTACGTAAGTAATTTTACGTCCGACATAAGTAAAACGCGTGTAAAACCATTTAAATATATCCCACGAATTGTAGTATTACATTTTATTTGTAGAAAATTGAAAACTTGTACGTTAACAAATTAGTGTGGATTTTACGCTGAGATTCTACTAAAACTCTTACACTCCTTGTAACCAGATTTCCACAAAATTGGTTCCTTCGAAAATACAAATTATTTTATTTTAAACTGGAAAAATAAAAACAATTTCGCGTTATTTCGTTTATTTAAAATTTCTCGTGGAAATCTGTGAATTGGACCAAAGTCATAGTAACTTGTGTAAGTATTTATGTTATAATATCGATATAGATTTAAAACGAAAGTATCCAATATAATATTATAGTATCAAGTATCAACATATTTTTTCTTCCACCCCGGGAAAGATGGGTTGCGTAACCGTATTGTTTTGAAAATATTTTATATTGTTTTTTCGCTATAGACGCTAACAATGAATATACAATATTCAAGAATTGATTTGACAATCTGTAAGATGGCTAGTCAGCACATACAGTTCATTCGTACAAACACATGCACAATACCATATACAGGTATTGTAAAATAAAATAGCATACAGAATATTAGCTATTAGTTATTTAACTCATTACTAATAAGTATACCAATTTATAAAACTATTGTTTGAGAAATTCTAATACTATAATAGGGTCCGAAAATAGTTATATCAATAATTACAATATAGTTTTCTCAAAGTAGAAAAAAACCAGTATAGAGGTACGTAGAAATCGTAATATAATATTATTATATATTTGACGACGAAACGAGCAATACTTGACTGTATATAGTATTTATCCGAACAGCAATATCGAAGGAGCTAGACTATGTTATTACCTAATATATTTTAACATCACGAGACTGCGATATATCTGCTAAATGTAACAACACTATCCTTGAAAAAAAACAACAGTTTTTTATGAAAGATATGAAATATAACGAGATTAACATAACTCAAATAATAACTAAAGTACAACATTTCCCAACCTCCGTGGTCCAGCACATACCAAATCAATACGGAACTCAGCACTTTATCCAAACAACAAACATCGGACAATATATTCAAAAAGTTCTTGAAATGCGCACAAGACAACTTTCCAACTCACAAGACTTTCTCCAACAAGTATACACTGACGAATCCAAAACTCAGGAGGAGTTGGATTTTTCATAATATTTTGTCCGGTGTACCTATTATCGGACCATTTTGTATCGTTGTGTATGCGTCACCGTATTATTGTCTGTAATTCGAAATTTCAATATCTTGTCAGTGTTATATTGTTTTAATCCCCCTATCCAGCTCGTGGTTTGTCCGTCGTATGGTGTTCGCCATGCAGTCATAGGTGATCCGTGGATCACAAAATTTCACTGGGAACCGCAAAATTAAAACTAATTAAATATCGTATTTGGAAGAAGGATTAAATGATTTGGGTCACACGGGGACCTTATATCTACTGAGTGTAAGATCTATGGAATCATGGTATAATATACTCGTAGATTATAGGGTACCTATACCACTGGTGTACTTTCAGTTATCAAAGCTAACCTACAATGTACACAGGTATATAGAAAGATGTATGATATATTTCGTATATCAGAGGTGACCAACCTTTTTAATGGACCTTGTGATCGACCTCTGAGTTTTTCTGAGTTGTTACAATCGACATTGAGGCTAAACCCGATTAAATAAATGATCGAAAACGAAAAAAGGGGGTAATTTATTCATTTATAATTAATAGAAATCGACCTGTGGTATATATGGTATCGCGCTGGTTCGTGTCACCATTTGCACATAATAATTAGCCGAATAAAACCGTACCGAAGTTCAATACAAAGAATTCGTGACCCGTGCTTGAATAATGGAGGGGAAGTACACAAGGGGACGGAGTTCTTCTTTTGAAAAAAATATTTATGAGAACGCCTTTTCTAATAATTATATCCAGTGATGGATCCAGAGGGGGGTAAAGGGGGCATCTCCCCCCCCCCCCGATCACCGTAGTTTCCCTATGTTTTACACTGTTTTTATTTAATCGTGTAGCCAATTTTGTACTTTTTGTACTTTCGCCTCCTCCCAAAATTAAGCCACTAATTGTATCCCAATCAATAAGACATTTAAATATTTAGCAAAGGACATATTTTTAAATTTTTTGCACGCCTCTTCTAATTTTTTTCTAGAATTCGAGAACTGTATCTAAATTTTACGCAAAACTAATACGCGCAAATAGCAATCGAAAATTTAGGGAATATACTTCAGAGTGTAGCGATACGCATAGGTTCAAAATCCAATGGAGCCTGTTTTACAATCATAGTTTGAACCTCGGTTATGCTTAACCCACTGATTTTACCAACCGAATTCGGTGGTTTAACCTTAGTCTAACTATTGTAATACGGGCAAAGAAGCATACATGATCCACGATCATATATATATAACGAGGATACCGGTTCGGTACTTAAAATACCATTTATCGCTATGCATCGGCCGAAGCATCAATCGCCTGCCCGACGTGTTCGCGTCCAGCACCGTGACCCAGGTTGTGGTCGTTCACTGCCGACAGTGCGTTCGCCGCCATCCGTAGCACCTAGTGGTGAAGTGTATCCCGGCGTGGTGCATACACGTCCGATCGTCGTCCGTGCTGTCGCTGCTTGTTCGCCGGACTTGGACCGCGTTTGTGGTCACATAATATGGTACCATATCATTGCGCCGTGTGCCGCCTTCACTGCGGAGTGTGTCGACACGCCGGTCATATTATCGCTATAAATTCGCGACTCTCAAAAGTCAGGTCATTATAATATTCGTCCATAATATAGTTTTTGTCCGTGTCGCGACGTTAATACACTCCGGGCGTGGCCTGCAGTTTGTGGTCACCGGTCGTATTCGTTTCGCGTTCGCACTTTAACCGCGGTTAGTGTCAGAGCGAAATGGAAACCTCCGCGCGTTACGTCGATACGTCGCGTCCACTGTCCGTTTAAAATGCCATGTACGATTCGGCACTTGCCATAGGTATTTCGCGTCACGCTGTTGTGATGTCGAATTTGCATTGTTAATCGGTTCCATCGTTATATTATTATGTTCGCTTAGGTTCCGTACTGTGTTCGCACCAGACCGCAGCCCATATAATATGCTGAAGTTGTTATGTAACGGCGTGACGCCCGTCAACATCCGAAAATATATAAGTTCCGAGGTACCAGCACGCCAACATCAAGTCATAACTGCAAAATTTAAAAATTCAAATACGCCAATTTAGTAATAATTTATATTTAAATTTCGTATTTTCTTTAATTAACAGACTTCAGTGTTATTCACGGTTTACCGTTTCATAAACTTTGTTAGCATTAAATTACCGTTATTATTAACGCCTGTACGGAAATAATTGTGTTATATATTTTTCGGCCTTTGTGTCTTTGGCTCTTTTTCGCTAAGTCTTTATACACTGTAATGCAATTAATTTGATCTCATTGTAACAAACTATACAACGTATGTAAAATTTAATTACTTGCAGTCTGCATAATTTATATTTTTAAAAGAATATTTCTATCCCATATGCGCCAATTGTATACTATCTTAATAATATGCATGTATAAGCATGTAACTACAGCAAAGTTGAATGTTGAATTAATTATTATGAAAAACTTTAAAAACAATTAGTTGAAAGTTGCATTTAAATTAAAATTGTAACATATTTTAAGTTTGATCTATTAAAATGACAAATGTTATGGGTTTCTAAGTTTTTAACTACAAAATATTTTTAATTCAAACGCGAAAAAAAATGGTAGATAAGTATTCATAAGATTAGTTAGTAAACCACTATAAAAACAACATTATTTGTAGAATTTTCTATTGAATTTTAAAGACTTTTGACCAAAACGAAAAATGTAAATCAACACATGGAAAAAAAAACTAGAATAATTTGAAAATTTAAAATGCTTATAAGTTGGGTACGAAATACCTATAATATGGCCAAAGTAACTATATAGGTCCTATCTAGTAAAACATAGCTTAAAAATAGTCTAAATATTTTGAAAGTGCCAATGCATTTTGTGTATAAAATGATAATATTTCTAATGGCGGTAGAATATTTCAAGTCACAATGGTTAACATAATTGTATGATAACAAAAATATTAACGAAAATTAAATAAATGTTAAATATTATAGAATTATAGTTTAAGCGATTTGTTGTTTTTTTTTAAATCAAGTATACACATTAAATTATGATTTTTTTTTTTTAAGAAAATATAATGTGCACTGCTGGTAGTCTATTTTTTCACATATTATATAGCTCTAGGCAATCAATTTTCTACCGGGAAGTTTTGAATGCACTCAATATGAATAGCAATCAATAAAAACTCATCCTGCAGCGCGGACAGAATGCAACGAAAATGTCCTGCAACATCAATAATAATAATAATAATATACAAATGGACAACTCGCTAAATCGAGTTTGCATCTATTCGTACGGAAAAGTCGCCTTTGTAGTTTTTTTTTTTTCATCTCGTCGATTAAACCAACTTACCGGGTCAGCGCTGAACTTCTGCACAAAGAACACATATGCAAAATATAGGTTAGGTACCTACCTGCGAGTAGGTACTATTCCAAACGGATTTCCAGATACGAGCGGACGCCTACATTATGCGTTGGGTACTTTAAACTGTTTAACTGTACTATTTATAGGTGGCAGAACGACACCCGAGTTTCCGACCAAAACTGTTTTTGGGCGCGTTGAGTGTCGTTAATTTGACGTGTGAAAAAAAAATATAATATCATAATATATTGTAATCGTGCGACGAAATTATAACATTTTCCAACGTACCTCGACGAGTTTAGTGCGCCGATGAGCGACGCATACGATCCGAGATTCCATCGCACCCACATCGGACATCTTGTGCATACGTTTATCTTGTAAATATTATTGTACGAAATGTATTTGGATATTTCGTAGGCCACCGAATCAAACCCGTCACGTGCACGTGTGTTGCGTGAAATTATCATTTAGTCGTGGTTTGATATGATATATCATATTATTACATTGTGTATCGTTTATACAACGATAAAAGAATAAAAGTATCACCTCAATTTTATTTTTATACGATACCTATATTGTAGGAAACTATTTGATTCATTAAAAATGTCCAGAGTCCAAGAGCTGCAATACCTACTTATCAAATGACTATAGATTTTATTATTTTACTCGCATTTTTTAAATGTATTTAATTTTCAGTTAGGTATATAATACAATTATCAGATACACAGAACAATGTGGAATTGCATGCGGGGTTGTGTTTTTGGCCCCATTTCCCCTTCCCTAGATCCGTCCCTGCGTCCGTCGGCAAACTTCGTCTCTAAATTATTATTGTTGACAAATAATAATCAGCACGTGAAACGAAACCGCTGTTTGGATCGTTAACTAGAAAAACATAAACGATAAAAAAAACAATAACCATCGATTTCAGCGAAGTAGCTGCCAGTTGTAGGTGTATTGTTACTTTTGACGGAAAATATACAATTTTTATACTCGACGATTATCGCGTGCAATTGACATAACATTGTTATCAGCGATTCGATTCCCGACAACCTACAATAATTACCATTGACACAGCCAAACTTGTTCGTTAAATTCGTGTCATCTACGAAGTCAAAGAGTTATCGCTTATGATAATATGTACGTAGGTATGCATAATATTATACTGATATACTCTAACAAATAAGCTACATAAAATACATTTTTTTTTATTTAACTTTTGCTGTAAGTAATGACTCAAATAGTAAATGAAAAATGAATAATCCTCGATATCAGAAAATTCGTTAAAAATATAATATTATTACGAGAGCAAAAAATATAAATCTTATTAAATAGGTATCGCCAGTGATAACTATGTAGGCACCTACTTTAACTGTCCATAGATTTAACATGAAAGACGCTCGTCAATCTCAATGACCAATGTCAAGTTACTTGGGACTAAGAGTATCAATATATAATATTATAATACAGTATTACAGCGTTTATATTAGGTATCAAATTGTTTGTGTTTTATAATATTCTTATTCGTAAATAAAATGTCATACAGTTCAAATCCAAACCGGTTTATCGTTCACTTACCACGAATGATGGATCTAAAATAAGTCAATAAATTTGAAATATTATTTTACACGAAGTTCAGTTTAAATATGCACTTGTATCCATCCTCCCACCAAAGTCTTCAACAGTTGATAATACAAGTTTAAACATTTTTTTTTTACAGAGTTTTTTTTTTTAAATAAAGAAAATGATAGGTAATTATTTTCTTTCTTTTTATATTATTCTTTTTGTAGTATTCTCAACTATTGAGCTACTTCGCTTTCATATAAAATATATATAGTTTTGTATACCTCTAGTGTTCGTGGTTTAACGTATGTTGTGCCTTGTGTACATTAATCAATTGTACAACACTGTAAACAGGTTGTTATTAAAAATAATTTATAGGTACATATTATTTCATGATTATTATGTTTTTTTCTGAATTTCAGAATTTCAGATTGTTTATACAATTATATTAGAAATTAAAACTTTTTGCACTGTGACCTTCATAATTTATAAACTATATTTCTTAACTCGACTCTTAATCACATTGGTTATCCAACTATTAAAATGGGTAAATAGTTCTAAGACGATGTGATTTTTAACACAAATACAAACAATAAGCATGTTATATTGAAATAAATATAATGTATTGATAGTGCACCTCCTATCTAGTCAAACACAACATAATTATTACAGAAAATGATAAAAGTGTGGCACACAAATATTGTGCAACATCATTTCACCATGCCATTATTTTATATTACATATTTATGATTTCATTTTAGATAAAATGTTAGACTTGCATAATATTTCTACATTTAGTTACACTTTTTTTCAAGTCCATCTGAAAAATATGTTTTTTATTTGGTGAAATACCTACCGCTACCTAGAATGATTTTTTCTTCGTTGAACAATGTAAAAGTTGCTTGGCTGTATAAATAGATTCAATCAATATGTGTTCAAGTTTCATTACTTTAGATTTTACCTCTTTTAGTTTCTTTGAAGTCTCTATTTAATCCATCACACTTCAAGTGCATCCATCTTGTTATTTTTTCATGCCCTTTTTTCTAGTATTATTTTCCATATTTTGATACATTATATCATACATGTATTATTATGTATTATACACTGTATATTAACCTGTGGTAAAGGTACATTTAGACAATAATTGTATACTCAACTGTATAATAAACATTAAACGTAATATCATAGATACGAATTTCATTAGATTCTTATTATAAATGACTACAAACTATTTTAAATATACAAATTTGGTGTCAAGTAGATACCTTTTATCTCGGTTGGATTGTTATAAAACATTTAAAGTGAAAAGTATTCAAAATGCAAAGGTTGGATTGATATTCTCACTTAAAGTTTAAATAATTTGGTTTTTCAATGAAACCAACGTTTGCAATTGCATTTTATAGAAGCTACATATAAAGTTTTAAAACAACAAATTCTCATTCAAGATTAAAGTGTCTTAATAAATTATAACAACGTGGGAAGTACTTTTCCTACTTTAATTTACTATAATTACATTTAGACTAAATGTAATAATCTTTTTTCCAGATGAAATATATTTTTAATCGTTATTGTGTCCTATCTAGATTAAAAATGACTAGTAAATATTAAAATAATAAATTTAGCTGGTACATTATCAGAGTTATTCAAAATAATTAATAGTAATAAAATATTATAAAACGGTGTGTATTACGATTCAGATTCCGAGGTCGTGTCTTGATTTACATTACTCAGTTATTACTCATATTTATATATTATTCTTTGTACTTAATTTTATCACGGTCATCATCCTATCAAAAAACAATTTTTATGGAACTCAAATAATGAAAAAATTACCTAGATTTTTTGAAAACTGGTTCTTTTGAATTCTGTAATCATTTATCTTTGACTTTTTAGAAAACTATAATTAGAAACCTGACCTATTTCCATAATCCACCTTGGTTTACAACTATAAATTCTGCATGAAACTATTTGATATTTTTCAATAACCTGAAAATAATTTTCAAAAAAGAAAATACTTACATTTACAACTACAAAAAACTGCAGCTGGAGCATTTTACTTGCACTCAAAATAATGAGTACATGAGCCATGGACAAAAATGCATCATTATAAAACTAATAGTTGTATCGCACAAACTACTTTGAGGTACTATCTATTTTTGCCAAAAAAATACTTCATATATTATATATGTATTTATAGTATGTACCTGTGTTTGATATATGTATGTATGTATATCTTTCAATATATCTAACCTAACCTAACTTTGACTGATCTAAATAATAAGATTTTACGCGATGCGTAACAATTATTAATAACTTATAAGTTATAAACAAGCAACATGCTATACAGCAACTATACAACATTAATTACAATAAAATAATAAAAACCTCTAATTTAAATATTATTCTGATTAAATTTATGTGAATAAGAAACACTAAATTATTCATGGAATTTCTTAAAATACTAAGAGCAAAATATTCATTTGAAAGTAAAAATAAAAAAGTAAAAAAAACTCATACATTTCCATTTATAGTTTATTTCCTGGCTGTGTGGTTGGAAATAATCATAAAGAAACTTTATTTGCTCTCCAAATTGATGGTTAATGATGTTTATTCGATATTACATTAATTATTATTTGAAACTAATTTGTGATTTCCAATCTACAAAATATTTACACAATCATTTGTATTGAGAAATAATAATAAAATCATATTTAAAATGTATTTATAATCACAATTATTAATTTAAAAGGTGTGTCCCCTAACACTATTTTATTCGTTCAATATGGACAGCTTAGAAAAATGTTCACACTTGAATTAATGCAATTTTTTTTTTTTTTAATCTAGAGTTTTTACAATCTGTACATAAAAAAAAGTACAATAAGCATAAATGATGTTTTTGTTATGGCAAATTTAAACGTAATAATATATATGTTTACTAATTCATTTTGACTGATTAATATTTGAATCTAGGTACCTTCCTAAAAACATTATTATTGCAGTGTCTATACCGATTTACACAAATAAATGTTTTTGGTTTTTATGACACAAATATTTAATGGCTGTCTTGTTAATAGCTTATGGTCGTCTTAAATAAAGTTTTTAATTGAAATATTTAATTAGCTGCTATGATAATATATTATGACTAAATTATATTATGCAATGTGTCTCATGAAAAAGTGACCGGCCAGCGTCATTATACGAAAGTATGCCTTAAAAAACCTCTCTGAAAGGTGTGTCTAGCTTTTTATTCTTTTAGTTATGTGCAATTTGAATTTTTTTAAACAAAACAAACCTACCACGCATTTGTTTTATACTTTTTAACTTAATAAAAATAATTTGTACATTTCTGGTTTTATTATGTAGGTTAGTTGATAACACAAATAGCTTTGAAATAAAAAAAATTATGATAAAATTATTTACCACATTACCATACATTGTTCATTATGGTTGTCAAAATAAGATACAAAATAAAATGTGTGTGTAACCAAAAATTTAACTGACACTTTAGATATTCAGTCAATAAATTAAACCATATCATTTTTCAAAACTATGTAATTTTGCTAAATTCAGAGTTCAAATTAAAATCAAGTTAATTTTTTTTTTTGAACTTTGTAAGATTTACTAACTATAAGTATAATCACTAATAAGTAATAAGTATAATGACCCATCATGTGGAATGAAATATAGTTACCTACCTACAGATGTAAGATCTATAGACATGTTTTTAAAATTACTAATTGGGAAATAATTATAGTTACTGAGTTTTGTCACTCATCCCACCCAGTGCATTTCAGCGCAAGATAGTGATGTAATATTTTACACGATATTGAAAGCAATTTAATTTGAAATATGTTTCAAAAGTCTTCATTAATTTTCCCAGAGTTTAAACGAAAACAACTAGGTAGGTAAGATAATATAAACATTTCCTAAAAAGTGTACAAAGAAATAAAATTAAAAGTATAACTTATAAAACCAATACCTGCGGAATATGTATTCCATGAATTTTCATTCAGATTTTTTTTTTAATTTGATATTATATCAAAATATCATTTTGAAATCACAAACAAATCAATATTCATTAACATGAGTTCCGACTAGAATCAATTTACAATAAATGATTTCTTAGAACTTCTTAAAACTTCTTATAACTTGTACACGAATTTCTGACCAAAAAAGCGTTCACAGAAAAAGTACACCGTATTCTAAATCAACATTATGTAGCTTTAAATAAAAATCAATTTGGTTTTTGGAGAGCGTTTTATCTGCAGAGTTTAAATTTGAAGGAATTTCTAATATGGATTACAATAATAACATATGGAAAACCTGAAGGTAATTAAATTGAAATATAACTTATGATCACGACATTCCGTAATTAGGAAAAACTAATTTAACTCAAAACTATAAAATATGAAATAGAAAAATTACACCTGATTAGCATCATATTATTATACCTACGCGAATACAAAATATGTAAAAGTGACAAACATTAATTGTTTTGATACAATGTTATTTTGTCATAAACGTAGGTAGTATATTGTAATTTATAATACGTACATATTATAATATGACAATTGTCAGACTTTGTCAGTCTTGTACCATTAGAATATTACTTCCGAAAGATTTGAAGTTTATTCGTGCACATTATTTTTTTTGTATACTTTGCCACGTAAAATGTAAAATGCTTGATTTACATTTGTTTGCGTATTTATGATATTTAACGCATTTTAATATGTTAAATGTTTAGTTTGGGTTTCCCGACCATTTCAAGTTTTTTCAAGCGCTCTCCGCAATTGTGTACACATTTCTTTTAACGAATTCCACAATTTCCTATGACCTACATATTATATGTGGGCCCTTTTATACTTACTAGAGCTGAGTGGGTCGGCTTATACCAACCACGTGTTGTTATTTTGTAGTAAAACTACACATTATTTTCATCAACGCCAAATTATGATAATATGATAAATACCTATTTTAATACGGTTTACCGGTAACTATGCATAATAAATAATAATAATATGATAAGGGTATGTGCCAAAGGCTTTAAACCTACTCACCCTGACATGAGGATTTATAACTAATATTATACACTATACTGCCCGATGGATGTGAATGTACTGCAACCATCACCTGTATGTAGATATTGTCAAAACTTCACCGTCGGTCATTCATTATAATTTTCTGCTGTTCAGTATCAAAAATGGCGAGGAAGCGATTGAGGGTTATGATAATGTTTTTAACGCTATCCTACTTGATAAGTTTAACGCATGATATAAGTACCTACCTATATTATGAAATATAAATTACATTATGATACAATAGGTATTAGGGATGTACTCGGTATTTGAATTGGAGAGGGGTGCATGGGAACAAAATGTAAGTAACTTGCCCCTTCTTTTTTAAAAATAGTTTAGAATTCCCCTTCTAATTATAACCTCCTCAACTAGAAATTTAAAGTTTTAGGTTTACAAATTTGTTTACATTTTTGCATCCTCATTTTTAGTCATATTATAATATTTAAAATAGTTTTTAATACATAAGTCTTACGTTCTCAATGCAGGCAGTATTGCTCGAAATAATACGAAGTATTTTTTTTCAATTTTCACTAGGATTCTAGAGAAAAATAAAATAATATAGTTTAACTGAAGATACTTACAGTATAATATTATTATACTGAACTTGAGTCGTTACAACAATAATCTTCAATATTATGGTTATTAGCCTGAAGGTTATTTTGTAGGTATATAACTGCAGGAGAGAGTACGGTTGGTTAGTACATGTGTATGTGTGGTGAAAATTTATCACTAGAACCCAGGAGGTCACCCATCCGGAAACTAGTGACAGCGGATGATGTTTGACTTCAGAACTCGTATGTGACTAAAGCCAGACACCACGCCATGCCAGACCACAATAATCATTATTTCATTAATTTATGTGTTTATTTAAAATTTTGGTGATAATCATGGATACAAGTCACGCAATGCGTGTATGAAGCAACATATGATAATAATAAAATATTATATTTTATTGTAATCGCAATTTTCATGTTTTTTTTTGTTCACAAAGACAAATTACAACATATTTTCCTGCGTAGTTTTAATTCCTAATCGGTATGGTAGTAGTTATAGTTAACGATTTTAGTGATAACTAACCTATCCATTATTATTTCGATTGAACACCCTAAGACCGTAGTTTTATGATTTATATAAAACGGAAGTGGTTATACTGGAGATTCGAAAAAAAAAATTTTACAAAAATTAGAAATTATTAGCAACAAGCGCCATAGACTTTATTTATCTCTTAACAGTAATTAAATTAACAGTATTTAGTTTCCTGTTTCTTTTTAAAACTAAATTCAATAATAATACTGCTAGCCTAACCGTTGACATTAAACGAATTCTTATTACTTTCAGATGCACACTTTTATGATAGTTTGTAAGATATGTAACCAATGATGACATATTGACAGGTCAATTAAAATAGTTACAAAATAAAGTATAAACACTTTATATCATACTTTTTTTAAAAAAAATAAGTGATTTTTATTGATAAAAAGTATATTTTTGCATGAACAAACCAGAAAATAGTAAATATGCATTAAGTTCATAAAATATAGTAAGCCATGCATATTATAATAAAAAATAAAATTATTTTCGACATTTTATCGAAGTTTAAATTTTTTGTTTTCTAACAATATTACAAAACATAAGATGAGAGCATACAAATACATAAGACACTCCCCGTAAACTTTTATATGTATAACAAAATACAAAATTACAAATTATTCATCGATCAAAATAGTTAAATTTCAAACGAAAATTTGGAAATATGAAATACCTAATCAGGCTACTGTAACAGAATATTAAACCCTCTATGGTATTTTGTTCTTTTTATAACCATAAATTAAGTATCATTCACTAACCAATCGATATGGTACGTATTATACACCTAATTTAAAATTCAGTTCATATATCGCATGGGAATTTATTTCGCTGATGCATTGTAGCTAGCACAAAATATAATATTATATTCATGCAAATATAATCCATCATTACTTACCTACTGCGATATATACGTTTTAAATTTTTAACAAAAACTTACTGCTATATTCATTTACTGTTATCAGTTTTCTTATTTTACCGTAGATTTTTAAAATATGATTTTTGTTAATACAGTGAAATCATAGTTTTATACATTTTTATCGAAATTAAAATAACATGATTTCATTCCATCGACTGTTGCTGTAGTTCAAAGTGGTTTCAAAGTCACTTTATTTTGGTGACCTGTCTTGATAATAACACTCTTAAAGTCTTAACGAAATAATATTATATTACTATTATAATACTCAATGAAGCTGCAGTACAATATATTGTTATTATTTTGCCACCGAGTTATTAACAAAAAACAATTTTTTCACTCACTTACTCTCAAGTTTGCCCGTCAGAAATTTATTTTTTGATTGTAATCGAGCGATCGGAGGTATAATAATATTATTATCATGCCAATGGACGGCATATCCACCGGACAGTATATTCTGTCTTCAGTACTTACTCTTTACTCGTTCACTGTACGACCTCGAGCGCATTAAGCGTCCACAATAATACAATTCGAGACAAACCTAACATTTTAAGAACACGGTTCAGTATTTGCATGATATAAACTTTTCACCGCTTTTCCAGTAAAACTAAACCGTAGTTTGTCAAGTGCGTAACGTGTATACTGTGTGCTTCAACTATTTGAGCAAGGTTGGACAAAGTTTTATTCGCTTTCCATACGTCGAATGATTATGCGATGCACAATACACGCGTGTATATTACTATTGTGAACATTGTTGTATTGAACATAATATTATTATCACGGTCAACCAACGTTATTTCTTCGCTTTTATATTCGACAGTACAACCGAGTTAATAATGGTAACCCGGACATAACGCGTATCCCACTTAAAATATTTAATTCTGGTTCGACTCGCTCGCGTCAACGATGTTACCGTATTTTCATCATTACATTAACAGACTTTTCTCCTCGTACCTACGTTTTAATGATAATTATTGCTGTACAGTGTACACAGCTGTACCTAATTACTGAACCGAGAAACATCAGTCACCGAGTTGATTTGAAAATATTTGCACTTAAACCGGAGGCGAACTGGCTAGGAGGGTGCTATAGGTGGTTGATCCCCGCCTGGAACGATGACAATTTAGGCTGCTCGAATAGATTCTTGCCGATTTAACGAAAATATTTATTAGTGTTTTTAGTATTAGCTGTATTCTAGAACACTAAGTAATAAAAATAAAGATGGAAGAAACACCATACAAAAACAGTGTTACCGGAAACTATTTTGGGACTTTATTAATAGCCCAAAATTTAGGCAGAATTTTCTGTTTTCTCAGGCCGATTGTTTTTCCTAGTCCCGTGACTTAAACTCTGTTGTACAATTACCTTTTTATTATTGTACAATAAGTTCCAAAATCATAATACTTTGATGACTGTTGAAAAATAAAATTCCAATTGTTGTGTATTATACGCACATGACTTTTACACATTATAAAGGTCTTACATGCACACTGTATTCGAACAATCAATTAGAAATAATTAATAAGTTTCCATATTTAAATAGAGTACATTACTTTCACATTTGTTGGTCGTGGATTCTGGTGGGATAATGGATCGGATGTGTTGTGATATTAAATCGTAAAATAATTTATTATGATTTCATTATGGATACAATATTACGAGTGGGATTATGTTAAGGCGCCCGGTGCCAATGTAATTTTGTACACAAAAATACTCTCTACGGGAATAATGATCCTGTTAGGTATGTAAAATCAACCAAATGTGATATTTTATTTTTAATTAAATATTACAGTGTAATATTCTACAGGTCGTTACGAACTCTGTTTTTCAATATTTTAATTTTATAATATGTCTTCAAAAATAATACAATTTTAAGCGTTTTTTTTACAATTTATATTATTCATTTAATTTGAAATAAAATTAAAAATCAGGGTTCGATGCGTCTTGAGAAAGTCTTCTTCTTTCAGATAAAAAAAAATATTTATCAAAATCAGACAACTCTGCAAGACCTGATAATTATTCACATGAAGTTGTTTTTATCGATATAATACATAAATATAATACACACTATCAACCCCGCCCCTCCCCCCCTATATAGGTATCGGACAGTAGATTAGTGGAGAGGTATTATAATTATTAAGGTGGCAACTAAAATTTTAAATTTAATTTTCAAATTTTATAGAATTGCAACAAATTTTAAAGACTGGCAACGGGCCCCTGAAAAGCTCATTTACAACTTAAACGCGATAGTATCTTTAGAACCTGTGGGTTTCAAGCTACCTGCAACCTGACTTTTTTTTTGTGTGTGTGTGTGTTTTATCGGCTTGTACATATGAATTATTTCGAGAAATAAAATTCAACAATCTAAAATATATATCTATACTTCTATATTCATATATTTACGTGCTAAATATATGTGAAAATATGAAATCTTTGTATCGAATGCACTCAGAAACTACTCATCCGAGTTTTTTTAAATGAAAGAGTACATCGTGGACCAGACTATAGGCTTAATTTCAAGGTAATTTTGTAATTACCCACCGGTGTGTGGCCCGCATTATTGGTTGTTAAATGTTTATTATATTATATGTTTGTTCATACCTTGACCGAAAAATAATACAAGTACGTTTATAAAATAAACAAATCTTATGCACGACTACACGAACAACAGCCCCAATATTTGCAAACAACTATCTACGGGGGTGGAGCACGCGGGACATAGCTATTATTATTATAATATTAATGTAAACTACATTTAGTCTACATTCTAGTTAACGTACCTATAGGATATAATAGGTATGATATTTAACCATTCTTCCAAGTATAATGCTACTGCATAAACTATCAACTACCAAGGAACACTTAATATGATAATCCGTTATAAATATTCGTGTTACAAATTTACATAATACAGCGACGATAAAAAAACTTAATACGTATCTCTATGTTTGAAGTTAGAAATTAGAACAGATACATAATTGAAATATAAATCATAATAATAGACAAAATAGTAATAAATAATATATCTTATAACCAAATTGTTATTCACCACAGTAAATATTACTAGAAAACAACGGAAATTATCTAAATCGAAAGAAAATTCGAATTAACTAGTACATCATAAACTCACAAGGTGATACTATT
The DNA here is from genome assembly GCA_008086715.1 of Sitobion miscanthi. Classification (NCBI taxonomy): domain Eukaryota; kingdom Metazoa; phylum Arthropoda; class Insecta; order Hemiptera; family Aphididae; genus Sitobion; species Sitobion miscanthi. The sequence goes on from CM017797.1 coordinate 98,700,665, forward strand.
TTTTATATTTTACAAAAGCAATAGTGGACGAGTCGATTAAATGTGATCACTGGTTTAATATTGGATCAATCAAAATAATAAAGCTAAAAAGTTAAGTTGTCAAATTATATAAAATGTCTTATGTTTGGTAATTTATTCACTTTATCAAAACAAAACCTTCACCATCTGGTCTGGCTAAAATGATGCACTTGATGTCTTGATGTTCACTATGTACTGAACCCGGACAAGCAATCGTATTTGCATTGATGCACTAATCGTATTGATTCTCATTAAAAATATATAAAATGTGATATCACATAATACGGTTCCATATTTTATGGTAGCTATTATCAATGAATTTAACTGATTAATAGTTTGAAACAGGTAGATAGGTAAGTCGTACTCCGTGCAAGGCATCCGTTGAAAACAATTAAGTCACCTCAAAATATAATGTTGTAACTGGTGGTAGATTACACATTATCAGCGCCTATAAAAAGTAAAATAATATCCAGACAATCCAGCAAAGGTGTCAACCTCGATGCAGTATGCAAATTGTTGGTAAGACCATATTATGATTACGACAACAACCGTCACAGTTGTAGCCATAGTATCCACACCGTATAATATACGGCCAGAAGAGCGCCACCTATATAATATATGACGTTTTAAAGGTCGTCGTAGCAGACTGTTACTCTTTATAATTTGGCTTATAACTTTGAAACTAATCACAACTTTCTCCATTAAAAAAATCTACATACATATTTAAATATCCATATTGTTCTACCATTTTCAAAGTTTCCTTCGGTAAATAGTGTAGTTTAAATTAAACGATTTCATGTCATTCCAATACGTCCAAAAGTTTGAATAAATATTAAAAGCACTCGTTCCACATTATTATATACCTATCATCCGTATAAAATAATAGTATATCGTAACAGCAATTAGTACAACCAAGTTATTTATTAATAACCACGCCTAACTCATAATATTTGAATTATCTAATGTAGGCATTAATTGTTTTAATTAATATTGTAATTTGTAACCAAGTGATTTATGGTAGTATCTAGGTATAACAGTAATGTTATAATTTGTTTTAAGATTTTAAAATAATAGTAACCCATAGAACGCCATTATAGCCAATAAGAGTGATTCAATTATTTAACGCGTATTTGACCAGCTGTCTCTTTCGCCAATGAAGTTTTCTATATCATACGAGTTGAAGAGAGCTAGAGCAAGACGTATGCATTCTATATGAATTATTTCTTTGTCTTCTAAACAAACTGCACTAGGCAAGTCTACACTATATTTGTACAGCTGCAACTTACACCGTTAAAAGACCTGCAGCCGTTATAATATGCTCATGCGTCACCATGGCAGCGCTGATTTATTTATCACATTTACCTGTACCTAGTCCAGGACGGAATGAAATAGTAAAAGAATTGTGGTTATTTTCGAATATTACACGGTTGGTCGACCAGCCACTCTGCCGGAAACAATATCATCGATAAAAATCACCGAAATTGTACTCTATTTTAGATTCTGAGCCGAGTGAAACGAACGAACCTCTATTGACTTTACAATGTGTGCACCGTTCATAATAGAAAAAAATGCTTTCATTTTCAACTTCAATATATAATTTTCTGGTAGGTCATAGTGATATTCTAGTATTTTATAAAACTAAAATATTATTACATTTCAGTAGATTCCTATATATATATAGTGCTTGTCTACGTGAATTCGGAACATTGTACGTGTAATATATAATTTTGAAATATATTATCTAAGTTGATAAACGCGTACTTTCACTTTTCATTTAATCAAAATATACTTCAATCTTTATAATAAGTACATAATATGATAAGCAGTGCTCGAAACATTTCAATGGGTAGATAAACATGAATATAATATTATAATATGATAACGTTATAAATGATAATTTATTCTTATTAATTTACGGCAGTCAAATAATGAGTTGTTTGCAAGGTTTCTTAAATTCTGAGTATCATTCACTTTGTGGAATAAAATATTTACCGAACACATACTTATTATTATTACTAGGTATTAGTTATAAGTAGGGTTCGGCACTTCTTGTATATTTTGTATCCATGTTTTTTTGGAGTGGTTGTAAATTGTTCCAAGTAGGATGTATTATTTGTTTTGTGAAAATAGAAATAAAACACAAAGTTTGAATTAGCATATTTTAGAGTATTTTTCGACGTATTTTAGAAAAACTGAATTTTATTTGCAAATCTTTTTATAAAATTAGTTAAATTACCTTTTTTTCCGTGTTAATCGAGAACCAGATGAGTGACCGCATTAGCAATAATATTTCTCCTCTGGCTCCCATCGTCTATTGAAATAAATAAAATCTATTATAATTGCTGAATTGCATACGTGTTATGCCTCGCAGCCTGACAGACTCTTCCGTTATTATATTAACTAGTACATTTAAAAAAAAAATTGTTATGAGCAATTAAAAATTAAATTGATTTCCCTGAATTGCTTTTACATAAAAAGTATCTTTATCGATTAACAATTGCCTTCGACAATATTGTACGATAACTTAATATTTAAATTCTGTATTATACACAAATTAAAATCAGCACGTCTACCCTAATACGATACACGGCATTGTGTAATTAATTAAGAAATACCTTGCTATTTATCTACATCGTCTAATGACAATTTTTTTTAACTATGTCTATGACCTTAGATTTGTTTCAAGACTGCCTTATTTCCGTTTGCGATGTTCTTGCGTTAAATGAAAACTCATTTTCGTTATATATGTTGAGTGGAAAACAGTAATATTTAGAGTTGTGGTTGTATTGCATTTCATAATTTGTGATATTGCAGTCGTAATACGAAAAACGTCAGTCCTGTATTTTCAAATGGAATTTTTTTACTGCTGCGTCTCAAATTATGGTAGTAAGTACCTATTGCATTCACATAAAAAAATTGTAAAAAGCCACGTGCCTAACCTTTTGAGTTTAAGAGAGGATTTCATAATATTTAATTAAGTCATAATGTAAAACAGGTATGTTTATAAGTATTTACATTTTTGGTTTCACTCTTTAAAATATCTTCGTCTTAAACTTAAAATCGCTTTTTCTCAAAACTATAAATTTTGAGTTGTGACACTCCCGCTCTATAGCCATTAGCCGCAGTTTCCAGACATAATATGTGTTCATGTTTCTTCAAAATAGGCATGAGAAATTCTATTCTTAATTGATTTTTTGTACGCGAGCAATACAATACCATACTGAAAATACGAACTTCTTATTCATTTTTTTTTTTTTATATATTTGTTTTAATGACTTAGATATTTATAAATATTACTGTGAAAGTTTTTACGTAAATACAACTTAAATTTATGAAATATGACATAAATAAATAATAAGATTACTACATTGTAAAAAAAATTACACAATGACAAATTGGAGTTTTTTACAATTTATTATATCATCACTCGTATACAAACCATTTAAACCGTATATTAACAATTTTATTTTTATTAAGTACATGAGTTGTATAAATTGTAAAACACGTGTAATTATTCTATATAAAGACTTTTAAAATAATAATCAAAAATGAATATTTATTAAACATATTGTTAATTTATTCGACTATTATCATTCTGATCATAAATGATAAATTGCCCGTGCCATCCACCGAGCTTGATGCATAGCACCAGGAGGATAAATTGTTATACTGTTTTCCAAATCACCACTAAGAAACATTAGTACTAATTCTAAAAGTTCACGGTAATCTCCACGAGAATGTTTAATTTTTAATTTATTTTTGACACAACTAAGAATATCTTCCATCACATTTTCTAAAATAGCACCACATGCTTGATCTTCAATCCCACTATTATATTTATTAGTATGCATTTCGCACCATTGTTTTTGAAAATTTTTAAATAATCGGGCTCGTAGTAACTTGAGGTATTTTAATTTCAAAAACAGCTCTCAAAATAAGTTCATAAATATGATGTCTACACGGAAGATATAGTAAGTCTCTTCCTAACTTTTTTTCAATTAAAATACGTGCTCCATTTAAACGACCGGTATTGGACGCAATTGTGTCACAACACAAAGCTTGTACTATATTGTATAATCCCCAATCTCGTAATGCATTACACACAGCTGCAGCTTGTTCTTCGCCTGTTGACCACCCAAGTTTTGGTACTCCTAAAATTTTTTCTATATTTTTGCTAGTTATCACGATTGGAAGCCGTTCAACAGTTGCATTTCTAGTTGTAAGATCCGGTAACATTTTTCCGTCCCAATGTACAACTGCGTAATTTTAAGCTTATGCATCTTATAAAAAATATTATAATACAAAATATATTGGAAATTTAATTTACTTGAAAAAACATATTATAAAAAATTACGATTTTCATAACGGCTTACGAAATAATTACGGAAATACAAAAATTGTCTAAAATTATTTAAAAATGAATAAAGCTCAAACTTTAACTTCAATTCGGCACGGGTTAACTTTATTTGATTGACCTAAATTTTTTTTAGTTCATTTTTGTATATATACACACCGATTTAGGGGATGAGACCAAAAATATTTTGAAATTGAAAATTAAGGAACACCCTAATAATCATAGTACAAAACAAATTACCTATGAACAAAACATAAATATAAAACAATAACAGAATTGTAAATATGGTAAAAATATAAGTAGGGACCTATAATAATGTCCTAATATAGTGATATATAATATATATCGTGTTTTCAACTTTTAAAGTACCTAACACGAATTATATCAGCAAAATTACGTTGTATTTATTAGGGTGTTTTCCTTGAGATAGAGGACGTCGTTAACATACACATAATTAGATAAAGAATTTATATTTTACCCTTTTTATCTGTACATAAAAATTTTCTTGAATATGTACCCACGTTATTTTTAACTCGATTTAGATTGCCTTATTTTTTCTAAGCAACTTTGACTTATTAAGTTTTTTATACCTTTCAAATTTACTTTTAAAGGTGGTATAAAGTTATACAAATTGCGAGAAACCACAATTTGGAAGAATGAGGAAAATCGTACACAGTTAAAAACGCGAAATGGGTACTTAATTCATAGGTACAACTTTACACCGTCCTAAGAAAGTCAATTTTTAATTTGTAAGATTTACTGTATGTCAAATTTGTTAAAGAAATAGGAAAATCCAAATCAAATTTTAAAAAATGGTGGACTATATTCAAGGACAATTTTGGATACTCAGATAAAAAGAGGGCGCGCCCGGGCGTAAAATAAATTGTTTACCAAATTATGAATAGGTACTTTAACGTCATATATCCAATTGAAAATTCCCTAATAAATGCAAGTCAAAATATAGCCGAAATAATTCGTGTTGCTTACTTGCTTACCTTCAAAATAATTAAACATACGGTGTATATTTTCAACGATTTAAGTGTTAAATAAAAAAAAGGTTTACATATAAAATTGAATAAAATATATATATACATATGGTAAAATTGCTCCTTTTAAGTAAAAAACATCAATTATAAATAAGATTTAACTAGAAAGTTAAAAATACATCAAACACTAAGATAAAAAAAAAATAAACAACACTGGTAGATTAAATAAAATAAGATAAATTAGTCAAAAATATAGTCTTGTTTAACACACAATACAATTAATTGACGAAGCGTTTTAATGAACCAATCAATAATTCACAGAATTTCCGTATCTAATGAATTTAACGCGTGTTCAATATTACTAATTAGTTTTGATGTAATTTTCAATTTACTGACGTGTCACTATACTCACTGACTAGTCGAACGACCAACCCATTCGTAAGTAGTAAGTAGGTAGGTACTACGCCAGCATTATGTAAGTGTTAAAGTGTGGCACAAGTGAAACAAGTGTAAATAAATTTAACAATTTAAAAATAATTGCACTTATAGTTTGCACTTCTAGAATAAAACCGCCACAACTCAAAATCAATGAACTTTGAGTTATGACTACTTTCAAAAAATAAAAAAAAATAGTTCTATTGAGTGCCACATTCAACATAGGTATTATGATATTTCATTTTTCCTCCAAAATTATGTATCAGTATTGAATCATTCAATTTTTAGATAATTTTTAAGGAAACAGAGCCATATTGACTTTATTTGGCAGTATAATCTGTTATTTAATTTATCCAATTAATAATCACTGGAGTCAAAACTCAAGACTGCCTTATTTCCGTTTGTGATGTTCTTGCGTTAAATGAAAACTCATTTTCGTTATATATGTTGAGTGGAAAACAGTAATATTTAGAGTTGTGGTTGTATTGCATTTCATAATTTGTGATATTACAGTCGTAATACGAAAAACGTCAGTCCTGTATTTTCAAATGGAATTTTTTTACTGCTGCGTCTCAAATTATGGTAGTAAGTACCTATTGCATTCACATAAAAAAATTGTAAAAAGCCACGTGCCTAACCTTTTGAGTTTAAGAGAAGATTTCATAATATTTAATTAAGTCATAATGTAAAACAGGTATGTTCATAAGTATTTACATTTTTAGTTTCACTCTTTAAAATATCTTCGTCTCAAACTTAAAATCGCTTTTTCTCGAAACTATAAATTTTGAGTTGTGACACTCCCGTTCTATAGCCATTAGCCGCAGTTTCCAGACATAATATGTGTTCATGTTTCTTCAAAATAGGCATGAGAAATTCTATTCTTAATTGATTTTTCGTACGCGAGCAATACAATACCATACTGAAAATAAATCGTAGTTACTTACTCTAAATCTTATAAGGATAATGCATTACAATTTAGTCGTTAGCATTAAATTTCGAAGATTGGACAAGTCAACTATTTATAAATTTAACTGCCACAAATAATGACGGCGTTTTAATATTACACAAATAACTATGTAATTTATAATAATTATTTGAACTCAACATTTTCTAACTGGAAAAATGTAATATATAATTTATAAATTAAAAATAGTCTTATTTTTACTCAATATTTTGAATTTTAGAGTAGAGAGGTCAAATAAATTGAGAAAGCAATCTAGCAAAACCAATAATTTCTATAAAAACAAATGTATTAATTCAAAGTAAAATATACTATTAAAAGGACTAAAACATCATAATATGCAATACGTGAAGAATACTACAATAATATTTGTAGAAATTTAATTTTAGCTTCAGAGAAATACTAGAAAGTTATTTAACGCATAATGATGTGTTTTTTAAGGGTTTTTTTGTATAAAGATAACTCGTTATTTCAGAAATATAGTTGGTATGAAAAACTAAATATTTTTCAAGTTTATAATTTCAGAACATTTTTAAAATAGAATAACAACTATGTAGTTATAATGCTTCTTATCAGAAAAAATTGTATAGGTTGAAAAATGCCTCGCAAATTGTGCATATTTTATGAATTATATATTTTTTTTTTATACATTATACGTGTCAATAATTATAATATAATAATAATATGAAGATTTTAAAATAGAAACACTATCATAAAAAGAGACAATGAACTACCCCTTTGCGGAGGGTGGGCTCCAAATGTGCTTTTACACTCGACACGAGCTTGCTGCACCTAACATTGTAGGATGGTCAAACAATTTAAATCTGTATGTGGGATAATAATTTTAAAATAGTAGGTATACTTACCTACATTATTTATTTTTATTTTTATTTAATTATTACTATTATTATTATATGATAAAATACAAAATTTGAAAATAATATATATACATGCCTATTCAAACATAATATTTCGAATATAATATGACTTCTTCGAAGACACTCTTCTTGGAACACGAATTTTCGAACATATTATGTTATAACATTTACCCATCACACTTTCTAATCCCAGCCCCCAGGACACGTGTACTTTATGCCATCATGATCACTTTATTTCTCCATACAAAAAAACACGTACCCTGCAAGATAACGTTCAATTAGTAATTAATTACAAACTATATATATTATATCAATGTTTTTTTTTTTTTTTAATACAAATTCTGGTTTCCGGATGCTTATAATGCACGGCTGCACGGCTGTCAAAAGAAACATTACATACAGTAGGTACACTTAAAGTTATTATAATAAAATACATGGTTGGTATTAAGAACTCTGAAAATCGGGTGCTGCAAATAAGAAACTATAAAAACAGCCAAAAACTATATAGCTCTACTACAAGCTTATATAAGTAATTGGACTCGTCGTGACCATCGAGCCCTGAAACTACAATAATAATAAAATAAAAACGGTACATTACGTTAACTACTGTACGCGGACCTTTTGTGCACTATATACTGTACCAAAATAGCGTAATAATTTTAACCTTAAAATACATTCTTTACGAAACGACATACATTGAGCGGCAAGTCAATTAAATAATAAAACACCGTATGGTGCGCCTAGCTTAAGCGTTTACTGATAACAAATTTTCAATTTAAAATTCGTTTGCTGTCGACTAAAAATACTTTGTATACGATATAATATAATATTATTCTAAATCTAAACTATACAATTAGAGATTTTTAATTCACCGAAAATTCACGTCATGACTAGTATGAAAATATTTAAATTTAGAATTTATCAAAAAAATATATTAAAATTTAAAAGTTATAACTCAGAAGTAAGTACCTATATAAAAGATGAACGGTTGCGTATGCTTAAACAAATAATAGATACCTACATGAAAATATGAAGTACATAGAAACTCAACCAAATAAGAAGCGGTCACATTTGGATAACCCACGGACACAACATTTTTTTATATATTTTTTTTTTTAATTTGAATAATTTTCACAATATAGCGCGCGATCAATGTGCTCTAATAAAGCGGAATCAATTGTATTATTTTCAAATCGCCAAATAAAATCCATGCTAGCATTTTAATATGAAACTAAACATTTTGTAGCAGCGAAAGCATGCGGATATAGTCGATTGATAAATAATTGAATGATATATGCTCCATCTTATTACGGTTTACAATTATTAGTACCGTAATAATTAACGAGCCTTTTGTATAAAAAAAGAAAAACACCGCTCGAGTATTCGAAAGTAATATTAATGATTTTAAGATTTTAAACTCAGGTACTATACCTACGTTTGTACCAGGGACCCCCACTCTAGTCCTTAGTTATCCTGTATAATATGTCTTCAGATTTAAATTATACACAATACACATATTTCTCTAATCCAGTTCCTTCCCTCAAAACATAAAATTATAACACATAATGTAAATAATTAAAAACTAGGTAAGCGAATGAATACACAAAATATGCCATTAAAATATACAATATGTCAATATACGTTTAATTAATTATAATAATTCGTGTTTTAATTATAAATAATAATAACAAAATGTTTGATTCTTTTATATTATTAAATCAAACTACGCGCTTTTAAAGTCCCCCACAAAAAAAAAAAATAAATAAATAAAATATATCCATAAAATTTTAATAACTTAAAAATGATATTTATATGTGTACTTACTACTAAATTCTTTAGGAAATGCATTTAAACAAAAAAAAATGTTTCTAAAATAAATCACTACATTTAATTATATATGATTCGGAATAATATAGTTTTAGTTTCTTAAACAAAATATTTATAATATTAAAAAATTGAAATTGAAATCTTATGCTTTTATAATACAGTAGGTTTCTAGGTGAATGTTTTCTTTTTACTTTTTTTGTTATGCATTCGTATGCTTCCCAATTTTATACTGCATTACTGCGCATGGTAAAATTTCACTATAAAATCAATTTGTATTCATCAGTTTCATCAAAGTGTTATAAGTGTTAATATAACTTATCAATTAAATGGTGTTTAGTAATACTATAAGCAGTTGGAACATAGTTCATAAGGGAGGCAGTAAATTTATACCTAATCAAAATGTGAGAGGCTCTGTTACCTTTCATCAGACCTTAAACACTCGAAATGTTATAATAAAGATAGTCACCTCTATACATCGCGCGTAAGTTGAATTCCTGCGAAAAACCCAAAAACATTGATTTATAATGAGATCATATTTTACGGTTATTACATACCTATAAATAATTGAGTACCATATATATTTTAGCAATTAATTAGTATATTCTTATCATAGTATATTGCATATTTGTACTACATCTGTATTGTATAATCTTTATTCAAAAATATGTAATTTAGCTAATTTGTGTTGTATTTGAAACTTTCAACTATCTGAACTTCTACTCTGCCAGATGTTTATAACAATAATAAAATACTATATGAATACATAAAACGAATTGTAAGTACCTACTTACCTACCTCCATAAACACAATTAATATAACCAGACATAATATTATCCGTTTATACATTTAAAATGTCATTTTTTCGTTTATACTTGGCAAATAATTTAATGTAAATTACTTTGGTCTCCACTGTAAGTATTGATTAAAGACAATCAAGTAGATATTATCTAATCGCACAATACCTCATTACCAGTTTACGTTATCGGACAAAATCTCATACAAACCATAAAAAAGTAAGTATATTATATTATGATGGTTAAACCGACAAAGTTTCTAATGCGTTTGTTACAGTACCATTCCCAAGATATTAGCAGTGAGCTGTTACATCTTGTAATATTATAGGTACCATGTTTAAAAAACGAATTCATCGCACTGTGTATTGCGACCATGTACCTAGTACAAAACGTGTTCGCACTTATTTCGTAGGTATCGTACGTACATGGAGGAACGTTATATAAAACTTTTTTATGGTCTCTTACCTCGTACAGTTTTACGATCGAAATTTAAAATTCTTACCGTCAAATTATATTATTATTTTATTCTGCAGCCTACGACTTGATGTCGCCGCAAGCTCATAAATAATGAACCATAATAATGGTATATTATACCGTAAAGTCTCCCATACTCCTGTGCTTGTGCGGCATATACCCGAAATGAACCACAACGATAGAATCTTAATATACCCGGAACACCGGTGATTCCATAGTTTTGGCCTATGGGGAAGTTATTTCAATATTCAAATGCAGAATCAAGCTTGAAGTCGCAAATTTAAAGCCATTGATTTTACAACGCTGGTACGCAGTAACACTTTATTTTTTTGCATCGAAGCCTCAAATACGAACTTAAAGTAAAAATTATAATAACTTTACTCGTAAAATAACACTTAAAACGAAAATAGTTTTCATTTAATATTAAAATATGTTAATATTTTATAAAAAAAAAAAACTGCATCAAATGTGTGGAATAAACGCACTTCGGTATGACAGTGCCGACATTCTTCTGAAATACACGTTCGATCATGAATTTCCCCAACAATAGAATTTTAAACGGTTTTAACGCGAATGGGATGAGCTTAAAACCAATTCACGTTTTACTGGCCAAGTCAAACTATAAATAAAGAATGGTTTTAAATTTTTTTCTGATAAAAATAAACTCGCGAATTTTTTATACTGTGGGCGGTGTACCTATTCATCACAAAATACTCTATTCTTTAAAATACTATTTCCTAAATATACACATTTATACCATAAAAATTATCTATTTAATGTTACCACTAAGGCATTATACTTACCTGACTCTTTCGTCCACGTTATCTTAGTGAGATAGTACTCATCTTTTCCGACGACGCAAACGAGGCTGGTACAAAAGAAAACGACTTGACGATAAGGTCGTCATTTCCACGTGACGATGTCGGCGAATGCGTAGAATTTATACATCCGTTCGTATTACATAATAATAATATGGTCGATTTGCATGTAGTATCGTTAGCCGACAAAAAAATCCATCAACGAAATGTTTGTGTTTGTTTCTTCGCTGCATTTGCTGCACAGATACGATTGGTTGATAGATAAATATTAATCATTAAAATGTTCGAATCACCGTGATCGTGGACCTTTCATCATCGGCACACAAAATGAAATAACTCGTAAACGACCGGTACGAATTTCGATTCTGGTATAGAAAAAATGTTCAGAACAAATAGGTATCCACTAAATAATTTACAGTGGAAAAGGCATACCTAGTTATACTCGTCTGATGATTTTGGGTCCACAGTTCATATTATTACAATGCGTATTCATCTAATATGATTCTGATCCTTAGATCTATGCTGCTTAAAATCGGACTTTCTCCTGATTGACACCTAACACCCGCTAAATAGGCCCCGGAAAATCATTTGGCACACATTAGGTATTTTGCATAGGTATAGCCCCGATATTCATCGAGCCGGACCTTGGTGTGGAGTGAATAAGAACGCAATGAATAAAATGCGCCATCGGAGCTGTTTTTCGCCACAGAGCCGTTTTTCTTTTCCATTTACTCGCGTTTTGAAACGTATCCACAGTGCAGCAATATGTAATGACAATATGATGGAGATTGGTGACCGCCGGAGACATCGAAATGCGCCTAAAACAGTAAAATGCTCGTCGGCACACGATCGTAAAATACCCGTATGACCGAAAATTCCGATGAATATCAATTTCCGAGCGAATAAAACCTAAGAGAAAACACAGTCTCGCGTAAAAACGAAATTTAAAAACATAAACGCTTTACTGCCGCACGGTATAGCCAGAGAAAGATTAATCTTGACAAATGCTTTAAAAGTTTTTCCTCCCTTTTATATTTTTTCCGACGCTGATTTTCTCTCGCCACAAAAATACCCCGAATAAGTCAAACCAAAACTGGCTTAAATATTGTGTTACGCCGACTCATCTGTTTTTCTTTATTGCGAACGTTTTTTTGTTCTTAACGTTTTACATTTAAATTTTCAAAACGCTGTTTTGGCCACCTGTTTTCTTACCATAATTCCGCGACCGTACGATTTCGACCGTACACGCGTATACCGTTTCCCGAAGGTCAGAACTCTTATTTCATACAAAATTCGATTAAAATATATAATAGAACAATCAATTTGATGAGACATGTCGGATAAAATATATATTACATCGTATCTACTGATGTTTGGAGTTCGCTCGATTTGCTGCCCAATCGGTTTGCACGTAATACGACGAATAATATTTTATGTTATTATTATAATCAGACGATTGCAAACAACGTCGGCTGTACAGCAGTACCTATGTTATTATGTTGAATATTATTATTATGAATGGACCCTCGAATATATTATACGCCTATAGGTACCTTCCTAATATTGGGTTTCAAGTGTTAGCCGGTGCATTGTACTGTATAATTATATGGTAGTTGTAACAGGAACAAAACATCGTGTATTATCTGTGAACATTGCGACCGTATAAATTATTATAATCTGTACTTGATTAATTTATATGATGATAGTTCGAATTTACTCGTGACTTATACGTAACGATAAGCCGTCGTATTGTAACACATTTTCCACTACGCTTTACTCGGCGTTGTAAAATTTTCGCGATTTTACCGTAACCACATAGGTCATGGGATAACGCGGTTCGGGAACTATAGCTGGGTAGATATATTACCGACAAAGTTAAAATTTTCGAAAATTAAAACCGTCGACATATTTGACAAAACCATCTCGTACACTCGTGCCTCAAATGTATGACTATAATTGAATTGTTTTAACACGTCAATACGTGACGGATTTGCTAGATCAATAGTATCACATCACGTGATTCACATAATTATTTTATGATATATTTTAATTTTAGTTAGTATTTATATTTCATAGGAATAGTTTTTTTTTATAAAATCGGCTCTATTTTGAAGGGATATATTAGTCGTTATTTAAAAATTATAACGACCATAAAGTTTACTCAATCATTTTCAGGATCGGTCTGTGTTATCATTTATCGTCATCCGCGGTTCGAAAACCACAGTACGATTATACGAGTGTTATTTTATATTTTTGTTTCTTTGAAATAATTTATTTGCCGTTCCTAAAAATTGTCATAAAATATGATGGAAAATGTCGAGGGATATTATGTACGGTGCACTGGCACAATTATGGTGTCGAAAAACGATTAAGTCCCACACGCTTTTCTGGAGAGTTTTCAATTTACACATCCGTATGGGTTTTAAAAATGTTGCACACTTATAATTATTGTTATCGTCGACATTGAAATATAGACGAGGAAACCGTATTAATTATTAAAGGTGTTCTGAGCGGTTTGTTCGTCAGCCGGATTCACTGCATTAATATTGTACGCGTATTTAGCACGAACACCACTTAGCCCGTGTATACGATAACATGCATGTACCTATAATGTACCTATTTATCGAATTTATTATAATTATAACTTTATACGTTTATTACAATTTACAGTTATCCATCATAGCGATATATTATTGTTATAGGACGGTAAGTATTATTGGCAGTAAGACTGTAAAATTGAGTGGTGCATGATATCGACGACTCGTCCGTTGACTCCAAAAACCGCACACTTTTGATAAAATACAGGAAAAAACCGCACACTTTTGGTAGGTTAAAACCGCACACATTTAATAGATTAAAACCGCACAATTTTAAAAATTGTCGTATCCAAAAACTGCACAGTTATGATTTTGACCCCAAAAAAATCGATAAACAAAAAACGCATATGTATATGTATAGTTAATTATTTGTTCTCATTATTCTCATAGTTCATAAAAAAAAAATGTATATATTTAAAAATTTTAAGTATCAATTTTAAAAAAATGTCTACTTAAAAATGTATATTTAAAAAATGTATATATATTCAATAATTTAAAAAAAAATGTAAAATGAAAAATGTATAGGTATATTCAAAAATTTTAAATATTAATTTAAAAAAAATTTAAAACTTTCAAAGTTTGATTGGCTGAAACCTACTGCTGACGTTTTTTAAAAACTTTATACGAGCTCCGTCACGTAAAAATTCATCCCAAAATTGAAACAATAGTACATAATATAGTACATATCTTAAATATAATCTTATCTTTTCACTATTTTCACTAAAAATAGTGTGTAGTTTCAACCCACCATAAATGTACGGTAATTTGTTATACAATGACCGATAAGCTGTGCGGTTTTTGGCTATCGACCTTTTTAGGGCTAAAATCAAAAATGTGCGGTTTTTGGATACAACCGACTCGTCCATGAAGTTAGCCCACCGACTTCGTACAACCCACTCAAAATCCATGCCAATACTTTGCGAATAATTTGCTAGGATTTTCCAGTCCATTCCCGGAATTAGCTAGTCATTCCTTCCACCCCTATTCAAGGGTCCGCCAACTTCAGGTAGCCACCCACCTTACTCAAAGGCTCCGCTCAATAGGTTATATAATAACATTTTATTTGTTGGGTAAAAACGCTTGAAAATTTGATGGAAGGCTCCTAGGTTACCTGACATTTTCCAAATATTTTGACTTATTTTGAGCTGTTTACGGACATTGTCAGTTTCCATTTTTTTTTCTATAAATATCAATTAAATTTTATCTGTTGAGTAAAAAAGCTTGAAAACTTAATAGAAGGCTCCTGGGTTATTGTTTCAAAGGCAGACGAAAAGAAATAAAAATCCTTAGTCACGATTTTTATTTATAAGCATTTAAAGTTCAAATCTTGACAAAATACGGAAAAATCATGAAAAATAGCAAATTATTTTGAGTTGAGAATTCATAAAAATTTTTCCTTTTAAATCTAAGATTTGAAAATGTAATACAAGATTATCCATAAGTTCGTCAACCTTTATCAAAAAAAAAAAATGTCTACAAGAAAATC
Organism: Sitobion miscanthi; assembly: GCA_008086715.1. Taxonomy (NCBI): domain Eukaryota; kingdom Metazoa; phylum Arthropoda; class Insecta; order Hemiptera; family Aphididae; genus Sitobion; species Sitobion miscanthi. The sequence continues at coordinate 98,716,293 of CM017797.1, forward strand.
AAATTAAATTTTTATGAGCGTTTGAAATTCATATTTTTACAACATTTGATATTCACTCGATTTCTCATGTAACGATTTTCTTATTTTATTGTAATCAAAAAACGTATGACTGTAGATACTTAAAAATTTCACTGAATGTTTATATTAGCATTTTCTATACACAATAAGATTTTGAAAATAATTTGACTCTTTTTGAGCTGTTTACGGACATTGTCAGTTTTCAATTTTTTTAGTTTTTTTTTTCTATAAATATCAATAAAATTTTATTTGTTGAGTAAAAAAGCGAGAAAATTTAATATAAGGCTCCTGATATATCGTTCTAATAGCAGTTGAAAAATATTAAAAATACATAGGCACAATTTTAGGTTAAATAGGTAAATAGGTTATATATAAATTACTTTATTCACAATAATATCATCAAAAATACTTGGTAATATCATAGGCTGACTGACCGTTTTCGCTCAGAATCGTTTTTCTTATACAATGATATTAAATCATTGAATTCAAATTTAACACCATCCAGTACAGTGACCCACACAGCAGAGCGACATCCACTTACCCACCTTTTTTCTACTTTAGTTTAGTATGTTGATATTTTTGATTGGTAAAAAAGTTCGAAAATTGAATATAAAGTTATTCATAAGTTGTTCATGTTATAAAATTAAAAAAAAATATCGAAAATACCTACATAATATTATAGTTACAATCATTTTTATAAGCGTTTAGTTATAATTTTGACGAAATTCATAAGTCACGATAAATTGCATATTTCTTTGAGTTAGAAATTCAAAACAAAATGTCTTTACACCTACTATCCATAAGATTTAAAAATGTAATATAAGACCCCTCATAAGTTTTTTTACCTATAATAAAAATTTTACTGGAAAATCATATAAATATTTTATGAGCGTTTGAAGTTCAAATTTTTTCGACATTTGACATTCATCTTTAAATTAACTATTTCTCCTCAATCGATTTTTGATATTTTATTATAATTCGAAACGAATAACCGTAATAAATTAAAACGCTAAAGGGGGGTATAATTGGCAAAGCCCACCACTCGAAACGCCACTTTTAAAATTTATAATGTGGCTTCAAACCCCCCACCCCAATATATTTTATCACCCAACCCATTTGATTATACTTATATATAGAGCGCGGATTTGTATGAATTTGCATATTTATTCTGGTTGATCGTATGGCATGCTAAGTGAGCACACAATTTGTTTCATGATATGACGATTTAAAAAATGAAACTTTTTAGCGCATATTTTTATATTTTTACATTTTAAGAGCTTATTTTACAATTTTAATAGCATATTTCATCTTTTAGTGCATATTTCGATGTTTTTTTTAGATATTTTAAAAATATACAGTATTGTAATATAAGAAAAAAATATCATATTTTTATAGTTTCAATTAATATCAAAATAAATTAATAGGTATACTTGTAGGTATAAACGGTTTTCCCAAATATGACCTTAGATCAATAATCAGTGTAATAAAATACATAATAAGATAAAAATTTTAAAGACTAAAATTTGTTTTAGAATACATTGTTAATATAAATTGATTCCTATTTTTTTCTTATAAATTAAAACTATCTACAAAAAAAAAAAAAAAAAAATAGATAAATATTTATAGTAGGGTTCGATAATTTTTTGCTAATTTTATTATGCATATTTTTATTTTTTGTGCATATTTTAACATTTTAGTGCATATATCTATACATATTTAGGATTTTTTAGTGCATATTTGGTTGGTTTTTAATGCATATAAATCCGCGCTCTACTTATATATATATTATAGTATTCCTTGTAATTATTATGCTGCTCGTACAATGACGATTGTTTAAAGAGATTAAAACATTTAACTATTTAAGAGAAAAATATATGAACTGTTTTTTTTTTTGTTACTTGGAAATAAGTTACACGTAGTTTTTATTCAGATTGAAAAGCAAAGAAATTACATTACATTTTCATCAGAGTGGATAATGAATAAGTAACTTCATTACTTTAATTTCTAAGTGATGAGTAAATTAACATACCAACGCTGGGGCTCCTCCAAAAATATAAACATAAAATATAAGCATAACTTAATACTCCTTAGGTAACATTCAGTTTCTCAGTGCTAAACTTACACTCATATAAACTCATATAAAATATTGATTTTTTTAAATCGTCTAAAAGGTATTGTTAGTTGTTACTTGTTACATACCTTAACTAAAAACAGAGCCGAATAACAATATTTAAAATTTTTACGATTTTACAGTAGGCACTTACTCACTTCAATTTTTATTTGTCATACCTATTCATAAATATAGTATGTAGATACAGTGTACACTAATTGTTCCTCCCTAAAATTGTTTTTGTAATCCTGAACCTAGTTTTACAATTCTATCAAGTTGCAATGTATGAACACTATGAACCAGTGGCACATTTACCGTTGGGTAAAACAATAAACAGCCTTTTCATTAAAGCAAATTACACAAATAATTGAAATAATTAAATATTACATATATTTTTAGACTGTTATAATATCAAATAAAATTATCAATATAGCAATATATTATATTATATATAAATAACAGAAAGCCACCATTTTAAGTAAAATGCGTTTTTTTATAATATTTACAGTTGCTTATAATTTTTTACAGACAATTTTCAATTTTCTAGAAGAATCCTATAATCTTATTGAAAACTATTTATACATCTCAATAATAAAATTTTATAGTACTACCGTTATTACAATAGTACAAACAATAAGAAATATTCGTTCACAATATTGCTTGTTGAACTAACTATACAGGAAATATTGTTTCAAACATAATTTAACACTTTTACAATAAATTAATTGGGAATTAAAAAGGTAAAATAATTAACAATATTTGTGTAGTCACTTCCCAAAATTAAATTTATACTTAATACTTCATAATATTATATCAGTTAATCATTGATACTTATACAATGATAAGTAAAAAATGTTTATAAAAATAATTATAAAGTCAAAAGTGGATAATGAAAAATGATAAATTATTTACTATATTATCATTCAACATAGACCACTCACAATTGAAATGGAATATTATACAATATTAAAATAATAAAACTCATAAAAAACTTTGGAATATATATAACGAAATGTTAAAAAGGTGTAAAGTGCTATAACTTTGATTTTATTCTGCTGTATTGATATCGTTTATTTCATTACTATCTGGAGGAACATTTCTTGTTTCTTCAATTGGAAGAATCTCATTATTCTGTTGTTCCGTATTAATAGATGACTCACAATCTGCACCAAAATAAAAATCATCATGAGGTTCGTGAGATTTTTCTTCCAAATTCATGTCATGATTAGTCTCATCTACTTGAGACACAAAAGTGTTGATTGAACAATGTTCCTCATTAATTGGATTGTGAGAAGACTCTTCATTAAAAGATTGGTGGATATTAGGTTGGTCATTTTCATATTTTGTATTACTATCAGATTCAAATTGTACATTTTGTACAAATTCTTCATTGTTTTGGCTCATTTCATTTTCTTGTTGGGAATTAAAATTGTCCTTAGAATCGTTTTGATATTCTTCCTGAGGGTTATACTTATCGTTCTGTTTTTCTTCTAAATGTTGCTGTTCAAAGTTCTCTATGGGTAGTTTTTGTAAATTCTGCTGTGTTTCTTTAATATCGTCATGGGATTCTTGTGCATTATTAGTGAAATCATTTTGATAATCCTCCTCAAATTGTTGATCTTTATTATTATGTTGCTCATCGTTATTTTGTTCGACATTTTTCTCGTCTTCATTATTTGAATCAGCATTATAAACACCCAAGTCATGATGTTCCTGAAACTCATTTTGATGTTCCTCGTCCGGCTGTCTAAATGTCATGTTTGAGCTTAACGTTTCTTGTTCTTGGACTTCATGATGTTGCTCAATATTATCAACAGCTTCACCTTCATAGTTGTCTAAATCCATTGGAGCGCTTGTTTGATGTGGACCTTCTTCTGTGTTGGATTCATCTCTGGATGTAATGTGCTCTACAGATTTTCTGTTCCAACGATCTTCTTTAGTATTATCATCTGAATCTTTATCACCCCATTTACTTGGTTTTCTAGAACGTTCATCATTGCTGTCACGATTTTTTATCTTTGTATAGTTAGTTTCATCTTTCTTGCCAGTAGCCCACTGTGATCCTTGTTTATTGTTTTGCCATTCTTCTTCTTCATTCATTGTTCCACGTTTCCATGGTTTCTGTTGTTCATCCCACTCAGGATTATCATCACGTCTCCAGCGTTTTTGTTGATTGGGTCCTTCCCAATCTTCATTTCGTCGTCGATTACCATTACCTCTCCATGGAGAAAGTCTACCACGACCACCCCATCCATCTGAATCACGACTACCTCCTCGACTTCCCCATTTATCTGAATCACGTCCACTTCCTCGACCGACCCAGTTATCTGAATCACGACTACCTCTATTAGCAGGTAGATTATTGTCCATCCAATTATCTGAAACATAAGTAAACCATATTAAACAAACTATACAATATTTATTTCAGTTTTTGGTACCTCGGCCACGGCCCATTACATTCTGCATTAATGGCGGTCTTAAATTACCTCTTCCCATCATACCTCCTCTGTTCATACTTTGATTCTGCCAAACAGGAGGCGGTCCATTATTATCCCAATTAGGTCCATTGTTGGTATCCCAATTTGGCGGACCATTGTTATTATCCCAGTTTGGTGGGTTGTATCCTCCACGTCCTCTAAATCCTCCACGGCCTCCACGATTCCATCCTCCTCGTCCTCTCATATTACCATTATCCATAAGAGGTGGTCTTGGACCATCTAAAATTAATTTAAACAAAGAATGTAATGCATTTATTCAAAAATATATTATTAACAATTGTTTATATTATTAATTTATTTACCTTGTCCTAATCCTGGTGGGAAATTTTGAGGAGGCATATTAAACATTTGATTGGGAAGTGGACCATTGTTAGGCCCAAACATGCCAGGTTGGAATGGAGGATTACCCATGTTGTCTTGAATTACATGTTCAAGGATTTGATGCAAAGAATTATTTTGCATCAAAATATCTTTTACATTATCTATCTGTGGTATATTTGGAGCTTGAGCTATTCCTAATCCTTCTTTTACTGACAACCTATCAATGTTATTTTGATTGTCAACTTCTTCATTAACTTTATCACCCCAGCGTGATGATTTTCTTTCCCTTTGTTCAGGCCCTTTTAAACGATTTCTTGGATCTTGTCTTTGAGATAAATCATCTCTTCGCCCACGATCATTTTTGATATCTCTATCTGTGAATCTATCAATTCTTTCTCTATTGTCATAATTACGATTCCTGTGATCTAGTCCATGAATTCTGTCACCTCGTTCATTATTTCTATCAGAATCTTTAGAATCTTCTTGATCAGAATTTCCTAATGCATTAGGATCATATTTATCATTTCCCATATTTGTATTACTTGTAATTCGTGCAAAATCATTCAAATTTGGGAGTGTTGGAGGAGGAGGTAAATTAAATTGCATAAGGGTTGATGGGTCTAACTGATTCGGAGGATTTGTTGTGTTTAGATTATCTTTCTGATTTGTATTATGTGTAAGAGTAGGAGCAGAACTAGTTCCAGATGTGACAGTAGGTGGATTCATCCCCATCATCGTCTGAGCAGAAGAAATAGCTGCAGCTGAAATAAATAAATGTAAATTTAAAAATTGGAATCATTAAGGATACCTAAAGTTTAGACTTTAATTTATATAATAATATTTAATTTGTATATATTCAATTATTTACAATAATAATTATAATAAATATAAAATATGCATTTATTCATTTACTTTGAGATGGTAGATTCATACCAAAAGGAAAAGGCATCATCATATCTGGAGGTACGCCAAGTGGTTTTTGTGCTTCATTAGACATTGGCATTTGTTGAGGGTTTCCCATCATGGCCATATTTGCTAAAACGCTGAGGTTTAATAAACTGATTTAATAAATACTTCTATTTAACAGTAACTCACGTGGAGGTCCAAATGGTGACGGCATTCTATTCATCATCATCATAGAAGGGTGACCCATTCCCATTGGAGCCATAGTGCCAGGCATCATAGGATTCATCATTGGATTCATCAATCCTAAAAAGTAAATAAAAAAAAATTTTAATTTTAGAATACTAATGTTCCATATATGCATTAGCACTAAACATCACTGTAATATTCTGCTGTGTTGTATACATTTACTTATTATTTAAAGCAAATAGAATGGAAACCTCCAATGAAAAAAAGTAATACCAATAACGTGAATTTAATGCAGTACAACTAGGTAGTCATATTTTGTGCAATAGTCAAAGAATTAAAAAAATATATTGAAGTTTACAAATTGTACATACTAGGATTGATTCCAAATGGATTAGGCATGCTCATTGTTTGTGGCATATTGAAATTCATCTGATTTGGCTGGCTGTTTTGAGCAGGGGACATTTGCATATTTTGAACACTAGGAGATTGAACACCTTGTGGATCAAAAAAGTTTGATGTATTTAAAGGCTGCTGACTTCCTTCAGTTAATTTTTCTTCTTCTTTTTTCTCATTTTTCTTTGATGTTCGCAAGGTCTTTAAATGAGCTGAAATTTAGTTTAGAAAAACAACCCTATTTTAATGTCTTTATCGAGTTAAGTTAAAACTTCGGTTATAGACGCTATATTTCGAACATGCATTACTACAACAACTGCCCAGGCAATCAAGTAAAATATTAATGTTCTTAGAAATACCCAAAAAGAAGTTTATAAGTATTCATAAAAGAGCTTACTTTTTAGCCATTCAGGCATTGTATCTTCATCTAACATTCCTCCAACTTCCAACTCATCATAGTCTATTTCCTTGTTTAATTTCTCCCAAGGTATGTATGAAACTCCATCTTCAATTTCCCAATAATCTTTCCATTCTTTATCTTTCATTGCTTGGCCCGGAGCCCAAGCAATCTTAATTAAGTTAAAATATTAATTATATTAACATGTTCAATTTATTTTTTAATAATTGGTAGTACATAATATAGTATAGTATAATATTGTATATTATACTTTTTTTCACGAGAAAACGGGACCATTTCACGCATGTAAAATGATTAGATTGGTGCGTCGAGAACCACGTGATCATGCCTACAACGGATAGTTGGTGGGAGATGCGCAGCGGGGAAACCAGTTTTGGTCGGCCGCCGGTTCCGTTCTCTCATGAAAAATAGTATAGTATTTTGAGCGAGTGGGGTAAAAATTAACCACACCAAAATGAATTTGTCGTCATGTTTACGTAAGATCGACTTTCCTACATTTTTGATCTTATATTCTTTAAATTCTAAAAAAAATTATCCTTAACATTTGTAAGACGGCGACAACACATCAAATGTAAATATTGTTAATAATATTTATAAAAAGATTATATTGTTGATAAATACCGTCATAGGTTTTCCTTGTAATCTTTCTCCTTGATATTTACTCATTATACGAGCAGCATCTTGCCTTCGGTTCATGCACAAAAAAGCACACCCTCTAGGCGATATTAAATTTAATGAAACTATATCACCAATTGGTTGAAATAATCCATATAAATCATCTTGGTGTATGAGTTTTGACAAATGGCCCACCCAAAGAGTAGTGCTAACAACTGTAAATATTATACAAATTAAACAACATTATAAACAAATTATTATTAACAAATATTTTATTACCAGCTAAATGATTTTTTTTAAATGGAGGTAGATATTTTTTTCTTCTTTCTCTATCTTTTTCACGTTCTTTTTCTCGTTCCCGTTGACGTTCACGACTACTCTTCCTTGGCGATCGTTTTCGAGATGGACCTGATGAATAACCATCTCGTCTTGCATCTCGTTTATTTTGGGGGGGTGATGCAATATGATCTAGATCAATTACTTCAGGTTTTGACTGGTTTGGATCATCATAACTACTATATAAAATATAAATAAATGATTTATTTTAAGAAGTTTAAATATTATAGCCATTCTGAATTAAAATATACATTATCTGGGTTAAAGGTTTATGGTGAAGTTCTGATGTCATCAAAGGTTGTTGTTGTTGGTACATTTGTGAATTAAACAATTGGTTTATATATGGGTTTGACAACATTCCACCTGCTGCTTGAGGGATCAAAGGAGCTGGTTTTAATTCACATTCAGAAGCAAATGGTAAATTCTGAAATAAAAATGAAGGTAAATAAACTATATAAAATGTTTAAAGATTATGAATTATTGATTAAATGGTTAGCAAAATTATTCACTAATATGATCTTGACTTAATTCTAAGTACTTACCGAGCTGGAATTGATTGCTCGGAAACTGGATCACTCGTTCATTATATAAACCTACCTTTCGATGGCTCGTTACCGCTGAAATTTTTATTTGGAGGAACAACTAAACAAAAGTAGGCACAGGGACTCGTGTTTGGACTGACAATTTGATTCTTTGAAATTTTCAAAGAATAGGTTAATAATACTATGCTAAAGCTACACATGTACTATTTTTGGTAATCTTACCTGAACAGTCTGAGCAAGATGCTTGTCGAACTCCGCTTCTTTTCTCATTTCTTTTATCTTGTCCAACTCTGCTAGCTGTTTAGACTGTGTAGACATTAACCCTTCGACATTGCGCAATGTGCGCAGAACTTCTGGGTTATTCAATAGGCTGAATTTAAAAAATACAAAATAATAGAAAATATCTCTAAAAACTTGAATCTTGTTCAAAATCGAAAAATGTCAATGAATGATAATTACTAACAACTCCCTAATTAAAACTGTTTGGTTTGATAAATATTTAATTTTTAATCAAATTTAAAATTTGTATAAGTACTTTAATCAATATATAAAAGTAAAAATGTTCAGTGATGAATTGACACATAAAATTATTTACAAATATTAATCCCTTTCCAACCCTGTATTTCCTGAAAATATCTATACTATTAAATGCAATTGGTTTTACACTTATACATTAATAGGATCAAAAAAATATTGTTTACTAAAAATAAGTTTGGAGAATAATATAATTGGTATCAATTAATAACAATCTATAAAAACACCAATATTTTTCATTGAGCAATGTTGTTTTAATACCAATTAATTTTAAAAATTCATGCAATCCAAACACGAAGTATGCGCATAACAATTAATAAATAATATTAACATTAAGTACCTATTGAAATTTTCGGTAAAACTAATTTTAAAAATATAAAATAAATGGCTGTTTATATTGTTAACAGTATGATACTTTTGAGATTTAAAAAATATTAGGACAAATTTTTAATTATAAGTGTATACAGTTGTTTATCAAAATATTATACATAAATCTGAAGAATTATTATTAAGATATAAATAACAATATGCCTGATACAATTTAAAACTGATGCTTATTGTTTCAGATTTCTAAATGTTTTAATGGTTAATACTTAATATACACATTATTTGTAATCAAATAAAAGCAGCAAATCCACCATAAATACACTCCATATTACATAACATAGTATTTAATTCAATAACACCCATTTTACCGCCATCCAGTAACAACAAACAGTGGTATTATTTTATTTTAGATGATATAATATCTTATACACATACGACATACAATTGTACCTTCAAAATAAACAAAGCAATGTATTTCTAAGAAAATAAAATGTAATACAAACCTTTGAAGTTCACACTACTTTTCTTGTAAGAGTAGATTTCAATTTCTGAAATAACTTAGTTCCTATATACCTATATGTTTTGTTTTCAACAACAATATTTTTGGCAAGATTGTACAACTGAGTATACATTTTGATTTAATACAGTTATGTTAAAGCAATTATATAAGTAATTCAATTTTACGACATACCTAATAATGAATATATTTGAAAGTAAACAACAACATTTAAGTTGATTTTTTTTTTTTTTGTAATACCTGAAGAACCAACAACTAATAAGCTTTGCATATTATTTTAAAGTAAAACTTAAAAAATGTAGTTGTCATAATAGATATGCTTTAAAATATGATAGCATCATTTTCTGTATGCTTATAGTTAAGCAAAAAAAAAAAAAATATTAAAAGAACAAACCTGTCAATTCCCTCAATAGCAGTACTTTGATGTTGCTGTTGTTGGAATACTGGAGATTGATTAAGCATTTCATCTTCATCATCGCCATAATCATAATCAAGAATTTTTTTATCAAACAATTTCACCTTAAATATTAGTTTAGAATCAAACTTTAATTTTATTTGCTTAGAATTATATTTTATTGCACTTATGTCTTACTCCATCAGATTTTTTTACTTGAGGAGATGTGGATGACTGTTGCATATGACCTGGTTGTTTTTTCAACAATGATTGAATTGCTTGTATATGTTCAAGTATAGCTGGATCTATTATTTTACTGTCAGTATCTAAGTTCTGCGACTGCAATTTTAGAAACAAATTAATATTAATACACTAAATAAAAAAAATTTATTGTTTAAATCAATCTAAACTATTTACCTGTAAAGTGTCATAATGTTTAGAATTATCATCTTTAACTGGAGTATTTTCTTGACTTTTAAAAAGATCTGTCTTAACACCTGTTGAATAATAAAATACTTAGTCAAACAAAAATAACCTTATAAAAAAAAGTATAAATATTTCATAACTTTCTGAATAAATGAACAATTTTAAAATATATTGATTACCAAAGAAACTGTTTTGTTAAATTTATTAAAAAAGTACCTATGTACCTATTATAACATTATGTACGATAAACCATATCATAATTAAATCAACTACAAACTAATATAATTGTGTCTTGTGTAACAACATTAATACAAATATTTAATAATATAATTACTTAGTTTTGGACTATTATCCATTGATGATAATGGATTTGTTTGAGAGTGTTCCCCGTAATCAGGATTGGCAGCCAAATCAAAAATAGGTTGAATAATATCAGTGGTAAAAACAGCATTCTTTTGCCACAAATTTAGTACTCGAATAACTTTACTCTATAAACATATACGATAGACTTGTGTAATATTGTTATGGTTATATATGGGGTCATATATTTTGTATCGTACTTTATCTTCTTCTGCACACGCAAATAAGTGTGTAAAAGTCTGTTTGAGATTACGTGCAAATCTAGGAGCGAATACATCTTTATCATTTCCAAATTGATGTCTTGATTGCCTTACAATTGAATCAATTACATATAAACCTGGTATTTTATACTCAGGCTTGCACTATAAAAATATAATAGATAGTTATTTAATGGAATAATTTATTGAGTGTATAATTTCAATTTACCTTTTGTATAAATTTTTCTACACATTGAACAACATGTTTGTACAGCTTGATGGCTTTAATTGCATTTCGAGTAATTGCAGTCATTTTTGCTTTTGATATTGGGGGTTTCATTTCCATGATGGAATAAAGCTGAAAAACATTACAAAACTTATTTATACAATATCCTTCTATAAACCAAAATACTACTCAAGTTTTGAAACCACTCTAATCCCATGCAAGACACCATTAAGATAGTATGCACATTGCACAGCAATAATTATGATGGTAACAAGCTAACAACAATCTCATCACTAGTATTATAAATATCGACAAGCGTCGCGGTCTGTCAACGGCCCAAGGGCTCAGTACAGACGGTGTCTGAGTCGAGGTCTCTTTGATCAGTCAGTTTTTGCTGACTAGATAAAAATATCAACTTTCAGGTTGACAAGGATCGAGCGCGCATTCAAACATGGTAGAAGTTAGGGATCATTACAAGCATTTTCTCTAACAACTGGGAGTTCACAAGATGTCCACACGTGTGGTGGGCATTCGTCTGACTTACCTCGAACGTGAACGCTTTGACCGCCTCCATTTCGGTGCGACGACGATTCTTCGAGAAAAAACTGCGCAACAAGAGACGAAAACCCGCGACGGCGGAAACCGGACTCCGGACGAGAAGTCTAGAACATGACGGACGCGACTGCGGAGGTATCACTCGAATTTGTTCGGATGAAAAACGCGAAAAACAAAGTACTCGGTAGTCACAAGTTTTGGCGTATTTACGTCTCAGTATAGGACGTTCGGGACGGTTCAAGTCATCGGGACGACGGGACAGAGTATTGCGCGACGGCCGACGATGTACAGTGTGCACGCACGCGCTGATCGGACATCAGCGGCACAAGTACAGTTACAGTGCAGCCAGCTCAAAAAACAAAAATTTTCCTCTTGACATTTATGAATCGCAGTCATTAGCGGCTGCTGCTAGGTCGCAAATCGCAATGTCGGATCATCTTTTATAATCTCCCACGACCCACACATCATAATATATTGGCACCATAAATTGGCGGTCATTTTAAAAACTTAACATAACATATTATTAATCTATAGTTATATACTTGTGTTTAATTTTAAATTGATGAAAAATATACCTACACAGACATACTGTTGTGAAAAGTTTTTATAAATATTCATAAAATATGAACTAGGCTTACTGAAATCCTGGTGATGATTTTAAAACTTATAATTTCATTAGTTTGGAATAGATATTATCGTAATAACTTATAGTGTAATTTAATGTAATTATAACGTATCGAGTTTTTGTTATTGAGGTATTTGTTTTAAATGATCTTACCCAACCCTACATTTATATTTATATTTTTTATTTGTTGTTTATTAATTAAAACTATACTGCCCGCAGTAGTGCAGAGGATAACACCAGTGCTACGACTATATACTACTACGACATTGTATTATTCCAAAAAAAATTTTTATTGTCAACCACAACACTGCTCCGATATCAATTACTTCGAACATAAACTATAACGATGTTATATTATATTACTCCGACACACGGACTAAGATATAATGGACTGGTGACGACATGGTCGGCGGGGGTCGGGGGACGGCCACGAAAAGGTGTCTCTTAGCTGATAAGAATACTGTTCTTGAAGTTTTCAGCGCCACCGGTGGTTTTATTTAGCTACACAATTTGTATCTTAGTCCGTGTTAAATGCAGAGGGGGCTGTGAACTCCAGGAACACAGGCGACCCCCGCACTTTGTCTCTTGTACATACATTCGTGGCCGTGATAAGCTGCTCGTTTCCAGTCATAAACATATAAATAATAATATAATTATATTAATATGTCTAAGTTTCTAGTCCATTATATCTTAGTCCCATGGACTAAGATATACAGGACCGGAAACGAATGTTCCGGCGGAGTGCGGGGTCTGGGCGAAATGTACAACGATTCCTTTTCTGACGCCGGTACAACCGCGACCGCTGTGCCATCTATTGGCAAATGTTATAAGCCTATAAATAATCCCTATATTAATGAAATGTTACAATATTCAACATTGTTACTGTATGAAATATTTAATAAACTTTAGACTTATTATACTAATTTTGTTTCTTGAATGTGCATAATATATTTTATACTAAATAACTTAATCTAAGATATATTATACTTCATTTATATATATATATTATTAAATTAAGTACAGAATAGGTACTTCAGGGCAAGTATTGACTATATTATTTTATGATAATATATATGTTATACTCAGGCCCGTCGCTAGGGTACAAGCAAGTCATGTGTTGCTTTAGGGCGGCATAATATTTTAAAGAAATTGAGGCGGCAAATTGTAAATTTGTAATATTAAATTTCCAAAAAGACAGTAATTTAATTATTATTTTGCGTCTTCATTGTTAATTGTTACCGTTTTGCTATCTCGTTATGATAGCGAATGATCACAATGTATAATAAATTAGTATAGTGTATGATATACGCACGTCGAACACTATAACGTGTACAGTACAAAATACAAGTGTATTAATGTGTACGTATAATATATGTAGATATATCGTTTATGTAGATTGTAGCCCGTACGGTCATATTAACTATAGATGGTCTTCGATAAAAATAGAACATTATTATTTCCATAAAAATATTTTATTTTCGGATAATGAGAAAAAGAATGACTGTCGCCCGTTAATATATTTATTTTTATCTTAAACATTTACCGAATATGATCGTAGTCTTCTATTTTAATAATACCATATTTCATTTTCCAACTATTGGCCGTCGGTGTCAATTAACAATAATAAAAATAAACCTACAGAAAATAACTAATAAGAAAATACCCCGTGTCCGAATCAAAATCTCCTACAAAACTTAGTCTTCGAAACACTGCAACGTTCACTGCACATTTCAGTCTGCTTATGATATATTATTCCCAGTTGACAAATCTTCACTGAAGAATACCATTTCTCAAATAACACGTAGCCTACAGTAAGATGTTCAACATTATTCTTATGACCTAAGCGTCACAGATATTACGGGAACAATGAATGTTTTGATTTTACAATGATGTGTATATGATTCTCGTATAATGATTTTCTTCTTTTGTTGTTATTCAACAACTATTAACCGTCGGTATTTAAAATGTCCATCAAATGTTTAAACTATAATTTTCTATACATAATAAAATGTTCAAAATATTTCGACTCGTTTTCAGTGATTTATAGACATTTGAATTATGATATGTTTTTAGTTCTATATTCTATAAATGTCAATAAAATTGGATTCGTTGGGTCAAAAAGCTTAAAAATAATACAAAGCTCCTTGTAAATTGATATAATAGCAATTAAAATATATTAGAAAAACATAGGCACGTTTTTTTATAGGCATTTAAAATTTAAATGTCTACAAAATTCATCATAATCTCGACACTTAGCATAATATTTTGTAGTCAGATATTTTTGTAGACAAAATGTCTTTGTTTAATTATAATATGAAAATGTAATAAAAGTTTCCTCGTAAGTAGTTATATAAGCAGTTGAAAAACAATAAAGATCCATAGGCACAATATTTTTTATATGCAATTAAAGTTCAATTTTTAACAAATTATTATTTTAGTAGTTAAAAATTTATAAAAAGTTCAACTTTTATTGCTAAGGATTGAAAATGTATAACAAGTATTTTCATAAATAGTTCATACTGTAACGAAAAAATCTAAATTATCTATTAAAAACACAGTTCATTTTTACAGACATTAAAGTTCAAATTTGGACGAAATTAATCATTAAAACAAAGATTAACGGTTTTAGTTATTTTGTTGTAATTTAAAAATAGTAGGTATTCGTGGATTAATGAGACTTTTAGAATATAATATTGCTATAGTTTATACACAAAATGACACTTTAAAATGTAATTTTTTGGGCAAAAATGACTTTAACCTACTGTTGTAGGTACTAATACCTAATAGTAAAATAAATTACTTTAATCAGTTTAATCGCAATATTATTTATTAGTTATTACTTATAACTGTATTAGCTCAGAATCGTTTTTCATTTGTATTTTAATAATTTATACATGGATTTATTATTATTACTAATAATTATAGTAGGTGTATTTATTTTATTTTATTTTATTTCATTTATTTATTTAATACTATACCAATAAATTATATATTCATTAATAATTTTTGAAACATTGTTTTTGAGAAAATAAAAATAAATATGATTTTAATTAGTCTTGTAATGTACCTACCTATATGTAAAAAGTAAATAAAAATAATAATAACTGTTAAATTTTTAGGCACATAATAGATAACGCATTCGTGTATGTATTCCGCTATTTATATAGGTACCTATTATACGAGTATAATATGAGTATATTATTCATAAGTGCGCACACGTCAGGATAGGTAGTTGACCATTCCGTGAATATTACTTTTATGTGTACATGGTAATCCCTATGATATAGATATTAAGTCCGCAAGTTTATAGACATTCTAACACATTCTACTGCCAATGCCCATAGACACAATGTTTGAGAAGTTATATTATTTTGGTACCTAATTAAATAACAATATGAATTATTATAAGTTACTTATGTAGGTACTTGGTAAAACTCGACTACCGGGATTTAACACGTCGATGATGGACAGTTGCCAAATATTACTGTTATAGCAGAAATATAAAAATAAGTACCTTCACTGTATGGTTTCTTCCATCAAGACCTTCAAGCCATTACACATAAGATAAATGACCATACGTTATGCTTATTGTACTGTGTTAGTATAGATTGTATAATACTCTAGTTAAAAAAAAAAAATATTAAAAGTTGACGTCGGGAGTCATTTTTAAATATTACTGCTATAGCAGAAGTATAAAAATGTTTCAAAAATTGTCATTACTGCTATATAAGTGATATTTTCAATAGTGTCTTATGAGAGAATAGATTGTTGTAACTTCCGACATCTCAGTGGACAGTTGGATACTGTCCTATAACAGGAAACCCTACAGCAGTACTAAAAGCATTACTGCCATAATAATTAGTAACAGTAATTAAAATTGACGTACTTAGGATGGTTTTTTTCAAAATAATAAAATTCACTGTCCATTAACGTCGATTTAGGTAACATATTGGCTATTGATCTATTATAAAATAGAAACTTAATCTACTAATAATATCACTAAATAAAATAATTAAATGTGATAATTTAAAGACAATTTCTTAAAACTCCTAAATTATTTTTTAAATTTAGTGTTATAATCTAGTTTACTTGATTCTCGTAAATTTCTTACTCAATTATGATCTAAAGATCCCTTAAACAAGATTTAGTGGCGCACGATTCGTCCATTAAATTTTTAGTTTTTAGTTTTTAGACACTCAAAATTAGTTCGATACAGTGTTGATAAACTACTGTTATCTGACAAAAGAAATTACATTAAACATTAATTTCTTAAAGTTGTGGAAAAATTTAACATTCATTTTTTGGCTACACTACAAATTCGAAAAATGTTTCACGTATGTTTTAAGTTTTTCACGTTATGTATTTCTTTAAATTTAAATTGTTTCAAAAAATGTATAATGATGTTTTTTTAATATTTAAAAATTTTGATAATTATATATAGGTAGGTATAAAGTAATATACATTTATGATGCATATTTGAGCATATTTTCCAATTATTTGTGCATATTAATGCATATTTTGACATTTTTGCTTTGCATATATGCATCATATTTGTCACATTTTTAATGCATATATTTCCGGTCTCTAATTATGATCATTTGTTATTATAAAGACGTGTAAGTATGTAACCTGATGAGTGATGACCAAATGTAGAAACTAGTAGTTATATTTTTGAATATAAAATCATATATTATTATTATTTTCGATATAAATAATTTATATTATGTTTTAGGAAAATTTAACTTAAAACTCATAAAAATTGTTATACATAAATCTGTTTCATATCTAGATTAAAGAATCCAGAATAATACTATACAATAATAAAAACATGAAAGCACAATTTGTTTATTACCTGGCAAAAATGGAACCAACACCCGATCAATTGGCATTCTGGAATCACTATTTGTATTGCATTTCGCATGGCTGTTTCAAAGTCTGAAACAATATTTACATTTTGCCAGTCAAAAATATCTTCTAGTAAATTATTTCGCACATATTGCCACAGTCTTATGTAGACGTTTTCTGTTCTATGATTTAGTAAAGCATATATCACAGGAACTGACTTAAATTAAAAATATAAATTGAAGAAAAAAAAATTTAAATAAACCAAATATGTAAGTAAATTGATTATCTAATGTTAACAGATCTCTTACGAGATTGTCCAAGACAGCGTGGATTGTGATCAACTGCTCGGCATCAGCAGGAACTCGCGGAATGACATCAAATATGCCATCAATTGCCAAGACTCTTGCTTCACGTAGGTATGGACCAATGCGTCGTAAAAATACCAAATTTAAAAAAATGAATCCTCAAAAAATCAATTCTTCATTGACTATGAACTCCAAGTTTCCATGGAAAAATGGTGCATTATCGTCTACAGAATAAAGTAGACGACTTTAACATGTTAGCGACACAATAATCTCTCCCATGGCCCTGAGATTATCTGGTGTTGGTGGATTCACACTTTGTCGCACATGGCGCATTGCCCGCAGTGCTTGCCCACGAGACACCTCTATAGCTGCATTTGGAAATCTAAAAAATTGTTATTCAGATATTAGTACATTTTGACATAACTCTAAATGAAGTATTAAAATAATTTTGTGAATTTGTTTACCTCCCCGCTTTTTTTTCTAGAATTGTCCGTGCAGGTGTCCCCTCTGTTAAATCACGCCGTCTCATTGTATCGTAGAATGCCCCAATCTCTATATCATGCCCCACATGATGATTGTGTGGTAGATACATGTAGCAGTACATACCCGTTTGTAAGGCGAACATCGAAGCTGTCTATACGGTTTTTTTTAAGGTATATTAGTCATATTAAGGTCTATCAACCAGTGTACTCAATATTAATGCATTATATTTTAATAAGTATTCAATACCAACCGTCGATTAGTGGATTGATGATTTTGCACATATGTGCATCCAACATCATCGGCATATACCAAGTGACCTCTGAGCCCTTGATTATTTATATAAGCAAGTACGCTCGGCTGACACAACGTCTCCAGTCAGAATCAGTGTCGGCCTGGCCCAGGCAGCTAGGGGGCGATCGCCTCTGAGACCCCGACACGTATTTTTCAAGAAATAAATGAAATTTATCAAAATTACCTACTATATATTATAGCCCAGTGGTACGCTTTTGGATCCATTACATAATTTTATAATAATGATATAATATTATACATTTTATTATTTTAATAATAATAAAATCATAATATCTTAGTCCGTGGTAATAATAAAATTATATGATAATTTTAGAATCTATAATTATGTTGAAATACGTACTGTGATGTTTTATCGATATTATATTACTATATATATATATTGATCCATATTATCGTATTATGTAATAAATATCTGAACATTTTTTTGAAAATATCTTTTTGAGTTTTGGTATTTTTGAGAGGCCCTTTGAATAATTACCCCTTTAGATCCCAGGCCGACACTGGTCTGAATCGTTTTTCGTACACAATATAGTAGTTTGATCTACCTTCGTAGTAGTATATAATCGGATAACTGGTATTCGTAGCATTTTACATTCGGAGTAATATATTCGGAGCATTACATTATCGTGGCAGTAGTAGCAACCCGTAGTGCAGTACCTAACAATATTTTTGCGTATTGTATTATTTTTAGTTCACATTAATATTAGAGATTCTGATGTAGCGTTTTCAATTTCTCGATATCATCATTCATGGATTTACATAATTTTTTGGTGAACAATTGGGAAGACAGATTAACACTGGGAGCGCTGTCGACGCCTATCGTACTGATGGTTAGGCGGGTTCCCCCCTACGCGGAGTCGGGAGATTGTATGTATTTTCCCGACATTTCGCACATATTTTGCTTTAATTGAAGTGTATTTGAATGTATTTGATAATATTAGTAGAAATTGTACTTACCAACGTATACAGTTAGCTATAAAAGCGTATAAAGTTTCGATACCAGAGTTAATTTATTATAAAAAGTAAAATAACCAATATAAAACTATATTTATACATCCCGAATTGGAAGGTACAAATTGTTTCCACCAGAGCGCGTTTTGTCAATCTGTTTCCCCAATAATTGAGCTTTAATTTTTTCGATAAAAAAAACTTTTATCACAATCACAACGTTATCTCGTGTTTTATTTGAGTTGACGTGGGTATCTTATCTTTTTTTGTATGGTGGGTATATCTATGCCGTATGGTGGTTGTGGTGTCAGGGATTTTTACTGAATATACTGTTTGGTTTTAGTATTTTATAAAATATTACAGTAAATTTACATTACAAACCTCCAACTTTCGACGTGAGTCGTGAGTGATATAGTTTTATTGTTCAAAATTCCGCATCATAATAAATGTGATTCTAGTCTGTCTACCTATGATCTAATATTACAATGCAGTGTTTTATGTTAACCATTGGATAAGTCTCTTATAGTGTAAATCATCCTTGTCAGTCATTGCCAAGATGTTTGAATACACGTCCTTGTTGGTCTTCACTCTATTTTACATGATCGTTTCGGCTTGTTTTCTTCTCAGAACTACTGAGTTTGTGTCGAATGGTCTTACCGTCGAGAATCTGTTTGACATGGTGATAGACAAAGAATACAACAATTTCATATTGCATCACATCAAGCGAACATCATACAGTATCATTGTACATTCGAGCTTGCCATTTGGTTGGTATAACACTTAAGTTATATTATATACAATACATTATAAAAAACATAATATATAAATATGTGTATAATTTTTCATCTAAATGTGTGCGTTTTTTTTCAGTTTATTTACTAGGCACACTGCTAGTTAATGACAATGAAAAAGCATTTGTGAGTGTCTACTTTTATGAGTTGATTCTTTTGTCATTGTTGCCCATCGGGTATAGCGTTTCAGTAGTGTTCAAATGGAAATCAAATAATTGGGCCAATCATCCATTATCAATTATTTTGAGTCGATACGATTCTGTTGATTGGACACTTATAGCTCAGAACATTTCAACTGAATATCAATGGTATGCTTAACTATATTCTATACTATATAAATTAACATGTACAGTATGTATTTGCTAATTGAGAACACTCAATATCTTTGAGTAGGGCAATGCAATTTGAATTCTGTTTTCTATTTGGTTTTTATGACATAAAAGTACACTTTTTGATGGCCTATGAATTTTTTTAACTTAATTAGACTTGCGCATGCGCAATACAACTTTTTTTCTTAAATGACAACCACCTATTTTAACTGTTAATTTTTAAATGCATTTTGGTAGTTGAACCAACTTTCTAAGTCCAGAATTAACCAAGTTACAGCCAATCAAAATACGTGCAATTTTCAGTTTTTTTCATTGTAATTCTGAAAATAATTATTCTAAAATTTTCATTGCTATTAACTTAGACGTTATTTAAATATTCGGTATTATAATTTTCACTTTAATTTGTGAACTATGAATAACTTAAAGCAAATTTAAGAACAATTATTTCAGAATTACAATGAAAAAAACTGAAAATTGCACATATTTTGATTGGCTGTAACTTGGTCAATTCTGACTTAGAAAGTTGGTTCAACTACCAAAATGCATTAAAAAATTAGGCAAAAAAAAAATAAGTAGTTAAAATAAGTGGTTGTCATTTAAGAAAAAAAAGTTGTATTGCGCAAGTCTAATTAAGTTAAATAAATTCATAGGCCATCAAAAAGTGTATTGTTATATCATAACAACCAAATAGAAAACAGAATTCAAATTGCATTTCCTACTCATAGATATTGAGTGTTCTCAATTAGCGATTACACACTGTATATATATAAATATCCTGGTTAAGTGCCTACTTAAAATGTATTTCATATTATTTTTAAATAATATTCTTTTTGTGATTTACATTGTGTTAAAGTCTTCAAAAATTGACGTTAGCCTATGGTACAATAAATAGAACAGTTGTTACTGAAAACTGGATAATATCGATAAAACCTTATATGGTTTATGTTTCCAAGAAATCAGAAAGTTCTTTCTTAGTGTACAGTTCAGATAACCATAATTCTACACCTGATGGCACTCCAGGTAGTATACAGTTCATCAACATTCAAGTGATACCAATTCGTTCTCAAATTAAATGGTTTATTGTTAGGTAATTCAAATGATTAATTAATTTTAACATTTTTCTTTAAAACTCATAAATATACTTGTGATGATTCTTTGAACAGAATAAGGTCTGAAGACTTTAAGACACTAGAAGAACATATTGGCCATCCTATTCAGATTGCAGATAATGTCAAGTTACAGCGCTCAAGAACTGAACGATTCATTGAAGTATTTCGTGATCAAGTTTCCCAAAATCCAGTATATAATGGTTACAGTTCAGCAGAAGTATGTTTCAAACAATAAATTATACTAGATGACATTTTGTTCTTATAATTTATTACTGACCTATACATTTATTAAATATTTAATCTAGGCATTTAAATCATGAATAACCAAATTGTGCATTATATTTTAAATATGTGATATTAATTAGAGATGTTCTGAGTAGAAAATCTGGTATTACACCGGGTACCGAGTACTGGCCGAGTAAAATTTGTTATACTAACCGGGTATTGAGTATTGGCCGAGTAAACTTTTTAATACTAACCGGGTATCGAGTATTGGCAGATTAAAAATGTTAACACTAACCGGGTATCGAGTATAGGCCAAGTAGAAATGTAAATACAAAATGGGTATTATACTACTATCAAAATACTATGTATCAACTATATAAACATAAGACTGTAAACACAAGATTTATTTTTGTGATTCGTAGAAGAAAAACATGATTTGCTTATAATCAATTGGCTATTGTAAATCGGTTCAGTTATTCCAATATGTACCAAAATAAATTATAATTTATTACCCTAAAATTTTAGACTCCCCGTTATTTTAATTGGTATGCATATAATTATAAATAGATTATCAGTGTTTAGTAAGAGCCAAGTCTTAAATATGATATAGAGTACCCGGCCATCGAGTAATTTCCGGGTACCCGGAACATCTCTAATTTTAATCACTTATATTTTCCTAAAAATATAAAACATGTTAAATATAAAAATGAATATATAAATGTAAAACATTTTATCAGGGTTAGAATATTCAGCATTTGTAAGTCTGTTTTTTAGTTTTCAATTTACAATATTTCTATAATCACATTATACGTAGGTACAATTTTCATAAAAATGTTATATTTTTAAAGATTAAAAAAATTGAAATAACTTGACCATTCTGTAGAAAAGTTTGCAGACTTTATTTGTAAATCTATTTTAGTTTTTTGTGATTTAAATTTTTGGTAATAATAAAAAAAATCTATTCATAATTAGTTTTAACTAATACTAAGTTGTAAATGTTAGTAGTTTACTATTTGGTGCTTGATCAAATATATTAAAATTGAGTAAGAGATTTTATTAATGTAATATTATTATTAGTTAGAAGACGATGTATGTGCTGGTTGCTTGGTGAATCCTCCAGATGTTAAACTTACCAAATGTTGTGAAGATAGTAATGACATACCAAATTGTACTTCGTGTCAATGCAGACCTATGTGGTGTGTTGATTGCATGGCTAAATGGTAAGAAAAACCTTGTTATAGAATAACAATTGTTATTATCTTGTTACTCGTGTTGTTGTATGGTAAAAATTAAAAATGATTTTAGGTATGAATCAAGGCTACCTCAAAACGACACAACTATATGGTTATCATCAAAATGTACCTGTCCACTTTGTCGTCAAATGTTCTGTATCCTTGATGTCTGTCCATTGGAAAATTCTGATTTAGCTAAGACTAATTAAGTACTGATTGCTTTGACAATACTACTACTGTGATAATGTATGTAATACAAATAGTAACTTTTAAATTTTAAATTTTTTGTAATCTTAAATATTTAATTTGTTATGTTAAGATTTAAAACTGTGTTAAGAATTTTATTTTTTCTTGTAACTAAAAACTTAATAAAATGTTATAATTTTAAATAAAATGTAATATACCTATTAATATATTATTAACCAATAAAAGATGTTACACTAAAATTAAAATATATACAATGCTTCAAGTCTTAACACTTACCAATAAATTAGCATCATCTCATTGATACAATTAATAAACCGTCATTACATGGGATGTTTGAGGTGCACGAGTAGGATATTATGTAAGGTTATGAAATGAAGATCGCGAACAATATCATTCTCAGTCTGTAGAACTGGGAGATTAGTAATTATCGATCATGTAACATTGTAATTCCTAGTCTATGTTTTAATTTAGTGTTTAGTTTGAAACATTTCATGTCTAAATTACATTAAATAATTAATCATTAAGCTAATATTTCTAAAAGTGCTAATTTAAAACTAGGGAGTGTTACTTGTGCTAATGTTCTAGCTATACTGATTGTAATAAATAATACTTAATTTTGAGAAAATCGAGTAATTCTATAACCATTCATATTTGTTTTGTTTATTTTAATTTTAATTCTCTGCATTTAATAGAAGTTGAAATTTAAAAAAAAAATATTCTATAATTATACAATAAAATAATAGATGAACAAACATTTGCAAAAATGTAAAAACTACCAAGAATCTTTAATTTAATAATATAATTTTTGGTTTGGGAGTACCTCTGTTCAGTGTTTCTTATAACTTAATAAGTATTAATTCAGGATAATAAATTATAAACTAAAATATTTCATGAATTAAATAATGAACATGATTTGAATAACTTAGAGAATTCATTAAAGTATATACTATTCAAAGAAGGGGTCAGATTACTGCTGTTTCTAACATAGGTGCAACTATACGTATAAAATGTGGGGTGCTATATTATTTTATTTAAAAACCCTAAAATTGATGGTATTTTAATACAATAATAATAATAAAAATGTTAGTGTTGACAATTACAACAATAATGATAGTTAGACCTAAAAAACACAGGATGCTAAACTAGAACTTTGGGTGCTAAAGACCCTTTTGCACCCCCCCTAGTTACGCCAATGGTTTCTAAAATAAAAATAATATGATTTAGCGTTGTTTTCGATTACTCATTAAATTTGAAACAATTCTTCAGCTTATAAAATCATTATAATGTAAAAGTTAGATACTTCACCAATATAAATAAAAAATTATAATATTCTGATTTGTTTAAAGTATTGTAAAAGGTTTGCTAATCACACAACAAGTGTATGTTCTTATAGGTCTTAAAATTATTTCTAATTATAAGATTGTGTCTTCTAACCTACTGTTCTAAATAGAAAATGTTTTAACATATGGAGATATTAATGTGCCTGTACCTATAGACAGACTTAGGTAAAATACTTTTTAAAAGTATTTCTATTCCCACATCTGACACAGTTAGATATCTAAGACTTGGATAAGCGCCTCACTTGGAATAGCCATATCCGTATTAAACATATCTTGCCTTAAACACCCGTCTTTGCAGGCTACGAACTCTACTCACTATAATAAACACTCCAGGTTAAAAATTAAAGTGCTTATGTATAAAACATTACTCAAACCTCTATGGACATAATATTATGGTCTCCAACTATGGGGTACAGCAAAAGTGTCCAATGCCAACAAAATTCAACAATTTTAGAATATTGCCCTTAGGAAAATATCTAATGCTCCAATCTTTGTTTATAATTACACTCAACATAATGACCTGTCAATTAAAACCGCGACAGAAGAAGCTACACGCTTCTATAAAATCTCTCATGCCCGTCTACAAACACACCAAAACTCATTCATTAAAAACCTATCAAACCCAAACATCACTTGGCAACCCCAGGCGTCGTCTAAAAAGAAGCTGGTGCCGTGACTTGTTAGGAAACTAATCTAAGAGAAGAAAAAAAAAGTATATATAATATATAATTAGATTTATGCAACACCCAGTCAAGTCTCAAACTCTATACCATAGTGGGTGGCTTCTTATCAAGTACTCAGCCTTTATCAAATATGCATCAACTGTACAGATTGTGTAAAATAAGAAAACAAAAATAAAGTTTCCATGAAAAAAAAAAGTATTTCAAATACATATTCCACAGAATATAACAATATTTACATTGTTTCTTTCTTAGAAGAGTCGAAAACATGTTCTTTGTTTTTCCGGCACTACGCGCAATCGTATTCCACCGTATAGGTCGAATGTGATAAGACGCAACAGGTCGCGCCACCAGGAAATGGTCCGAATCCCAGTTCGCCGACTAAATAAACTGTCAGTAGGTATTATTATTATTAGTATTATTATTGAAAGAAATTGAAAAAAAACAAAACAAAATATTATCGATACATATAAAATCCAAATACCACTGACTCGCTCATCGCTGTAACTCAAAAACCACACGACGTACGAACTTGAAATCTGGAATCGAGGTTCTTCTCATATTTTCACCGTGCAACAAGAAATGATTTTCAAAAGTGTTGCGTTTTAGTGGAGTAATGAACAGTCACAGTTATTCACCGCCATTACACGATATTGTGCTGCACGGCACGGGCTTACGGCGACCCGCGGGTTTCCAGCTACCTGCAACCTATCCTTTTTGTCCGAAGGTCAACAATATGAATTTTTCCGGGGAATTTTATCGATAAAAATAATCTCGTGCATCGAGCGTACACCAATAATTTACTCCAATTACAATTTTAAACGATAAAATGCACACCGATAACATAGACCAATACACTTACAAATTATTTTTATTAGTTATCTCTCCATTATTGCCTTGTCACGGTGCCTAAACATGTTCATTTCATTTGCACGCCGTACTACCAGCACTTCGGACACGCGTGACATCATAAATATTTACAATTTTAATTTTATATAATTTTATATTATTATTTGGAATAATTAGTGGTTCCCTCTAATGATCTAGATACGCATTAAGAAAGGAATATCTGATATTCGCTTTTTAAAGAGGTGGTAGAACAGGGCTCTTAAGATTCACGGTGAAAATC
Organism: Sitobion miscanthi; assembly: GCA_008086715.1. Taxonomy (NCBI): domain Eukaryota; kingdom Metazoa; phylum Arthropoda; class Insecta; order Hemiptera; family Aphididae; genus Sitobion; species Sitobion miscanthi. The sequence goes on from CM017797.1 coordinate 98,742,732, forward strand.
GAAACTTTTTTTGTTGTTAATTAATAGTTGGCTTTGGCTGCACAAGTTATATTATTATAATATGCGAATTATTTCACAAGGCTAATAAAAAAACCTCAATCTATAAATAAATAAAATAACCCCCCAAAATATATTAATATATAAATACTCCTAAAAATTCGGGATGATCAACAACTATGACTTCTATGCTATTTTAGGTACACTGTATACAAATTTTTTTCAACTTCAAAGCTGTACTAATATAGACTATATTTTATCTCCCTCCTCACTGTGGCAGCAATCTACCGCAAGTAGGGCAGGTCACGTGGGATCGCTAAAAATTAAAATATAATTTTTGCTTCCATACCTATGCAGAGCGAATTACACCCAAAAGGAGTTAATTAATCACAATTGTTTTCCCTGGTGACGCTGGGTTATTCAGCTGGTATTAACATATAATAAAAGTCAATATAAATTGTTCATGTAGAAATAAACCAAAACTATTTAGTAAAAAAAAAAATATAGGTACATTATATAATAAAAGTCAATATAACTTTTAAAGGTTCATGAAAATAATAAAAACAAATTATTTATTTTATCTACTCCAATAGTGGAATTTCTTCTGATTTCAATATGAAAAAAATAAAAATTACTTATTAACAATTCTGCGTGTAAAAATTAATTATTTTATAATATTTACCTATCCTTTGCATTTGTTAATCTTTCTTCGAGTTTACAAAATTTCGTTTTACTTAAAGGTTTTGGATTGCCGTTTTTCTGGGCTACAATGTCAAGTTCATAATGTTGTCATCTTCATCTTGTCAATAAAAATATGTTTGGCTTCGGTCTACTTATACATCGGTGTCAAGCTTCATGCCAACCTTCTAAGTGGTTTTCAAATATGTATCCACAAAATAGTCCAAAAAAAATAATGTCTAAATAAAAAGTAAGTATCGGATATACTAATCAAATTATTATTAAATTGTTTTTAATTACTTTCATTCGGCATGAATAATTGACCAACACTCATCGATCTCTTCGATTACATTAGTGCTAAGGCACATATTCTTTGAACAATTTCTATTACTACATCATTGTGTGTATAATCGTGCACTAGTCCAACTTTTTGTACTTGATGCCATATGGATTGCCCAAAATGGCATATTTTTATTTCTATTTTATATCCAAATGAGTCTCTTCTAATGGCAACAATCATTCCTATTGCAAAATCAATTTGATATGTTTTTGGTTTATCGCTGTCATATCCGTTTTCAATAAAATTATTGTCACCTGTCGGCGAATCGGGAAAATCGAAACTTTATTATAAATTCTGTTTAATTTAAAACTGGTATATTAGTCGGCAAAGTGGGTATGAACCACCGGGAACTTCCAGGTAATCTCGGTGGGCCAGGCCGTCCCTATTATTACGAAGTTTTAGAGTTTTTCTTAAAATAATCAAGTGTAGCGAAATATTATGTGCAACGGAAAGAATGCGCTGGCTTATAAGACTTCAATCGTAAACAATGTACGTATCCAACCCCCGAATCAACAATCAACAAGGCCAGTTATCGTTTATTATTGAAACCAACAGTATTCATCGTTTCGTCATATTAATCCGATATTATTGTTGAAAGCTCATTGTAAAACATAAAACATGTTTAACATCGTATTATTTCTCGCTCTCATCCTTCCGATCACTGCGATACCGTTCGGCACAGCGCTGTACAGCATAGACGACGTGGCATCCAAAACGTGGACGGCAGAAGACGTGGCAATCTTGCGCAGCCGCATTTTAATGGACCACCTGATTCCGAAAAATGTGGCCGGCGGAAAAACGTTTCTAAAGTACGTGCGGACGATTGTGAACAAATTCGAGACGATCTCCAGCGACAAGGCGAGAAAAATAGCCATGGTCACGGCCTGCGATGCGATTGGTGCATATCTCCAAGGGGTGATGCTGCCGCACGTAAAGGATGGATACTATAACGGCCACGAGAGCTATGCAGTCACCAACGACCTGTTCGCGTTGGATCGGAAGATCAAGTGAGTGATCTATAGCTATATACCTAGGAGGTACCTGATACTTGCGTGGCTGCGTACTTGTATTGTTAAGTCAAAATGTGTCTTACCGTTCCCTTTAGCGTAGGTATCAGAGCCGTGTTAAGGGGGGGGGGCAAAGGGGTCAATTGCCCCCGGGCGCCATAGTTTTGTAAAAGTAAGGGGGCTCCTTTATTTGCACCTAATATGCTACCTTTGGCCCAAATTGTAGAGAAGGGGCGCTGAATTGCTTGACACGGCTCTGGTAGGTATCGACATTTCGTGATTGATACGATTTATTCGATATGTAGTACCTATATGTATATAATTTGTGACGGCCGTCCCTTAAAAATGGCGCATACCATATAGGTGCGAAAGGTGCTTCCCGAAGTCAAAAAGGTCTATAAGTTTTGTACGCATATCCTCCCGACTATGAACATACGACATGCCCTACCCTACATTTTATAGTTACATTTTAACCATACTATCAAATTTATTTTTTTTATTGACTGTCAAATTATATTTTTGTTTCTATGTATATATTATTAAGTACTATTATATTATACACCTAAGAATAATATGTTTTAACTAAACACATAGCGAATTATGAATATCTAAGAAAATGTATTGAACAATATTGAATTATTAACAATAATTTTAGCATGAAGTTCTTCATGATTCCTAAAGTTAAAACAACGATGTTTAAAAATATAACAAAATACAAACATATCTAGGTATATAATACCAATAAGACTAATGTTTATCATTATTATATTAAATATGTATTACCTACTGTAAATTTAATTTTCTATGGTAATTAATCATAACCCAATGTATTATATAGATAGGTATTATGTATAAGTATAAATATTTATATCTATTTACGTGAAGCTTATGAACCACTACTAAATTCTATATGATATAGGTAGGTATAGGCAGTGGCGGCTCGTGTAAATGTGCACAAGTGCACGTGCACTACCTACCCAAACTCAAGAAAAATCGAAAACATAAATCGTAATAACACGACTAATAAGTTCTTATATATAGTGTTATTAAGATTATTTTTAAAAATAAAAAAACATAAATTCAGAATATTATGAGAATAATATAATATTTGGGTTGGGTTATTTCGAAAAACAAACAGCCGGCACCGGGTCGGGCCGTTGTCTGCGACGGAACGGTATCTGTGTGTATTATAGTGGTGTTTGTTCAGTGTAAAAATTAAAACAAGTCCAAACACGCAACTCGCGTTATAATGGAGTTGATGTGCACATTCGTTCTGTGCACATAACCAATTAAATTGTTAGTTATTTTTCGCTATAAACGTCGAATTATTTTCGACGTCGCCGCGGCGGCACATGCATTATAATTTATTTTTACTCTCATTAGTTTATTATATTCCGATTGTCAGCTTATAAATAATGTTATTTATAATAACGATAATTATTTAATACAATTTATAATATATATATATAATATTGGTTATATTATCTTTGTATGTGCACTACTTTATTACAAACCCACGAGCCGCCACCGGGTATAGGTATTTAGTGTGAACATTTTTGGGTTGCTCAACTCTTATTGGTAATCTATAGTAACGAACTACGTCTGAGCTTCGGAGACAAATAGTGTGTATTAAGCTTTTTATTTACGATGAATATGCTAGGCGACTCGTTTATTTCGCGAGGCAACTTGTTTGCAACGCTTAAAAACGTTTTAAGTCGTTACCTTTAAACGTTAGTCCAGTTTTCCAGGGCCTAAAATTAAGATATTTTGCTACTGCACATACCTAAATTCTACACCAAAATATTATAAAATAATGACCTAGTAGTGCACATACGACATATAACTTAATTGCATAATTGTTTTTGATATTTATTAATAATTAGTTATAATAAATATAATATAATATACAATCTAAGAAAATCTTCTATAAAAGTCCTTGATACCTACCATTATGACTAAACATTTTAAAATTAAAAACTAAATAGCTTGAGTTAATGTACTTATTATATTATGATCCACTCAGAATATGGTGTAGTCGGTATTATTTGTAATGTTAAGGATTTTAAACGAATACAATATGCTAATTAGTAATTTTAAATAATCAATGTTGAACATTAATCAATTAAAAATTTATAAATGCCGAAAATAGTACTTCACACTTTTAAATTTGCTACTGCACATTTAATATTAGCTACTGCACATAGTGTGTGCTACTGCACACAATTTTAGGCCCTGCAGTTTTCACAATAATAATATGTCGCCTTTACAAACGCGCCTCCTTTGACACAGGTTCATTTTGGACACCGACGGACGTGGTTGGATGACGCCCGGAGACGCCGGACAGCAGAGCACGGCTGCCGCCGCCTCCAAAAAGGACGACGCAGACGATCCCATTTTCGGGGAGACGGACAACGCGTGTGCAGGCCTCTTGACGAATGCCGTACCGTCGGACAGGGAATCGATCACCGCCGTGCCGGTACCGGCATTCGACGATAACAAGAACCCGGGGTCGCTGGCGTTCCCGTTCGTGGTCGGCAAGCGGCTGTTCTCCGTGGACAGGCCGTGGATGTCGGACGGTCCGCTGCTCGTCCGGTATTACCGACTGGCCGTTGGCTGCACGTCACCGGCGCCCGAACAGTTCCGGGCGGACATGCACCGTTGGCTGGACAGCGTGGTGGTACCGCTGTTGGCGGACCGCAACCGGTGGTTCCCCGTGCTGGCCGGCGCGTCGCGCGTCGTCCGGGCCGCGGCCGCGGCGGCAAGCGTCGACGTTACCGCGGTCGGCCGTTCCAAGCGGAAGGCGACGACCGAGCCGACTGCGGCCAACGATGACGGCGGCGATGGCGATGTCCGCCGGTCGTGCGACGACGGCCAAGTGCCCAACGTAAACGTGTCCCTGGCGGTCATTCTGTTGTCGCTCCTGTCCACATGGTTATCGTTTTGGGCATTCGGCTTTGAACGGCAATCGCAAACTGTGGTGACGTACAGCAGAAGACCAGATACGGCGGGTTTCAACTTATAGGCCGACGGGCGACGGCAAACGTGCAGTGTTTCCGACAATGTTTCTAATTTATCGGCATAACTTGAGTATCTCCCAAGTCTGGACTTATATGATATGTACATAATATTATATGGATACGCGAGTCAGAGTGATTAGAAACATTGTCGGAAACGCACGTTTACCCCTCGAAGATAAGCACCAATCGCATCGCAGGCCGTGGCCATGGCTATTTTTCTCGTCTTGTCGCTGGAGATCGTCTCGAATTTGTTCACAATTGTCCGCACGTACTTCAGAAACGTTTTTCCGCCGGCCACATTTTTCGGAATTAAGTGGTCCATTAAAATGCGGCTGCGCAACATTGCCACGTCTTCTGCCGTCCACGTTTTGGATGCCACGTCGTACACGTCTATTACTATTTTGGACGCGTGTTTAATCGCAATTCATAAGTGTGTATAATATAAATATTATGTGTTTCATTAATAAATATAGTAATTTAATAATATTTGACTTGTTCATAATATATATCTGCAAAATAACGGTTTCTTCTTCACATTTCAATCTCAGATTATCACTGACTCTTATTAAACTTCGCGATTACTTCATTGGTCGTTTGGTCCAGATAGGGTCATATCGTTTAGATAAATAGCCTTTCCTTTAAATAAAAAAAAAATAATATACTACGTATATATTTTAATCTCTTAAATCGATCACATGTTGAACTGCAGACACGATGTACCATGACTAATGGGGATTAATTATTTAATGGCACGTAAATAGGTAAATATTTTCTACTAGCCTTCACAGCGCATTACATATTAGCTTCTAATTTATTATTATATTAATTTTTAATCTTACGCTATTCAAATATGTGATCGATCAGGTATAACAATAATTCGCGGTTTTCAGAACAAAATAAACCATAGGTAAGTTTAACATTGATTTAATATTTTAATATTATCAACCTATATTATATTTAACACTTAAACTGTTTGACGCTTTTTTTTTTTGAGAATGACACGTATAAATACGTATCACGTGTCAAATGATATCAACTTACTTTTATAAAGAAATCTGTAAAATGTTCAATATAGACCGAGCTTACACTTTTTTTTATTTAACTTAATTATTAGTCCAATGAGTACAAGCCGGAATATTTTATTCTAGTTTTAGAATTTTGCCAATGTTTGAAAGTCGAACAGTTTGGGTCTTTAATATTATAATGTTCTTTCGGGGTTTTTTTTAGATTCTGAGCGAAGCGATGAATGTATTGATTTTACAATGATGTATGTTTTTTTAAAATTTTTTTTTTGTGTCTGTCATCACCTTTTAGGACAGTAAAAGTGCTTGTATTTTCTTCAATAGTAACTTTTCTGATAGGAAAGTGAATCTATTTGGTACTTTGAGGGGTCAATAGTAAAAATTTCACAGTAGTTTTCAAAAGCGCCGTGAAAAACAAAAGAAATATTAAGGAAAAACGGGAATTTTTACGCAAAATCTGTTTTTGAGAAAATCGATTTTGGTTTTTGGTGCAACTCAAAAGAAATGACCGTAGATACTTGAAAATTCCACTGAATGTTTATATTAGCATTTTCTATACACGATAAAATTTTGAAAATAATTTGACTATTTTTGAGCTGTTTACGGACATTGTCAGATTTCAATTTTTTTATTTTTTTTTTCTATAAATATCAATAAAATTTTATTTGTTGGGTAAAAAAACTTGAAAATTTAATATAAGGCTCCTGATATATCGTTCTTATAGAAGTTGAAAAATATTAGAAATACATAGGCACAACTTTTTTTTATAAGCATTTAAAGTTCATATTTTGAGAACATTTATCAAATTTATAATTTAATAATTATTTTGTAGTTAAAAATTTATAAAATGTTAAAACTTTTATAGCTAAGGATTGAAAATTGAAAACAAGGCTCCACTTAATAGATTAGGTATATATAAATTACTTTATTCACAATAATATCATCAAATATACATGGTAATATACTAATATCATAGGCTGACCTGACCGTTTTCGCTCAGAATCGTTTTTCTTATACAATGATATTATACCATTGAATTCAAATTTAACACCATCCATTACAGTGACCCATTCGTAAACTTCTGTACAGCAGAGCGACACCCACTTTCCCACCTTTTTTTTAACTTTTTCTCCTGATTAGCATCTGACCTAGACGAGTGAGATAACTGATAACTAGACACCCTAAATTAGCAATGTTTTACACACTTTTATACTTTTATCATATTACAATCAAAAATATTAGACACACTCGCGGATAAAATTATTATACGTCTTCAGCACTTTTTCAGCCGGTAAGAGTTTTTTTTTAACAATTGATATTTGCGAATTATAAAGAATTAAGAAGATCACAATTGTTTATAGTTAGATACTATTATAATTTATAATAATATATTATGTAATATGTATAGTGTATAGGTATAAAATTATTACATTATTTATGCAGTATGCAGTATGCAGTATGCAGTATGCAGTATGCAGTATCAATATTTTTTAGGGCATACAATTCCCAGCCCTATACTTACGTCTTACAAAGAGTATTTTCATAACAATGGGTATATGTAACTCATTGTTATTATTAACTTAATTGGTTGACTTTTATAAGTACCTTACGCTTGATAATTTAAAGTTAATTTTGGGAAAAAGTATCAAAATAAAATTCTAATGCATGACACCTGATACACTCAATTGTATTTTTTACTATATTATCTTCAGCTCAGAGCTTACATGAATAACATAATGTAAACTCTTCTATTAAACTATTTTTAAGGATTATGAAATGTCACATTTTAACTTTAAAATACTTTTTATGCCTCATCTCCTACTAGGTAATAAAATATTTTCCATACCATCTTTCAACTGAATGAGGATAAAATAAATACGCAAGGTATGACTTGTTCGTATTATTATTATAAAAATAACTAGTTACAAAAGTAAAAAAAAATTAAAAATATTTGTTAGAAGCATAATTATTTTAACTGTATATGACTTACATTATATTATAATGCTAATTTACTATAATATACAATATATATAACCATAATTGTTTTTGTATTAAGTGTTCATTTTATCATTTTTTTACTGTCGTATTTTATTATATTTATTTAGAGTAATTTTAAAAAAAATTTATAGAAAATGTGTTAATTTAATAATATTTATGTAGTATTTTTTAGCATATTTTTGAATATTTTCAATAAAACAAATGCATACTTCATCATTTTTTACTGCATATAAAGCCTAGCCCTAATCATGGCACGTCGATGTGTACGCACAGCTGCGTGTGTGTGTATTCTGCAGACATTTCGCAAAAGTAGGTACACTTTGATTTACACACCGTTCCTACTTTAAAATAATTTGCGGTTAGCGTCAACGGCTTGCGATTTGTGAACTGTTGAGGACAGCCGACCGCGGGAGTAGGTTACCACAGTATATATTATATAGATATAATCAGTACAATTTAAATAAGGTATAAACATGGTATATAATAATAAATAATAATATTATGTTAATAACAAATAAATGGTATTGGTGGAATCAAAAACATAATACATACAAAACAATGATAATATAAAATGTATGGCTTGAGGTGAGTGGTGGACGTTGGCATGAAACTGTACTACGCCGGACAAAACATGGCGACGACGGCGAACGTGCACTATCGGCCGCAAACAAACGAAAACGAAAAACGCCAGACCGACGAACTCGTACATTGACGAACTTGAACAAAAACGGACGAAGTGTCCGACAATAACAACGGGCGTCGCGGGTTCAAGACATTTCGACGGGGGCCTGGTACAAGCGTACCTAATCCAAAAACTGGTTGATTGGTGGCGAACAGTGGTAACTAGTGTCACAGGCGGGATCATGGTGGCAGGGGAGGAGGTCGAATTTTGCGGATATCAATCATTCCAGGTCAACAAAGCTTTGGCAAAAGCATAGTCTGCGTGCAAAGTTGACCATGGATCTCCTCATGAATCGTTTCGATCTCTTCCATAACGATGTGCGACGATCGGACCGTGCAAAATTTGGCTGAATTTCAGCTGCTACCGGTGGAACAGACGTCACTGGTCCGTACACGGGCGAGTGAATGTCCAGCTCTGCAGAAGACCGGAACATTACAGCATTTTCTCGCAGCGGCCGTAACCGTAGCCCGACAGTTGTAGCGATCCTACGATCCACAGCCAAATCCAAAGCATGGATCAAAGAAAGGCCATAACGTTGGTGCAGGCATTTTAACGTTCCCGTTTGATCGTCTGCTCCCGCAGTCACAAGAACCGGTGGCACTGGGGGTGAGTCGATCTTTACTACCGGGCTGTTCACGGGCGAGTCAGTTGTCAGTTCTGGCGTCGAATGGAAACTCTCTGTAAGTCCATGCCGTAACAGACATCCGATAGTAGAGGTCTTGTGGTCACCGGCCAAGTCTAAAGCGTCGATCAAGCAACGACCCTCATCGGCATACTTAAACGACTGTGTGAATCTTGAAGTTCCCACGTTCGCTTCCATCTCTGTCGTGTATATAAGAAGTCTAAACGACGATTAAAAATGACACACAGTTTTTTTTACGAAATGATAAGTCTACGACTGTCGTGAACGAGTGATAAATATTTAATGACGGATTTCAAATTATTATCATAGCAATCCTATAATATAATAATAGTCTTGTGGTTTCCCTAGTTTATATTGTGGCCAGCTATAATAAGTAGCAATTAAATACAAATACAAATACAAAAAATATTATTTATAAGTTTATAACTAAATTCTGTATCCTTTACATATATTTTAAAAAAATATGTAAGAATACATCATAGATGAGTGCAAATGTCCGATGATTAAATTAATATAAACATTTTACAATGCCAGTAATATTTATTTGCACACCAAATGTAATTTATTACAACTTCCCTTAGGGAATAATATCATTGTAATTAACTTAATAAAAAATTGTTTTATTTTACTGTTACTTAATTTTATTTGTATGCAATATTATATAACCTAATGGCTAATGGATAGGGTTTCTATGTTCGTCCCGGGTTCAACGGCATGTCCCGGTGTCCCGGCAGGTCATTAAGATTGTCCCGATTAATAGATGCTGAGAGAAAATAACTTCAACACTATATTATTTAACACTTTGAGTGCCATGTGTATCAATTTTAATACACAACTTATATGTTTATTTGTGCCGTGTGTATTGATAATGATTAGGGTTCGGGACTTGTTGCATTTGCATATTGCTCAATAATGACTGCAGAATAGTCTAAGTAAGATTTAAATTTGTTTTAAGTCATAACGGGTGAAATACAAAATTTGAATTGCATATTTTCGCATATTTTTCCGTTTTTCGAGCAAAATGCATATTTACCGATTTTGGCAGTTCAATTGTTATTTATAGCATATTTACACAGTTTTTGTTTTATATTAAGTACATATTTTTATTTTAAAGATTAACTTTATTTTTTTTACTTTTTTGCGTTGTTCAATATACCTAATCAGTTTTCATTTAAATTTGATAATATCAGAAAATGTCTTAATGTACAGTCAAACTTTACAGGTAAACAATTCATCATTTTTATATTTAATAATAATTTAATATATTAAAAAAAACCCAACCTTTTTTCATTGCAGGAGAAGACGAAGAAAACGAAATCGAACATACATTTCAGTAATAAATGTGGATAGTGTTGCTGTTGTCAAAAATAACTAATTACAAAAAATTGTCTAAATTTAAATAAATAAATCAAATTTTTTAATTATATTTAAAAAAATTGTTAGTTGCATAATTTTGCGCATATTTCGGTTATTTTAAGTGCATATATGCATGCATATTTCCTACAATTTGTGCGCAATAAGTCCCGAACCCTAGTAATGACCATCGAATACTGAATAGTATAATAATGAGTTATCAATCGCATAATAAAATCATACTTAACTTGGTAGAAAAAAAATTCTTGCTGTCTCCTGCACAGTGCACAACCATCCATAGTATTACAAATATGAATTAGTATAATGACTAATGACTAAGAGTAATGTATATGTATACGTCTGTAGAGGAGTAATAATTTATTAGTAACTAACAAAATATGTAGGTACCTATACCTGTATAGTATATCTGTATATAATACTATATATTTATATACCTAATTATATTATGGATGATGTATTCATAAATTATTCGTCCGAAGATTATGATATGTTATTTACTAACGGACTCCATTTTATTTTATTTTAAGTGTGCCAAATTTAAGGCGGGCCACTTGCGAAAATATTTCACACCATCACGAAACAAGTCCTAACGTTGGTATGTATAGTTACTATGTACTAGGTAGGTAATAATAGTCAATAGGTTCGTGCTATATATAATATATTATTTTGATCCATTGAAATAATAATCATCTAGAACGTTTATAATTTAGGTATGTTAATATTATATTGATGTACGCTTTGGTGAAACGCTGATAAATAATATGCGAACATAAACATAAGGAAATTTGAACGATATAAAATAACAGGTACTTAACTATATTTTATACAAGAGACCACCGTGTTTGATTTTACAGAATAAAAAATACATTTTCAGCGTTTGACGGAGTTACTAAGAATTTTCTGATAAAACGGTTATGAGCCGGGTCCCGAATGTTTTGGCGGTTTCGAAATGGTTAAATCTATTTTTCACGCACTGGTCGAATAAATATATAGGTACCTAGGTACCTATACTGTTAAATACGGACATTATATTACTTTGTGTTTTATTTTGTCGTGGACACACAGACGTCGTCGTCGGTTTGACAGTTCCAAACGAGGTAAGGATTTAGAAGATAGTAGTAAAAATAATAATTACTATTCTTATTGCTTGAGTCGCTACACCGGCGACACATCACACGTCGATCAAACAACATAGGTACATACAGTGGATACCACATGAAACAGTATTTTATTATATAAAAAACGTGACGTCTAAACACGCAATAGAGTGTGATTATATATAATATAAATGTAATTTTGTTTCTCCTTGGTCTAAGTAATATGATGATCAATTTTCACTGTAAAAGAGTTATTTTATTAATCATTAAAAAACAAATATAAATAATAATAAACGTACTGTCTATAAAAGAAAATCGATTTTTCATAACTAATAACTTTTTACTTTCAAATAATACAAACTATAATAATAATTAATAACAGTAAAAATACATTTAACACTTACTTAATAGACGGTACCTAGTTACCTAATACAAATATAATAATATCTAACGTGAGTTTGCAAAACCGTCAATTCCAAAACTGAGGTTACTCCGCGGTGTTATCACTGTAAATTGTTACATATATTGGTATAATATGTATTTTCCATGTATAAAAACTGTATACTATCTAATATGTGTATTTAATTTGCACAGATTTTCAACTTTAAACCTAATTTTGAAACTTTATAATATTAGGTTATTATAGCATTATTTAAGTGTATTAAATGTATTAATTGTATTTGTGTCAATGCGATCAGAGTTCTCTTAAATTATAGTAGCTTCACATTGCCTTTTAATATTATCATAATAGCTTATCACTCGAATTATTTGTTATAAATCTTATTAAAATGTTTACCAATAAAATATGTGAAATACATTTTTTGTGCAGAAGAAAAAAGTTAATATTATTTTAATATTATCGTTGATATAGCATTAAACGAATTGAATATTTGAATGAATAAGAAGCATATGTAGACGAACGAAGACTAGATAATTTTCGGGGTTATAGTGAAAATTGTTTGGGGACCTGTCAGGTATACAGTAGGCAAAGAATGGGTAAAGTTGCCACCTTAAGGTTCAGTTAATTTTTTACATGTTAATTGTTAGTATAAGAAAAACTACAATGTGGCCATATTACCCATAATGGTTGGGCAAATTGGCCAGTCCTTGTAACAGTATTATAATATCCATTTGATTTATTAAAAAATGTTTGTATGACATTTTATTAAGTAATGCAGTGATTAGAAAAATCATTGCAGTATCTTATCTACACGGTTGATAAAATATATGAACAAAAAAACATAATTTGAAAGCTTAGAAGATTTTGATCAAATAATACGAGAAACATTAATAACATTCAGCTGTATAGGTATTAAAATCGATCTGTTTAATGCCAAAGCCTAAATTATTTATTTAATGGCAATATCAATGACGACCTTTCAATAGTTTGAAAGATATATTGTCATGAAAATATCAATATAGGTAAGATATATTTTATTGTTTAGTGGTCTTAAAGTTATAACTTATAATAATATTATGTTAATAACACATTAACACTGTGTTTTGTTGTATTCAAATTGTTTTCTGTTTTCCTTTTTAGAATCTTAATATTGTTTTCTATCGGTACTGCAGGAAACTGGTTTTTTTATCATTAATTTACACAATTATGTTAATCAAAAAAATATTCGCAATTTGTGTTTTATGGCACAAAATGTAAATAATGCTATTTATAAAATAATTATACTGATATTTATGATATTATTACATTAAAAGTATTGTAGGTAGGTACACAATAAAGAAACCTACACTTTCTATTTTATAACTTCAATAGTTCCATAATCCATGTTAATGTGATATATTCTTTCATAGAACATACCGAAAATATTGAAATGTACCTACTTAATTTAGTAAAAAATAAACTATTTAAATTTAAAAAAAAACAATTAAAACAATTCCTATAAATCATTAAAATAGCCGATAAATTTGCGCGGCGCGTTAGATAGGCAATTTGGGACCATAAACATAACTTAATGTCCACAAATCACAATAGGTATAATATTATCATAATAAGTAATAACATTACATAGATAAGCTAAGTAATAACCGTAAAAATGTATAAAAAATTAATTTTGTAATAAACTTAAATACTGTACTATAGTTCATTTGACTTTTGAAATGTAGGTCCATCAGATGATTCAAATATAATACAAAATTAAAAAGGTTTTTGAAAATGTTCGTTTTAATGGTTAATGCGTTAGTAATTATTACTGTTGGGGACCTATACAATCAATCGATATTACCTCAGTTGTATAGTCTAGACTCTAGACGGTAGTATCATAATCATAGACATCCATAGTCACGATATAAGTAATATAATTTTTGATATTTACACGCAAAATATATTATATTACTGTTACCGATAAATGTAAAATTTAGTAACATATTTATATATTAGAGGCCAAAATATATGGTTGAGGTTGTACAACGACCTACGTATAATTCGTCAAATATATTTGCTGCTCGAGACGTTACAGATCGAGTGACGCGATGGTAAATATTTCGAGAACCGTGCTGAAGACTTTCTATAATCGAACCATACCCGAAAACCACGGTTAGTGTAATACAGTGTGTGTAATATTATATTATTATTATGTTTGATTTCTTATCGTAATACAAATACGAAATTCAGCCGATCGATATGTCATTATTATACCATATAATATATTGTTAGGTATACCGTATAATATATACCTATATACACATTACACCCACCGCACCGAACGTTTTCCGCGCGTTTCTTTACCGTACATTATATTTTCACGATTTAACTCGCGTTTATTGTTGTGCATGGTACACCTATTATTGTTAATATAATAATAATAATAGCGTACGACCTAAAAGTGTGTCGTGGCGGACGTTTCGACGGACGGTCTCACGCGGGGCGCACAAAACGACTGTATATAATGCGTATATACTCTTTCTTATATACATATATATATATATATATAATAATAATAATATGACGTCTGAAGAAATACAATATTATTGGTATATTGAATACGTATATGACATGTACAACGACATTTTCGCGTTTCGACCGTTCGCGGATGACACGACTCAGCGGCCGACTTTATATTATTATAATATTATTATTATATCGTATTTTGTGTATTGTAGGAATTTTATTTTTTATTATTATTGATATGTTACTATTACTTGCACACGAGACGCTCTTTGTTATTCCGGCATATTAAATAGGAAAACATCGGAAAACCGCGGTCGTTGGTATTGTTATAGAGGGGCGCCATGTCGAAGGAAGGACGTAGTTTTTAAATTTCTGAATATTGCTGCAGCTTGTGACAAGATATTGTTATAAATTATACCATTGTCGTAATAATTTAAAACACTATTCTGTCAAACCAAATTCACATTTTATTATAGTATACAGTTATAATTTAAGTAATTTGAATAAATATTATGTTTTTTAATTATCTTTTAATGCTGCAATATCCAATATTTTAAAAAATATAATGAAGCACAAAAAAAGTTAACAAATTAGTAAATATAACATTATTCCAATTAAAACTATTTATGAGTCAAGTAATTTCAAATTATAGAATAAAATAGTGAATTTTTGACGATTCGACTATTAAAATATTATGAAAAAAGCAGTATAGGTACCTAAAAAAAATAAAAAAAAATAATTGTTTATGTTGTTGATTTAAATTGTCATAGAAAAAACTTATCAAAAGAAATAAAGAACCATATTGTATTCCTTAATTTTTTTGAATTTCCATTGTATACCTACCTATAGTTCCACATCATTAAAAACAACTTAACGCATAATGGCATTAGACACACCATATATACTGTATAATATTAGATCACTGTACTTGTGAAGGCAAACACAGTGTTGTTAGATTATTCGTATGATGATGTGAAACCTTTTTGTCAATTATGACCCGGGAATGTAATGTTCAATCGATAGTATTATTATTATTATTATTATAATAATATTTCAATATTAATTTGAAAACACGTAATGTCTAGAAAGTTTGGAAACGTGTTTTATTTACACTTTTTATATTTATCTTATCTCTGTAAGACAGGCACTGAAAGAGTGTATTTTAATGGTTCATTTAATTCGATTTTTGTAGAAAATAATGTTTTACTCATTAAATGGAAAAATATCTGTGATTATACTTAAAAGAACGTTGTTGACACATAACATAATTAAGAGCTTAGAGTTGGAAATATTTTAAACGGTTAATTTGTGTACTCGTTATTATTTCAATTGATTATTATCAAATGTAAAGGAATTCTTTTTATATTAACATTAACATTTTTTTAATAGTTTAATTTAATGTTCTGATCTTAAAAGCAAAAATGAAAATATTTCCAAAAAAAACTTAATAAATCTATACACATATAATATATATTTAAATTGTAAAAGTAAAATATTAAAAATAATGCTTCAGATACATTAGTAAAAAAGAAAATAAGCAATTTAACATTTTAACAAGCAGTAATATAATTTCTATACCTGTGATGCTTACCATACGATGGAATTCAAATATTTTTACCAAACCTAACTTAACTATAATAATATATATGTTTCGGTCAATGATGTAAATTAGGTAGTAACGTAAATGCCTAGCCAATATCAAAAATTCTTAACATTAGTAGTCTATCGTCAATGCATATTAATTTTAATATTAACATAAATGGTTTATGCATCAACTATCAACTAGGCAAGATTGTAAAGTTAAAATATTTTGTTAACACATTTAAAACTATGACTAGAAAATCACATAAATGTTTAAAACTGATAGACAATGTTGATAATTTTGTTTATCGTAATATATAAATTGGTTCAGAAATTGTAAATTATACATTTATACTTAATATTACATAGATAAAATAAATAAATTGAATGATTTATTTTCACAATTTGATGTACCGTGACACTTTGAAGGTAGATATTAGATACATGTTATGCAGTGCCCTAGAAGGCATGCGTGTGTATACAAATATTATAATTTAATTAATATATTATTAATTAATTATTATAACAAATAAGTTATCGCGATTTATATTGCAAACCTACTATACGTATAGATGACATATTATGTATCCGATAGACGGCTATCTTTTACTTAAAATTTACCCAATGTACGACCATCGGCATAATATTAGAGTAGAAAAGTACGTTATTGTTTGTACCGACTATAGATAAATCGACTTTACAACGCGAGGCCGTTTTTGATTTTATTATTAAAATTTACAAATACATTATTTGAACTTTTACATACATAACTATTTAGAATTTATAATAAGTACCTACTTAAAATTAGGGTTCACCTAACAAGTTTAAAATACATTTTAGTTTAAATTTTTTTTTTTTAATTACCTATGTTCGAAAAAGCCCGGAGTTATCGTCATTGTCTAGGAAATATTTCTAAATGCATTATTGCCTAAAAATTATGGACATTGGCGTTATTTCCTAGTCATTATCGTATACTAGCTGTCTAATTTGACCGGAAATATCGTTATTGACTAGTCGTCATTAACGTTAATTTCTTAGTTTACGCCTTTGTCTATAACATATATTATTATACACCTATGATGCGTTATAAGTTTAACTATAATATGTTCTCCAATATTATATATATATATTTTTTACGTAGTTTCCAGTTAATTTTTTATATTTTCTATACTTTACTTTCTTATACTTAGTGGTACCTATAGTTTCTACTACTTTATAGCCTTTAATAATACAATACCAAATAATAAATAATAGTAATAATATTTGTGTAAACGATAGACGTTTGGGCGTTTGTGACGGTTGACTGCAATGTTTGTGAATAAAATTGTCACGGATTAGCAGAAAAAAAATATTAGCCACAATACGAATATTTTTTTTTGATAGATTTACAACTATATGTAAAAAACCGATCCATACACAAAAAACGTATCATAAAAATATATGAATACCCAACAGTGATCACGTGTAGCTGCGTAGATACAAAAAGGAATAGTTACACATATATTATTTATTATATTTTACCTGGTACGTGAATTTTACATTCTAACGATATTATGATATGTTACTTTAGATTGTCGTACGTGGCCCGAGACGAGGCTCCTGAGTCTATTATGTGTATAATAATATAATAATAATATATTATAGTTTTTCGACTGGCTCGAATTGTCGACGACGTGAACGCGCGATGGGTGATTATCATTCCGCGGCGATGCGCAATTGCCAGCAATTTTTTAAATAACAATAATGTTCTATATTGTAGTGATATTTCATCTACAACCCAAATTCACGAGAGTGGGGAAAGGAAAATTTCAAAACTATACTAACCGCCGTAATTCTTATAGATTATAAGACACGTGACGAACACTATTATATTATTATTATGAGTCATTAAATATACTTAAGTAATGCCCGAGTATACAATACGATATAGTATACCTGCGGTCGTTCTAAACTAATATTCTAAATATTACAATAATATAATATTATTACTTTATACGGACTTGCCGCTTTCAGAGACGCAGAGTGTTATTGTCATTGGAAATTCTTCAAGAGCGTGCACGGCAAGTGTATAAGCAAAAACACGATTACAGGTTAGAGAACGAAAATTATGATGGATCGTAACCTCATCGGGTAATCGTATCACATCCGCTCAAGTCGATGGCGGTGTCATACTCATATATTGTGTAAAATAACAAAATATGTCTAAGCATGATAATATTATATTGTATTACGACGCTATTACTGTTGTGGTTTCTTCAATTTTCATTCAGTTTACGTGAGTGAAACTTATAGTGTCACATCGAGATTTCGGGTTGAAAACCGGACGTTTCAGCGGTATACAATATCGTGGTAGAAATCAGACGAATTCCTCTGTTTGATTCAATTGTCCAAAACGGAAAATGCAATTTCAATTAGTAAATAGCTTATATATTATTAATAGTATCTAAAAACTAGTAGGGTCGCGATCAGCAAACAGTGATATACTTAACATTTTCTGGAAGAAGTGAACCGTAATTATATCATAAGACTACACAATTTATTAATTAACATGTTTTGAATTACCAATTTATTGAATTAAGTTAGCTTAGTCTTATTTGAATAATGTAAGAATCTAATATTGTGAGCGTAGGTACTTTGAAGTTTGTTTCAAATTGTTTGTACCTACTCTACTTTTTAGTTTATTCTATGATTTTTTTCATAGATTCCAAAACAAGTTTGGGTACTTATTAAATCTTTTCGAAATATGTCAAGTATTAGTGTATCTTTGACTTGAGAGCATTTTATTTTATTAACTCCAAAAATTATGAAATATTTAAAAACATTCAATAATTGTGAAAAAAAAACAATCATCACAGTAAAAATAAAAAGTTGTTAGATATAAATAGGTACCTAGTAAGTTACGTTAGGTTAGAGGGAAGTACCCACTCGTAGCACAGCGATACATTCTTAAAAAAAAAAAAGATACATAGTAAGTATAATAAGCATTATGCTATTTGGAGAGAGGTTTATGCTATATTCTACGCGCGCAAGATTGATAAAAAAATAATAATTATTACTGAAGCACCTCTTAAATATACATTATATTATGTTATATATACTCATATAATAATTAGCATTAAGCTTAAGCCTTAAATATACATAAAGTGTGGCTAGGCGTGGTGTGGTGGTTGCGATCTGAGAGTAAGCATCGGCGCGTGCTATGAGTTCCCGGATGGGTGACCATTCGGGTTCTTAGTGGCAAATCCTTACCACACATACACACACATGTCCAAAAACCAATCGGTTTAAATGACAAAAATCAAAAATTCCCGATTACACTACCTTATCATTTTTTTTTCTAATGCTATAGCATTGTCCCCAATGGTCCATGCCTACCCAATATCTTCATTTTAATTTTATCGAATTGTTTATCAATATATTAAATGGTTAATCAATAATTTACATAATATTATTATAGTGAGTTTATACTTTGGTTTTTAATACGTCAGTATTATTTTTTTTTAATATCGTCAAATTTTAGTCATTTTGGATTGTCCTAAATACATACTAATAATACCATCCACAATTAAACACAATTAAAAACCACTCTATATCTAAACTATTATACTATAGGTTATATGTATACTTGTAGGTATATGCATTATATTATGTTAACACAATTTCGTTTTGTATAACTGTAAAAGTAATCTAAATTCTCAGGTAATGTTAGACTTAAATTATTATTGTAAAGAGTAGCCACAAGAAATAGTTTACAACAAATTCAAACCACACGTGTGTTTATTTACAATAAAGGTTGAGTATGTGTAGAAAAATTAGCTTCAAATAATTATTGAGAAGACTTTAAGCAAATTCTCACGTCCCAAATAACGAGGAGTTAGTAAAAAATGTCTGTTTGTAAAGGTAAATCGTATGTATTGTATACGTATATTAATGCATAAAATGAATAACTTAAAAAAAAGTGTAATGTTATTATTTATTAATGTGCAGTGATAACATTTTCTAAAATCTGTTCACACGCCTTAATACCTACATAAATAATAAAGAACGAATGTGTGGCAGTTTTTTATAGTAGAAATGTATGCGAGTAAACCAGTGAGATGTTCGTGTATGTTTTTTATAAAATATATTTTGAGTTTCAAATCAGGTAATATAGATGCATCGAGATAAAATTTAAAAAAAAATGTTCCTGAAATATCTCGAAAGAAAGTAAACGCGTAGGTAGTACATAAAGTAATATTAAAAACAAAAAATACACGAAAACAGAATATTCTTATTATTTTCGGTATATCATTTTAATATAATAACATATTATGATAATATTATACCACAAATTATAATGCGTTACGTTTTCCGCATAAGAGTATTATAATCGTCCGTCTTAGTAATCCGGTGAACTAGTTCACATCATATTATGCGCATAGTATAATGTTAATATTTAAAGACACTTTCATTACCGCGTGTATTTTCGTGTCTCGATTAAATTATAGGTCCCTATTGTTTTCCAAATGTTTAATTAAAAGTAGGTAACTTTTCAAATAATTGCGCGCGCACACACATACACACACACACTCACACGTGCGCTTTGTCGTTCTCAAGATTTTCAGTTGGTTGAAATCTAACCATTATTAAATGTAACCGACGATCGTACGATAAAGTAATCTGTATACATCCGACACAATACAACTATACAGTGTGCGCGACTATCATATTATACTATCATTATAATACGCCGACTTGACAGTAATATTATGTTATACTATATTATAACGATGATTATAATCGATAGATCGCCTAATATGCCTTTTGGAAATCGGTGTTCGTATGTCTGAATTAATAAAAACAATGAAATAGTTCATTTAATAACTATACGAAGTGAAATAATATAATATAAAATATATATTTTTTTAAAAACCGAAATTACAAACCACTCAAATTAATATATTATTGTGAGGAATCACTTTACAAAAAATAAACCACAAAATTAAACCGACGAGTACGATAATAATATTATTTCTTTGATCGTGTACTGGTGAGTGAGTATGTGTTGGGAGTCTACAGGTGGCCCATCAGGTATACAGCTGGTCTCTTTCATAATTTATTTATTATAATTCAGATTTAATTATATTATGTATTTTTAAATACTCTCAAATTGTCTCCATTTAACGAGTGTACACAACAGGCAATACTAACTTCTGTTTTAAAAATGTGAATCAACAATAATTTTTTTTTGAAAATTGTTAATTTGATGATTTATATCAAAATGTTTACGTATTTAAATCGTAATCCAAACCGGTAGTTTGCGAGTTATTCAACTGTGTTTACTATGGGTAATAAGTCCATTAATGCAATGTAACATAGAAGTCAAGTAGCGCAAGTCACAAAAAGCAAATTTTTACAAGAGAGACCAAACAAAATTCACGCCAGACATACGTTTCAATACTATTACTCCCAATATAGTTTAGGCCTTACATCAGTTTAACTCTTATTATCTATGCATTTATTGTAAGTTAAACTTATGTTTTAATACCTTTAAAAAAAAATCTATATAGAACTAACTACCTATATATAAGAAAATTAACTTACGTTACTTAACTTTTGTGGTACAGTGATAATAGGTTCGGAAAATTTATATGGCGCTTTGATAATTTGAAAATTATAGTAATTAATATTAATCTAAGTATGTTTACAATTAGTAAAAAAATGTCTGAGTATAAGTATAGATTAAAATCTAATATGAAATTTAACTCATATTAATTGTAAAAACCATTTTTAAGAATTATAATTCCGAGAATAATATCCACTAAAAAATTTAAATTCATATATTAAATAACTCAGAAACTACTACTATGAATTTTGATCATCTTCAAAAAATAACCTAATTAACAATATACATTAAAATAAATTGGTTATTATTTCAATATAGGAAGTGTATATCGTCGCAGAAACATTCTACCAATGGTATAAAAAATGTAAGCATTTGAAAATAATTGTATGGTCCTTAATAATCTGCTTCACTATTTTAAAAATTAGAATTTTAAGAAATTCATTATTGAAAGGAAATATAGCATTCTTGGTGAATCATCCTGTATAGCACCTACCACCTGTTGACCACAATAACCCATGCGATTTATGCCGACGGTTATACATTATAATATTATATTATTATGTACATGTATTATTATAAATTATAATATACCTACGATTGTATACATGTGTATACAATCATAAAAATAGATGTACCTAACGTATGTTCACGACTGACTTTCTTATTTTTTTCTCTATTTTCTCAACAATTTTGAATTCCTAATGTGACCACGGTTGTACCTATACGCGGACATAGGTATAAAATATATTATTACGGTTTGATTATGTCGGAGATAAACACGACGTTTCATCCGCCGTTAATGTTGTGTTTTTATTTCTTTCGAAAAATAGTTGTAATTATATTATTTACACTGTTTTAACTACCTACTACATATTATAAGTTTAGATCAGAGTGGTCTAATTATTATGTGTAAAAAATGTGCACACGTAGACGTAGTACACTATAGCAGATTTTTAATTTTATAAAATGGTTATCCGTTATCGTACTTTATACAGGTGTGTCGTAAAACGGTGCGATATTTTATAAAAAAAAAACCAATAAAATATTCAAATCTATATTCAACGCAGATAGAAGATACTGTACAATTTCAAATCTCATAATATTATTTTGGCCTATATTTTTTTGTGATAATTTACTCCTCAATGTATAGCTTTAAATATACAATTTGGATTAGTATAGTGGAACAAGCTGGGCAAAACGTATAGTATGGTCGTATTTTGTTAAGGCGTTTATGGTTTCCGCACAACATTGAATATTGTTTATTAGTGTCGGATATAATATTTATAAGCTCGCGGCATGTCATATCGATAACGCTAATGTAAACGATGGTATAAAAATATGTTTATTTTTCGTTTCTTGTATTTTCTTGTCCATTTTTCTTCGATTTCTCGATGCATATGGGTGAAATTATAAATTTAAGTAAGGAGAATACCTACAATGTAATTATTTGATTTCGTACTTTTGATGGATTATTTTTCTCACGTGATTATTGCATATTATCTATATTAGCGTTTTAGTGTCAAAAATGTTTTTTAATTCACTATAATATTTATGGCACGGCGTACGGGTGAATATTACGATGACTATAGTATAGATTTTAAAAAAATTGGTTGGTATTTGTTTGCATTACACTCGCGTATTTATAATATTATCTATATGTGTTTTTTTATCAGTAGCCCCAAAATATCCCCCCCTCCTCGGCCCAATAAATACTATTCAAACATCACGTGTACTCCACTGCCTGCGGACATCGTAAAATATTCACAGGGCACGTCGATGCGAGGATAAGATTGATTGTCTTATGACTAGGAAAGGTACTTTGTAACATGGTGAACTACGGACTGTACGGAATTGATCGACAGCAGTCTACGCGGTGATGTTTTTTTTTATCAAACTCGTTCTCAGAGTACCTATATCATAATATCATTTATCTATATTGTACGTATATACGAATATATTATTGTTAATACTAGTCTGATTTTTTTTTTAGCTGATGGGCGTGACGACGGAGAGATGAAGTAGTTTTTACTTACGCCCGAAACGATGATGATGATATTGTTATGCGTACCTATATGTACGATAAACGCGCGGTAACGGGCCACCGACAGAATACCTAATTGGCAGTGGTAACGTTTTAAGTGCATAGTGTTACACACACACACACACACACACACACACATACACTTATTCATAATCTGTCAAGTGCGAGGTTATTATGTACATTATATTATCCAGGCCGGCGTTATCGTGAGTGTTGGCTGCTGCTGTTGATGCTGCGGGTCACGTGGGTGAAAATGTGCACTTGACCCTGCGAGCGATCTCGGCCTACATAATATTTCAACGCCGCCACCGCCTTTCAGCTCCATTTGGGCCTGGTACAGTAATAATAATAATAATAATCGTAAAACGAGGTAATGTCGTCGTGTATCCTCTTTCTCACCCTTCACACTGCACTATCTACATTCAGCACCGCCTGGGTTCGTCGCGTGTAGCTAGCTGTTAATTATTATTATCGGCCGCTGTAAGTATAATAATAATCATACTAATACAATCCAATCTCAATAGAGTCCGTTCGAATGGAAATAAGCTCTCCGGTCACAGAATCGTCTCAGAAGTATTTGTTTTCTTTTATTTATATAAGTACCACTACGGTCACTGCAGCAACCGTCCAAATCGCTAATTAGCATGTATATAATATATTATATAGGTACTTATATTATGTTTTACTGTCAACGCTATGTAAATGATAAATAATTTAGTACAAGATTTGAAGAACAAATAATAAAAATTAAGAGAATATTTGATTTTGAAAAAGAAATCTCAGAGTTTTGAATCGATTGTTGTTTTGCTTGGGCTGAGGTAGTAATGCATTTACTATATTTAATAATGATCAAATTCCAAAAACCGTCGTCAAATAGCATCGAGTCTAATGTGACGATGAAAATACATTGCACAGCATCACGACGAACAAAAATATGCTCATCGTCGTCGTCCAGGCGATGTTCGCATGTTAAATAGGTTATGTAGGTATGTCTATACTCTAGGGTCGCCGGTAAACATTACACTATTTATATATACGATTAGGTATATACATAATTATATATAGGTACCTATCACCGTATTACCTTCATAACGACGCACCTTCCTTAATATTTGTTTAATAATATTGTGTTCGTCTAGGCGCCTTCGCGTGATGCGCAAACCTCCGCCTACGATCGGTGAATTTCTAATTCGAAAGTGCCTATGTACACAGTACACAGTATAATAATATCACATTATATAGATAGGTGGTATTCGGAAAATGCAACAGGTAAGTCACGCTGTGTGGGGCCGTCTCCGGCTGCATGGAACGTCGTCGCATTCTGTTATTGTTATTATTCGCGTTGCCGTGCCTATACACAGTATATTATATTATTATAAGACGTATCTCATTGTAAAAATAATACGACCAGCGATCGTAACAATAACCGTTTATCATAAAAAAAAATCCATGTGGGTGTAGACCCGACGATCGGAGAAATTCGATCGAATTTTTCGATTTCGATTTTATTATGGTTTTTGGGTCAGTATAAGTTACATATATTATTCCTAGGTAGTTATGAGTTACATGCATTAATTAAAGGCACGCTCATTAGTGGCCGTTTTTCGTTTTAATCGAAAAATACGGAGGAATGTACCTTGTGCGAGATACGCGTTGAATCGGAAAATGTACGATCTCCAAGTTAAGTTATTGTATAATCGATATTATAAATAATATTGTCGACTGATTGCAAACCGGAAAATAAAATGATGTTTAAGTCGCGTGTTTGCTTGTTTGTTTGTTTGTTTACATTACACGTACATACCATTCGAATATTCCAACAATTTGTCGACACGCTGTTATTATATTTCATTATACTATCTCATTAAATGAATTCAATTATTTGGGAACCAAACCGGTTCAATTGTGTAACGACTAATGAGCCGTCGACTTAACGAGATATTTAACTTTTTTGAATCATTTCTTCATGAATACTCATTTATAAATTATGATAAATACTGAAACACAGAGGTTTCTATTTTAATTAATAATTCGTGTAAATTATGCTAAGAATCTCATATTTACATTACGTCGTTTTAGAATTTTACAAAAACGATCGCGTTGTGCAAAAACAATTAGGATGTCAGCGCACTATTTGTTTTCTCTCTCTCGCCCACGCGCAACATAGACAAAATACATTTGCGCAGAATCGTTAGAGTAAAATCACTCATTACAAAAAAGATAGAGGATAATATTTTTGAGGGAATGACATATCGATTTCTCTAAATATTGTTTCAAAACAATTTAAACATTATTTAAATTTACAACATTTTTTTGTTTATTTCGAAAGTCGAATACAAAGTCAAATAACAATAAAATATAAAATCGATATGTCATTCCTTCTAAAATATTATTCTCTATCTTTTTTTGTAATGGGTGATTTTACTCTGAAATTACTTAAAAACATAGAAAAAACGATTCTGCGCAAATGCGTTTTGTCTATGTTGCGCGTGGATCAGAGAGAGAAAACAAATAGTGCGCTGACATCCTCTTAAGTGGAAACAAAATCGTTTTAATAAATCGATGCATATTGCACCAAATATCAATATTTATTATTATTATAAATCCATTTTTTCCTAAATATACTTTTTTAGTTCATCAAATAAAACAATCAATAATTTTTTTTTTTTTTAAATATAAGATTCTAAATTCTAATATTATGTTTGTTTATCCATTAAAACTGTATCAAAATTTATAAACTGTCTAACGAAATATTACTCGATGTTTTTGATTAATTTCATATTATTTTGATTTACAATATGTGTGCGATGAGGTATTATCAATGCATGTTATTTATTGTATATTATAGTATATATATATATTGGGGTATACCGTATGCGCCATTATTACATATTTCCACTTTACGTACTGTACACTTGTAACTCGTTGAAATGACAAAACGCTATAACCAGTCGATCCGAGGACAACCAAATGAAAACTTCGTACAAATAACGTGAAATAAAATATAAGATTTCTGGTTTAATACGAATTTCACGAAGATGCGCATCACGCATTATAGTATTGTACACGATAAACAAATAATGTTAGAAAACGCGTATATACATATATTAGTACGTTTTGCCAGATCGTACGATAAAAAAGTGAGTATACACGTCTCGTGCAAAAGCATATATAGAACTATGGTTGTAAACATATTACCTACAAACGCGCGTCTTTGATCGTCGGTTGTTATCTTCTATAGGTAGGTTACCTGTGTGTATAACGGTTGAACCACCTGAACATACTACCTATATATTATATATGGATAAGTAGGTTCTAGGTATACCTACACTATCACGCGTCATAAAACTGAGATGGTGTTCTCCACTATATATTATACAAATTGATCATTCCCGAATTTTCTGGACCCGCTGTGTCCATGAACTCGGTGTACACTCCGTATTTTATTACAGATGCGTATAGACGATACCGTAAATGTATATAATATAATAGTAGGCGCGTGCGGTTGGAAAATCGTTAAGCCGCCGCGGTGTATATAGTTTCTATTCTGACTGCAGTATCCACGCGCATACACTTAATGTGAATTATAGGGTTATAGAAGGGAGTTGGGAGGAAAAAAAACGAAACCATTAGGAAATAAAGAAAAAGAGTAAAAAGTGGCACACAAACGCTTTGGATCGCGTCCTCCGGAGATATGCAGTTACACATGCGTTTATGATATATATAATAAATATATATAAATATATGTATATATACTGTATAGAATATATGTATGACAAAAAACCGAACGCACACAATTGAGATGGCCTCGGGACAATTGAAGAAAAGCTACTTTCATCGAATGCTGCGCTGGTACACGACTTACGTGACTGAAATAATGATAATAATAATAAAAAAAAAAAATCCAAATACACTGGACAATTGGTAATCGGCAACTGGATGAAAGTAAAATCACTAAAAAAATAATATTATTGCTTTCCAAACAGGATGCGCGGAAAATCTTCGGTATTTTTCCTGTAATTATTCAATTAAATTTCGATAACCGTTTGATTGAATGTTACATCGGTAGGATACTTATGTTGTCCGAAGTGCGTGTATAGCACCTGTACTGTTTACAAAAATCCATTGTATAGAGTAATCTGCAAAACATCTGGAACTACCTATGAAATTATTATGCAATAAGTGAACACTCGACAGACAAAATAATAATATCCCTAATTTTATTTATTATATAATTATATTTTATTTATTATTTCTACACTTTATTAAATTATTCGTTTACCGTTACACCTACGACTTCTTCAGTGATCGGGGCAGAGCACAATATTTAGAATTTAATTATCTCTGTAGCTACTATAGGTACCTACTGAAAATGTTACATTCGGCAGACATATTTTCAAGATTCTCTCCTCTTCATACAATATTTCAAGCGGTTGGCACATTTTAAAAGAAAATGGTTTATTGACATTACAACAAAAGAGTTCGTTTCAGACACACGCGTGATATCACAGAAATTATAGTGAAATTAATATTTGGAAATAAACGAAGGATTTTTTCGAACACTAACTATGATTAACTAAAACGAATAAAGACTCCAAAATATATCTAGGTATATAGCTGTCAAAATCACAAGAAAATATTTAATCTTTTTTGATTCATTGAATTCGCCATAAGTGTAACTGGACATCGTATAATAACCAACTGAATATAGGACATTATATTATTTTCTTTTTTTCTAAATCAGTCTATAACTATTTTATACATGTATATTGTACATTGTATGTATAATACAATATATAAAATACAGTTTTCGAATGACACAAAGAAATATAATTAAGAAAATTGTGCGCACCATTGTAAACGCATACCTAAACTAGGCATTAATATGGCGTTTAACATATTATTTTTCTGAAGTCCATGCTTGGTACAATTAATTCTGAAAATACCTAGTCGTCTATATTCTGTATCTGTAAGGTACCGTTTTTATCGTAATAAAAGCATAAGGAGCATTATTAATCATCTTTCGAAGCGCGAAAAACGTAATATTTTGTGTAGATATAATTGTCAACTGTTTTAAAACCAAAGACAATATTTTTTATGTAAATTTTAATGTACCACTCATATATTTGTATACTTATACTTCGTCCATTTTTCTAGCGAACGGATACTATAATATTCGGAGGGTTGTCTCTAAGCACGGTTCCTGAGATTGGAAAGGTGCGCCCTCACTTTTTGACATAATATGCAATA
The DNA here is from genome assembly GCA_008086715.1 of Sitobion miscanthi. Taxonomy (NCBI): domain Eukaryota; kingdom Metazoa; phylum Arthropoda; class Insecta; order Hemiptera; family Aphididae; genus Sitobion; species Sitobion miscanthi. Next base: position 98,771,969 of record CM017797.1, read on the forward strand.
TACTCAAACTAATTTTCAAATGTGTATTTTTTAGATAATTATTTAGGTATACTGTCAGTAGTATACCTAAGAAATTATCAGCTTAAATTATAAATATTAAATACCAATAATTGAATACTGGTTTTTATTATTATATTTTTTTAAATTAAATTCGCTTTATTTCTTAGTTCGTATTATTCTCTAAGTTCAAGATTAATGTTATTAAATACTTTCCCTTGTAATATAAATTCAATGCATAATCAATAAATATTTTAAATATATGTAATTTTCTAAAAAAGTATAAATATATATATTTACCATTTACTATTATAGCAGTATAATATGATTATTATAATTACGAATTTCTGGCCCCAACGTTTATATCATACCGTTTGTAATATGCACTATGCACGCCAAGCAACAAGAAACAAATTATTTATTGTTTATATACATCATTATTGTTGGTGGTGGTTTTAAACATCGATTGTATGTTTTAAGCATCGAGTGTACACCTATATGATTGTGTACGTCTTGTATGTTTAAATTCTTGTTGGCAACCAGTCTCCATTAGGTAATATGTAAAATATGATTCTTACTGACGTATTAAAAACAAAATATAACCTCCCTATAATAATATTATGTAGATTATTGATTAACGTGTAGTATATTGATATAACAGTTCGATAAAATAAAATAAAGAAATGGGCCATTGTGGACAATACTATAGCATTAGAAAAAAAAACAATAAGGTAGTAAAATCGGGAAATTTTGATTTTTGTAATTTAAACAATTATACATAGGTACCTAATCAATAGATTACTTAACTTCTTTTTTTTCTTTTTTTTTATAGAACTTAATCCCGGCAACTATGGCCATTAGCTGTTTTTATAGGTTCTTAGTAGGTTTATTAATGTGTGAGAGGTTACGGTTGGTTTTTGGACACGTGCACATTTTCAATGTATAAAGGTTTTAACAAGATCATATTAAAATTAACTATATTAATAAGTTGAAATAATAATATGTATATTGTTATTTTAATATTAATTTATTATAGTCAAACCATGTAGTTTAAATATACTCTTGTTGGTGTTAATTCAAATACAAAATTTGTATAATCAACAACTACACTGTCAACAACATTGTAAAAAGTTAAAACAACAATAGTATTTCTATGTGTGTGTGTATGTGTGGTAAGGAATTTGCGACTAATAACCTCATGGCACTGGCCGGTGCTTACTCTCAGATCGCGTTTCACGATTCTATTGCAACCACCACACTTCCCCAAGCCACACTTTATGTATATTTAAGGCTTAAGCTTAATGCTCACGAATATATGAGTATAACATATAATTTATATTTAAGAGGTGCATCAGTAATTTATTATTTTTTTTATCCATCTTGCGCACGTAGAATATAGCATAAACCTCTCTCCGAATACCACTCTGTGTGATTATTGATTAGTGATTAGTGATCACATTACTGAAATTAAGTATCATTATAATATACGTATAACAACAATATTTATTATAACAATATTATTATAAAGAATAGGTATAATATTATCTGTATTCAGTCACAAGCTTTTTTTTTAAGTTTTGATTTTTAAGAAAAATATTAGTATTCAATATCCTGTAGATATTTGTATTTACTTACCTATAACTTTCTTAAAAATAAAAACACTAAAAAGAAAGCGACCGACAAAATAACACAAATATTATTATTCCTTACAACAATATTGTGATAGTAAGATATAGGTATTATAAAACTTTAATTTCGAGAATGTAATTATAGTGAGTGAATTACGAATTGAGATTATAACTATATTATTGCGAGCGTGTAAGACGGATAAAAAAATTACACGGTGTGCCCTGAAGAAAATTATTTTTCTTTAGCGATTACACCGCTGGATATTTTGGATATCGTCGATATCGATGGATATCGCGGTTATCGAATACATCTAAAAATCCTCCAAAAAATCGAACGGCCGATGTCGTTGGATTTATAATAAATTCTTTCGTAAATATTTTAAATTCCTTTTCGTGGGGCTGACGATGGCTGTTGTACGAAAATTATATGATAATGTACACAATTATTGTAGGTACGTAATAATGTAATGCTGCTACAAAATAATACCGAGAAAGCCGCGTGAAATGTGCCATGGGACACGCTGTTTGTCTAAGTGGATTTCTAGAAGGTATTCTTATTATTTATTTACTATTTTTTTTTTCGTTCGTCAGGTCAAAACCTAAGTATGGTTGACCGTATACCTACTATGGTTATCCGTCGTAGTAAACAATAGCGTGTGCACGCGCACGCTTTTGTTTCAGCGTGTGTGTACCTATATCATTATATACGTTAATAAAACGCATTAAGTGACCTCGCTTCCGGTCGTTTCGTCAAATGAATCGTTTCGTTTTAAATGGCAATTAACGTGTGAACCGGACCAGCGAAGGCCGTCCCCAGCGGTCGACGACGGAGGATGCGACGGACGAGGATCTCATGATACACGGTCGCGCACCTGTCCGTCTGTGATTTTCCGCGATTCGCTCGTTGCAATATTAGTATTTTTATTTTTTATTATTATTATTATAATATCGTTGTGACATTAATAGTTATTAAAATGATATTAGTGGATGGTTACCGTATTATCGATTTAATACACGCGAAACACGACTTTCCAAACGATCGCCCAGTACCTCATCCGGACCATCACTCGTAGATTTCGAGTGCGTTTAGTTTGGCGGTCTCCACGAAAAACGTACGACCCACGTGTGCACTTATAAGTATAATATCATTATTATACTTATGATATACCTAACGTAGCTATTGATGTCTATATATTATTATAGACGTGTTGTGAATGAAATTTCTATTTTTTTATTTCGGCCGATCATTATATACGCCGTATACGACTGTTATATTATGATTGATATATTATTACACCGCACCCGTATATTTTATTTTAATTAGGTTAGGTGTTGAACCGTCGGCCATCATACTACGTGTTTTTTTGGAACACACACGCAGCCTAATACTACGTTGTGTCGATATATGGACTATGCGTATCATAGCTGGATTATGCGTATTGTATTATTATTATTATTATTATTTGTTTCAGTACGATTCTATTATACGCGTAGGATGTAGGAAGTGATCAGATCTAAACCTATAATATAACATATCATATATATATATATATGGGTACAGTGTAGAAGCTACATAAATAATTATTGTTAATTATCGTGACTATAATATTATATTATCGTGCTAGAAAGCTTCACGCACCTGCAGTAGAAAAATAGATTAAACATAATAGGTATTATAATATCGATACGCGATTTAAATAATCGGATTTACGGCTAACGGGACAATGCGTGCGCTTCTCTCTTGACGGTAAACAATAGTGATTTGTCGTTTGGAAAAAGAGCCACAAGGGTCGCACCAGACAGAAATGCGTGCATACCGAGTGAAGATGACGGATCTCTCCTCAATCTTCCGAAGAACAATTCAATAGAATCCTGCAATGAGCTCCGAGACAGACGAAGAGACGGAGGCAGAAAAATCCTTAAATTGTTGCATGGGCTATAATAATAGAGACGGAAAGAAAGAAGAAAGTAATAAAAATGTATTATTTGTTTTGATGATGACCACGACCGCGACGTGTCGGTGCCGCTGTCAAGAGTCGATAAATCTAATTAAACATATAATATTAGTCTATCTCCGTAGTCGGCGTAGTGATTGTATTGTGAATCACTATCTGTGTTATCAGCTGACGTCTTGTACAATTTTACGCTTGAACGGTTTATACTTTTTATTTATAATAATAATATGGTTATAGGTATACTATCTTATTTTTATAAATATATGAGACTTTACAGGTAATTGATTAATGCGCAATAACCAGGGTTGGGATTTTATAGCACTTAAAATTGCATAAATATGCGCTATAATATTACCTTAAATATCGCTAAATATGTAGTAAAAATATGCAAAAAAAAAGGAAATGAATTAATTAATAATTTTTTAATCACTTACAAACTATTATAGGTAGTTACTTAATATTTGAAATAATTTAGTTACTCCGATCAAAATCCAAATAAATTGACTGTACAACGCATTCAGCGCCCGTTCGTTGATAATCGGCGATTAATAATCGCAGTAGAAATCGACAAAAAACCCAACAAAATCAGCAGATAACAAAAATTAGAACCAAATACCTAATACGAAATTATCGCAATAATTCGATTGACAAAAATCTAAAAACACGTTTACTAAAATATGAACGATATTGATTCGAAAAATTCAAAAAAGTCTCAAAATGTCCAAAAAAAGCAAAATAAAATTTTTAATTTGAGTTCTCTGTATCATGAAACACATTTTTAGTTTACTCTGTTATTTTTTAAGCATCTCATAAGAAATATGTAAATGCTATAAAATCCCAACCAATAATAACATATAATATACATTTTGAATCTAACCGACAACGAAAAAACAAACGATTCTTTGTTGCAGGAAAGGATCTATTATGCATCTATACATCCTCAGAACTCTGCATCTCACTCAGAGCAACATGGCAACACAATAATAATACGCTACCGTAAAGGTCCGGGGGTAAACGTGGTTAATGTTATACTAAACATGGAATTGCATTAGAAAACTCGTGTACTCATCACGATCAATATGGGCTGGGTGCACGCATTTTCAAATCGTGATTTGAAGCTTATAGGTTTCATCGCGCCCGTGAAGTCTCCGGGCAACACGTATAATAATACATATAATATATGTGTTATACGCCTAATGTATATATTTAAGACTTGTACTCTATGGCATGTATTTGCGATAATGGACCCGACCCGGACACGTGTTCATTATTTCGCAGCGCTGCTTTTAACAACGTTTGAGACCTCTTAAAAATGAGAATTATTTTCTCCGACGGGCGTTCGACGATCGTTCAAACCGTTAACATTGTTATAACACAACCGATTCGGCATCGCCACCAAATTCGAGATGGGCGATGGTGACAGGTAAAAGTAATTCGGATTATAAAGTACCTAGGTATATTATTAAAAAAAAAATTCTAATATGGAAAATATTATTACTACGAATTGGTGCACTTTAGTTTAATACAAATACTTTAGTAGTTGCATAAGGTACCTATTTATAGTTAGGGTTTATAGCAAGTTTAGATGTGACTGGTATTAAAAAACAATACATTTCCTACAGAATATCGTAATATATAAATAACTATTAAATTTATTATAGATGAAATAATAAAAGAATCTTCTATTGGTTATTCACATTGACAATGTACCAAATATTCGTAGGTCGAGGTTACCTTAAAATAAAAAAATCAATAATTATTAAATTATAACATAAATTAAGACAAACCATTAAAATCCTCCAATTAATATTGACGATTTGATTATTTCTGATAAACATATTGTTATGCACATTTAAAAATACGAGAAATGTTTAGCTTACTCGTATATCTTATAATAAAAAATTGACCGCGAGAACGACAATAGTTCAATTTTAGTAAAATTTAATCATTCTCAACGAATTTTCGCGGACAATGTAGAATCTATATGATTGGTTTATGGTATAGTTATATATTTCTCCTGTTTAAAATTATAATTATTAATATATATATAAACATAATATATTTTGTACGTAACTCTAAATAAAAATTATTAGTTTATAGTTTAATATGCAGTATTGCATTTGAATGTTTGATATATTTTTCACGTTTTAGATATTTTTTACTTGACGTATTTGCATTCTTACGTGTTTGATATTGCAAGAGTCTTTGAAGATATTTTCTTCGGAGTTAATTTGACTAGAGATATTTTGACCCGAGTTCATAATATTATAATAGGTACTGATGTAGCATTGCGGTTGTGGCTGTGGCGACGTGCGTGTTATTGTGTTATTATAGTGACCATAATAATATGTAAATAACGTGTAATATGTTATAATATAATAGCTAATTTATTAGTTCTGTCGTATGACGGGTAGTGTAGTTTATAAAACAATAATGGTTTTCAGTGAAATAAGGTGTCTACTTGCGACGGATCGAAAATAATATTATTGCGATGCCGGAAAGTTTTCACAAACTTTCACTCGGATGTAGGCCTCCGTCGCATATTATGGAGGTTTTCGACCAATTATTTATTATTAATCTTTTTTTTTTTGTTCTCTCTAAGCTAACAAGCCGCCGCGTGCCGAAGACGCGCGTGTACAACGACCGTTTCGTTTGTTTATCTTCATGTATAATTATATATCTCGGGGTGACCATCTCGCGATAAATTTCGTCCAGAGAAACGAGCTGCCGGCGTGGTGTACTTAGGCGTACTATAGGTATATAACTCAAGTCTCCATGTCGTCTGCTTGCACACTGCTATAAGCACCTGCGTGTGGCCACGACGTATTTTTTTTCTAACCTACGCTCTTTTAAGTGTCACGGCTGCAGCTCGTATAGTCATCGTTATCGTCTTCGATGCGGTGCAGAGTTCGTGCGAGAAACTTTGCATATTATAACGCCCTATCTGTGGCTGTACCCATATCTATATATTATATATTATCAATTCCCGTCTCGGAAACGCTGAATTCCGTAGGAGACGATAAGTGCAAGCCGCCGTATATTGTAATGGCTGAGCTAGGACTCCCCGACATCAGCCTGAATTCGGAAATGGACGAGTCCCTGACCGATCAAAATCCCGGTATTTAAACATGTATTTAGCTTTCAAAAACGACCGTTATTGCAACTATCGAGATCAGTTTGTGTGTTTCTATAATTTTTTAAACAATCACCACAAATTATATAAATTGTCCGATTTCTTTTTTAGACAATCATCGTTCAAACGTTTAAAAATTCATTATAATATTTTACATTTAACGTAACTTTTGTAGTTTTGTGTTTTGTAATATTATGCATCGTAAATATTATGGTATTATTATTTAAATTTTATTCTATGTATTCAAAAGATTTCTGCATTATTTTATCAATGTTTTAATGAAAGTGATGCATTTTGGCGTGTTGGAGCGTTATGCGTTTTGGCGAATATTCCTTATACTGTGTTTGGTAAATTATAAAATATAAAAGATGAAATTGTAACGATTAAGATAAAATATTATACTGTATGTTATAGAAACCTAAACTTAATAATTATGGCATCAGTTTCTTCAAACATTAAAAACGTGAACTCGTTATTGTGTTAGCAGTGCTTATTAGTCACTTATTAATTATTAGTTATTACGTATAATGTACCAACTAAGTATCTTAAAATTGTAAACATTTTTATACTATAAAACGAAATAAAAGATTGAAATTTATGTTTTTAATAAATCTAACCACTTGAACAACGGATCTTCTCGCTGACACGTGGAATTCACGGACAGTCCAAATTCTTGATTGTTAATACTATTATTTTTTTTTTCTATTCCACACTTTGTAACCATATAAAAATGAAGTTTTTATGGGAACTGTCAGCTAGTGTTAAAATGATATCATTCGTCTTACAATTATTTAAAGATTGTTAGTTGTTACAGCGAATTTTGTGTATATAAGATTATAAAGAGCCAATTATTATAAATTAATATTATAACTATCTTATATTATGTCTTCAATTATATCAAACCCCGTGTATTTGCACGTGGCCAAGATACGTGCTAGCTATTACGCTGCTTTTTCACGTCAAATATGATGGCAAAGACACATGAAACGGAAATCCAAGCACCGTCTGACACGTTAGTCCCAAACGTGGAATCGAAAATCATGACAAAAACCTGCAATGTGGCTCCGCCGGTTATTTGTGTGGAATTTGCAGCAGGATACGGATGTTTCGATAACAGACAAGGTGTTAACCACAACCAATGGTCAAACCTATAATCACCCATCATTTTGGTCACTAACTATAAAATTCTTTAGGAAAATGTTGTGCTGTGTGTAATGCCGAGCAATTTATATTGTGGGAGCTGCAATATTGTAAGTTTATATGCCTACCTATATACCATGAAGAAATCTTACATTTATTTCCGACCGTTTTGCCAGCCAGAAAGGACAAGGCAAAGGACTGAAGTACTATATAGAGTGTTTTACTTGTATGACTTATTTTTGAGTACAAAAGAAGCAGAAAAACTTAATAACCATTATTATGATAATAATCACAATTTAAAAATATTATTAATGGTATTTCAAGTGACAAGTAGACACACTTAATATATGTTTAATATCAAATCGCTACGAATTTCTGATCTATACGTTTTGTGTTCGCATAACGACGTGGGCGAAATCATTATAATATATAGTGGCAAAAAAGAGATCAACTACAGAATATTGTATTTTGAATAAAATTGAGTTCGCGTAAAAATATTGTCATTATGTGTCAACGGCGATTGTGTACGGTACCGGTATACGGTCATTCAATTTGCATAATAGTCTAAATGTTATCGATAGTCAGGAATTTTGACGATAAAACCTCGACGATTTCTTTTCGATCACGATTTACGACATAACAATAACACAACGACTGAGAGAATATTAAAGTCGCGCGTCTATAGTTAAAAATATGAAATGTGACCATGGTCGCGGTACCTATATATACAATAATACAATATAACAATATAACACGTGGTATATACGTACACCAAATTTGGCTACACCGTGGTTATCCGCTCTCGCGCAAAAATGATCGCATTCTTCGAGTCCGGATGATTTTGTTATACTATCGGACACTGCGGCCGCTAATCCGTCTTCTCGTTCATAATAATACAACACTAATGTGTTTTCCACCTCCAAACTTCGATTTCGATATAATACGGCGTGTAATTTACAGCATCATCATATCGCATCACCTGTGTTCCTACTTACCCGACGTCCATATGATACTTCTCATGTAATATTATTGCAGTACACCGGTTTTCTAAAGTAGTTGAGGGTAAAAGTACTCAAATACTTTTTAAGTACTCCAATACAAAATAGTTTCCCAAAGTATCTGTAATTAAATTCAAAATACTAATTTTCGAATACTTATATTTTTTCAATTTACGATGTAGGTTGTATTTTCTTTTTTAATCTCCATGATGTAATATAATATAATTTTACTGTGAATTATACTCGGCTGAGATTCCAAATACTTTGACAAATAAGTCGAGTATTTAATAATATTTAGCTCGTTAAAATTAAGTAAAACACGAAAATCGATTCGATACATTTTTAAGTTATTGAAAGTATACATAAATACGTTTTTTAATGTATTTGCATTTGTAGTCGAAAACAATTTTTACCGTCTTTTGGAATACGTATTTTAAATACTTTTTTAAAATAAGAATCCATATTTGTACTTGAATGCTTTTAAAAAAGTATCTTTTACAAGATTGCACTACACCGAAAGTGCCGAGATCGTGTATGACGTACATAAATCGAAAAAAACACATCATATTTTTTAAAATCTACGCATGTCTCGCCGTGTGTAATAATAATTATACTATCGACGATAGCAAACGTGAAAATGAATTATGCAAATTACCTATACCTGCGGGCTGGGATAGAAAATTATGTCTCCGTACCGATGAGAACGCATATACAATCGTAGAGGTGCCTATATAGAATATATACCATTATTGTACCTAATTGATCGAAATGTGTGTCAAACGCACTGAAAATATCATTATACCTATGCCTACACTGCAATACGTATAGCTGCCGCGACTTACGGATATAAAACACGCAATCGGTTTTCGGTGTTTTTACGATTTTATACGAACATAAAAATGAAAATACGTAAAAGTAGATCACAGCCGGCCGCAGGTATATATGCAAAATCTGAGAAAATTTTTATAAACTCCGCTCGTCGTAGTGCATTCTATAATATCGTGGAAACGAAATGAAATACATATAAATGAAGCACCTAGGCATAAACGTGTATTTCTAATTTTTTTTTCTACGCGCATTTCTAATAAATGCGTGTGATCTCGACGAGATGGTTGTTTTCGATAATCAAAAATATTATATTATCGAATCCGGTTGTATGCGGATGGTTGTCACAGATTTTACTAATTAATTTTTTTTTTTAATTGACCACGGTGTTAGTTTTCCCGGGTAAATCAAATGATAAACCACATCAAACTTCTTAAACTTTTAGTTGCTAGTGCTAACATTTTTGCATAACCATAAACTCGAGTACCTATTTAAAACAAATTATTATATAAAATATACGTACATAACATTAAATTACTATTATAGGTATGTCAACTTATTTGTCAACTAGGTATTATTTAAATTGTACAGTTTATTTGTGTGATACAATATTTTTCGAGCGTCATATGTAAGTAGGTATTTGTTAATTTTTTATTGTACTAAACAGTGGACAGTGCTTCGTCGATCATAATATTATATATTAAGTACCTATTTCGATAATTATTGAACTTAAAAGTGTATAAAAATGATGGAAAATTGTCGAACATTATACGCGCCAAAAATGACATGAATCTTTTTCTGCGTGCCATTAAAATATGAAATATATACCTGTACACGAATAAGAAAAAAAATTGTGGTCTTATTATTTACTATTAAAAATAAAATTGTATATAATAAATATTTTAATTGTTTGCGTGCCTTATTGGCCACAGATTTGCCATCTCTGGTATAGAACCTGAACGCTGCAGCTAACTAATCATAAAATCAAAAACTAGCCATATAACTGTAGATAAGTCTGCATAAATAATAGACATAATATTGTACAACACTACATTTTCAACAATCCGGCAGCGCATGTCCGATCCAAAATGTCAGTAGTGTTTTAAGAAAGATGCCAACATTTATATGACTCGCAACTCACAAGCACCTAATTTTCGGTCAGAAGATCATTTTAAAACTCTCCAATACTTAAAAGTTAAAATACAACTCATCATAATACATAATTTATTTTGAGAAGAACAGATTTTTCAACTTTCGGTATCCAGGCCATTGATGTGACTGATCTAAGTGTTATTCGTTGTGTTTGTACAGATGAAATGATCGATTGCATCGCATCATCCGTCGACGTTGACCTAGCCGAGTGTATAGTGTACATTTTGAGCTCGCCTATAGGTATTATATATATTTTTTAATGACGAGTGTTTTTAATTGAACGAATTCTCGCCGCCAATCCCATGCACGAAAATAATTGATTTTCTTTCATTTCTCATTCGTGTGCGTATATTTGATTAGGCGATTTGGAACGGAAAAATATTTCTTCGCCGTCGCCTCCGCCATTATACAGAACTCGAGGCGTCTCGTCGGCGATTTGAACGCAACTGACGAGCACGATGATAATTATTTATTTTAACGGTCGGAATTATTTTTTAACCGTCCGGACGACTGCCATCATCATCGATTACAATTATTACTATTATATTATGTACAACAGAGTGTTCGGGAATCGTCTCTTAACTGGCCCCAGAACGGTCCGACGTGCAGAGCAGTTACCTACGCGTATTTATACTATAATATGTTCACTGCTGCTGCACGCGTATCCTATATATAGTATCCGATAAGTAATATGAAATTATCGTCTATAATAATATAATGGAATAATATCGGAATGCGACGGTTTCAACGTGACCGAAGCGGCGTGCGATGATGATAATAATAATATGGCAAACGATTATAATAACCGCGGGTGCCGCCGATAACAAGGTCACGTGCCGGATATGTGTAGTACTACAGAAAATCTGATTATGATGGTACATCAACCTATCTATAGTATCTATGTATAGTGCAAGGGTGGAAAACCTATCATGGCACGTGCGTTGGCCAAATTTTGACGATTTTGATTATCATTGTTCATTCTAACATTTTAATGAAAAAAAAATAATGGAAAACATTTTTAATTATTTCTTGACCATAAAGTTACCAATAATTATAAAATGTTGACAATTTGGAACTCATCAATTCCCGGCATGGTGTTTTGTGCTTAGAAAATATTACTCGTTCCAAATATTCGTTTACCACCTGGGTCAAGTTATATTATGTACAACTCGTTATCTTCGAACATAAGAATAATTCCATTGTAAAATACAATATTTTTATGATGTTATGGTAAATTCTATTTGATTGTAATGTTTTTTTATAGAATTTAGAAAATGTTATTTATTTGAAGGCACGTGAATGTATTTATTTTCTAACTAAATGTTCATCTACAATGATGGGTATGCTTCTCGGGGTAAATTAATAAAACTGTTTAACTTATATGCAAATAGTGTGCAATTTGATCTTAATAAAATTAAAATTATTTTCTCAATATCCACGTCATCGGCGTAGCGTTTTCGACACTGAATCCGCCGCGGATGAAATCAAAACAGAGGATAATAATTAATATCTACACACGCTGAAGCAATAATAATGCTGCTTATCGTGTTCGACGCGTTTAAAACCAACACGTCACCCCTAACCTGGTATTAAAAAAATGTTTTCGTTTTTCTTCGAAGAACCCGATCGTTCCGAGAACTGAAACACGTTCGTATAGGTAACGCCGTCACGGACATCCTATTCGATATCGTACCTACACATTTTTCTAAAACTCTGACCGCCAAACGCTGGCACGTGACCCGAAAAATATTCACAAGCTCTGGGCTCTAAGTCGCATTAAAATATTATGGTCGTAATAATATGCACTCGGACGTATATTATGGTTCGTTTTACTTTTGGTGAGAACAAAGATGGGCCGGAAGAAAGGGAATCGTGGCGGCGGCGGCGAGTGAAAGACCGGTTGCGTTGCCGCTCGCGAAATGGCATATAAGGGGGTCCTGGCCGGCCGATGGGTTCATTATTTGCTCGATTCGCGTCCAGTTTTCCGGTAGTCCGCGCCGTCCGTCCGCCGTCACCCGCCGCAAACGTTTACAACGATTACAACCGTAACGTCGTGGATCGTTCGAGTGGCGCCGCGATATCGACAGATCGGCAGAGAAGACGTTTATTTTTATTTTTCGATTTCATTCCGCTCGCCGCCGTTCAGTCCGCACAATGTCTGCCGTGAAGTTCGTCGCTGCGTTCGCCCTGGTGGCCGTGGTCGCGTCCGTGGCCGGTTCGCCAATGTCGTCGTCTGCGGCTCAGCAGCAGCCACCTCCGCCGCAGCGCGACCAACAGGACGGTGACAACGACGTGAACCTCCAGCCGGCACAACACGCCAAGCCGTCGTACGTGATACGCGAGGAAGAGCTGTTGCGCAAGTTGAACGCCAAGTGCGGCGCCCGGGACGTGTCCAGCTGCGTGATGCTGAAGCTGGTCACGTACATGAACAAGCTGATGAAGAAGAACAGCCTGGAGATCAGCGACATGATGGAGATCGCCAAGAAGGACGGACCGGCCGAGGATGTGGCCACCGCCGGCGAGGAGTCGGTCCGCGTGGACGGCTCGGCCAGGGGGTACACCGACGAGTCGGCGTTCGGCGAGGTGATGGCCGACAAGCTGTGGAGGTACGTCCAATCTCGGGCGCTCAAGATCAAGGTTCTGCCCGAGGCCGACTTCGTCGTGTCCGCGTCCCCGGAACAAGACGGGTCTCTTAACTTCGGCATGTCGTTCAGGTCCGGCAGAGACTTGAACGAGTCCGGTGAGCATATGATATTGAATTTATTATATTATAATTATTGACGTTATCAGTTATTTTTGTTTCGCGACAGTACAATAGTACGTTATGGCAAAAAATCTGATTCAATTTAGCAATCTACCTATTAGGGTTGAGGTCATTAGTGGGTTGGCATTCTTTAGTTTAATATGTTGCACACTATAAATATATTAGAAATTATAAGTACGTGTTCTACGTGTTAAATGTTTATTTTTTAGCCATCGAAACATATAAATAAGTTTTAGATACTGTTTTTATAAAAATACACAGATTATAGCGATTATGTACCTATAATAATTAATTATTAGTAAGTACAATCAAATAATAAAGTCAATAACTTTTTATAAAAGCCAAAAAAATACATAAACAATGACACTCAATACTAAGAGTTTTTACAATATTTTCCGAATAGTCGGGCATTAAGTAGGTATATAATATTATGGAAATTATCCTATCATGGTATTTATTTGTTTCACGTGTTCACTTTTTCGGATTTCTACATTTCTACAGGCTACAACCACTAGTTATAACACTATATAAACACGCATAAAGTATTTTTTATAAGTCTATAAGAAATATTATTGTGGACCCCAATTTTTAGTGGACAGCATATTAATAATTTCGCATGAGCTGTGGGTATACGCAAGAAAACATGGAACAAGTGATGATTAAATTTATTGATCCCGTTCTACCTAGTGCGAGAATATTGAGACTAATATTGTTAACTTCTAAAATACTTATGTATTTTTGTAATTGTGTTTTTAATTGATACAATTATTTTTAAATGGTATTTTTTTTAACGAATAACAACATTATAATTGATAATGTTCATTAGTTCCATAATATAATATATTATTATGATAATATTATACCTACTACCTATTTTATATTCATACCTAATTTACATAGGTAAACTCTTAATTTTTTTTTAAATATATTTACTTATACAAATTATTCATTCAAAAAAATAAATTTGGACTATTATACATATGGGTAACTTGAGGTTCCAGGAGAATGAAAACAATAAAATTAAAATATTATAATAATTTTGTATAGTTTATCGTGTATTTCATATTCATAACCATTTTTTATAAGATATTTTAACTACAAAATTTAAGATATTCCTAATCAATGAATACTTTTATATCGTAGCGCATATTTCATATTCAAAATAATTTTTAATAAAATATTTAAACTTCAACATTTACGATGTTCCAAAGTTGTATTGTACCTACTGTTATTAATTGTATATACTGTGAACTTATATAAATCAATCATAGGTTTAAAAAAAGGTTTGAAGTTAGACAACTATTTCAGCATTTATAAAATAATATAATAATACAGTTGAGTCTTTATAACTTGAATTTTTTCTTGCTTCTCGAAGTGTTTTTAAGTTGTGTTTAGGTGTGTCAAAACTCAAAAAATAAATATTAAGTTAAATTTGTTTTTGATTCTCTTGAGATTCGAGTTATCGAGGCACGACTGTAATAGTAATTTAATACCTATGTGATTGGAAAAAAGTGTTAAAAAATGTATTTCCATAGTTCTATATTTACTTTGTGACTATATCGTGTGATGATATGTACATGGCTATAAATTTAAAACTTGATTACCTGTTTACTCAGACGAGTGATTCTCCAAACGACGATTACCATTCAGTACCCATACATACGATCTTAATCATTTTGTAGAAATCTGTCACCATTATTATTAGTAATAACTAATAATTATAATCATTTTAAATTACACTAAAATATTACTTTCACTTCCTATACCTAATAATTTAACATACAAACTATAATATATGATTTGAACTTTAATGTTATACATTTAAACATAACATACGCTCATCGTCTGAAATATACAATGCGTACATGCTAACAATTTGTTTTCAACTAGGAAAGTATACCTTTAATAATATTATACTATAATAAGTTTAGTGTCGTTACACGTGAACAATTTCAAGACGCGTCGTCTCTATTAATTGGCCTAAATCACATTCATATTATAATAATATTTAACATTTACGTTCCAGTTGATTTTGTATTAATTGCCATGTTCGATATCTTTGATACTATTTTGTCCGGCAATTACCGTTATCAGTCAAACGGATTATTTGAAAGCCATAAAATATAATTATCAGCTATAATGTTCAATTTTCCTTTCTCGGTTTCCGATCGAGGAAACACGACGTCTTGGTTGGACATTACAGGCTTATCATATTTACAGGATTTAGGAAAAAAAAAAAAGAGCAACGTCAAATTATTGTTTTTCTTTTATAATATAAAAATTATTTTTCCATCATGTTTATCGACGACGACGGTGCGACATTTGCGCGTGAAGACTATAGTAATAATTGTTTTAATAATTCTGAAATGCCCCGCGCTGCCGTCGCAAACAATCGCATATGGTTATTATAACGACCGATTAAGTACTTTCGCGCGCCATTTGATACAATTTCTTGACTCGTCGGACCGTGTAAAATCATTTCCGAAACATTTCAATCGAAATGTTTTTACTTTCATCCGGCACGACGCGTTAATGTGGCAGTATGGCACCCGATGAAAACGTCAATATACGTACGTAGGTATAATATGATATTATTGTGTGTTTTTCCGAGACAGATTTTACGACCGTTCAGAAAGTCGTTTTCGCGTTATGTAGGTACACCTCGCGGCGGTGATCGAATTCGACATAGGCAGGTCCGTTCGATATTTTTCCATCTATACCGTACGCGAGTTGATTAAATATAATATACCTACGATACGTTCCCACACACACACACACACACACACACACACACAACACACACACACACACACACACATACACACACACACACACCGTCATCGCATACACAGTTGTACACACGTCGCGTCGTCAACCACATAACAATAATAATATTATTATTATCATTTGAAATTCTCTCTCGCCGGTCCCCGCAGCACGGTACCTACGTGACGGGAACTAACGATTTGACACATCGTTTTCGCATCGATTCTCTATCGTCAATTATCATCATCACATACACGCACGCATAACCCCACATGAACACGGGAACTCACACTCATACGTACGCTCGCAGACGACGAGCAACAATACAACTAGGTTAGACACAATGCACTTTTCTTTTCGAATTATTAACGTTTAATTTTTGTCCGAGAGTTGACAACAATGGAAACGATTACCCGCGGGTGGGCGGGAGGACGAAGCGAACGACTACCGCGGCGGCGGCGGCTGCCGTTCGGAAAACTATATAAGGGGACCTACCTACTTAGTTATCTGCCTATGTATATATATATATATATGTGTGTGTGTGTGTGTATGGAGACAATATAGGATAATGTGCGATATAATATCGTTATGGAGGCAGGTCCGAACAGCTCTGGGAATGTTTCCAGTATCTTGGCGGACGGGAAAAATCCGGTCGGCGACCAGCGTGAAACATAGCTGGTTAGGTTACCAGGCGACCAGCGTGAAACATTATATTATTATTATTTTTGTGAATTCGGCGCATCGCAGCTGCAGACGAGTTATACACGCGTGTACAATAATTGCTGCAGAAGTAGTTTAATGATAACAATAATAGTGTAGAGTCGTGACGCACAATGGGCGCAATTCGGGATAAATTTATGGGGATGCTAGATTTATGTCGACTAAAGTGGTCAGTGGAGGACTCTGCCCCCGACACACCCCTCCTTTCATACAACTTAATTTTTTACGCCTTCGCGTTAATCTTAACGTAAACAATTTCCTATAACATAATACACTTTTATCTATATTATTATTCTCATAGGTACCTATGCATAGGTATGCACATCTATGCATCATGTATTATTATTATTATGAAAATGATAAGGTCTTAGAAATAAATGTTTCCAAATACCTATGGCATAATAGTATAGTCAATAAAAATTTGATGATGCTATCAAAAATGTGTTTGGGGGCTAATATGAATTTTGGGGTGCTTAGCACCCCCAAGCACCCAACAATTTGCGCCTATGTACCGCACCATAGGTCGACTATAGGCATATACAAGTATAGTAGGTACATAATATAGCTGACTGTTATCACCACAATCATCACAGATATTTTCTTGAGAAAGATTCAAGTGCGGTCTAAAAGTCTGATATAATCATCGGATTCTAGTGTATATAATGTAATTATAGGCATATCATTAAAATATAATAAGTGAGAATGTATGTGATACTTACAATAAATTTCGATTATATTTTCAAATTATTTTTTATTTTTTTTTTTAATGCACAATTTTATTTTAATTCTAAAACACACACTACTTCAGATTATAATATATCTTTTACTCAGATCACATACAATGTATATAGGTACGAACGTGTATAATAACTAATAAGCTCTATATTCTCTAGCCACCCAGTTAAATTAGAACATATTATAATATAATATAAGCATGTAATATTATGTATAGTCATAGTAAATTATAGATGACTGCAGACTGCAGTAGTTACTATATAGTATACCCAGTTAAAATTAAAACGTTTAAATGCGATTCGTCAGAGAATATCATGTAGTAAAATGAAAAAATTTAGCTAAAATCTCGCATATGATTTTAATTCGACCATTACCGTGACCCTGTTTTTTTGCCACGGTTGCAGGACGGGGCAAGAACAAGAACATGGGACCAATGATGGCGGCCATGATGATGAAAATGGGAATGCTCAAGGTCATCGCCTTCAAGGTCCTCGCCCTGCTCGTAGGAAAAGCTTTGTTTGTCAGCAAGCTCGCCTTCCTGTTGGCCACCGTCATCGGGCTGAAAAAGTTATTCAGCCAACAGAAACACGTCACGTACGAGGTAGTAGCTCACCCACACCACGAGTCCCACGGAAGTGACTCCTACAGCTCGGCCGGATGGGGTCGTTCGTCGTCGGAGGCAGCGCACAACATGGCCTACTCCGGACAGGGCCAGTAAACACGACGACTTCGTAATTATTAGGTAAGTTCTTGACTAAACGACGGATCAGTTAATTTTTGTTCAAGCTGTTTTCTTTACTAATTAGCTAATTTCCTAATTGAATTGATGAATATCTTCGCTAGTTTGAGTGACCGTTGTGATAACTCGACTTTTTACGGTTTCCGTTTGATTTGAACAGCTATCCTTAAGGTTAAAACTAAAAACTGATTTTATGTCATATCATATAGAATGTTAATGATTTGATTTTTGTTATTATATTATTAATGATGATGAAATGTATCGCTCATCGGGAGTCGGGAAAAAGAGAAAAAAATGTTCTAAAAAACAACGAAATAATTAATTTACAACAGTGGAATAATAATGATAAATTGATAACTAACAGGCTTAAATAGAAGAAGTATAAAATAAACACTCAAATGTTTTGATTAAACAGGCTTATATATGAATATTATATTATGACGATCAGTTTTTTTTAAACTTAACATTGACTTTAAAGTTGAACAGTTAAATTTATTATTCACATAATAACTATCGGTTTATAATTTATCGTTCTTATATTTTGATTTAACAAACTCAGGTTAATTATGTACATACTTTATTTGTCTCCTTTTAACGTAGACAATCGTTTTCTGTGTGTAACTAGTACACTCATTATAATTTATAATGGTTGGTAACGCGAGATATCAATTTACAATTGAACATTTACTCGAAGAAAAACATTTTTATTGTTTTTATATTTCCATAATCATTAATGTTTTTGTGTTAGAATCTCGTGCAACAACAATATTATAACAATTATAAGTTTATAACAAATTCCCTGATGATAAAAATAGCGTAGGTATTCGTTATTTCATAATTTCATATTCACAATTTTATGACGTTGAAAATTTATGTTAAATCGTTTTTGACGGCATAATTTTATGGTACAATTTGTCAAATATAGAGCTAATTAAATTCAAACGTTTACAAGAAGTAAAACAAGAACAACGTTATTTTTTCGCACATTTCATCTGGAATAATTCATCAACTACAGACAAAAATTAAGCTAACGCTCTGTTCCGGTCCAGAGTCGGACACGTGTTTAATAGAGCCTAAACCATATTATTATACATCATAATACCTAATTCATTTTTCATTTTTTTTTTTTGTTTTCTACACATAGGTATATAAGGAACTGCGTAAGACATCACACGATGAGCTCAAGTCTTGTACTCTACTGCAGTATCTATGCCTGTTCATACGTTTAGTCAGCACCTGCTCGTCCTCACTTCCGGCGTTCAATATATTATCTGAACGTCCGTTAATTTATTTGAAAAAAAAAAACAAACAAGAAAATCACGTTATTTATTATTTATTATTTATATTATATTTATTGCGTTAATTGTTAGATAGTTTTTGATATCCAATATAAAATTATGTATTGAAAAATGTTTTTAAATGTTTTTAAAATTAATTATTTATTATATGTCATCTACCCGAGATCGATGATATAATACTATGCTATCTACCACACATTTAGGATAATAACTAAAGGTTTCATTATTTATTAATTTATAGCTATTATTAATATCTTATTTTTGTTAAAGTCTACCCCGGTCTTAAAACAAAGTCAATGGCTCGTGAACCAAACCATATGTTATGTAGGTTTAATACTGTTTTTTAACCATATAATAATTAATATTATTATTTAGCATTATAATAATATGTTTATACTAAGTAATTTAGTAATTTTCCATTCGCATAATATTATTGAATTTAACAGCTTACTATAGTATGTTGTATAAGAGTAACTATGTATACCTTTCTAGCTTATTATAGTAATACAATGGAACACAAGACACGTACAATATTTAAAGAAAATGCATGAATGTACTAAATCATAAAATAAATCGTTACCTACCAATGTACGTATACCGTATGTAATAATGGAACGCACAAGACATATATCAATATCTTAAAGTTGTAATAAAATAAAGACAATTTGACAAAACGCCAATTTATTATGAGTTTTTTTACATTTTTTTTTTTTTTTTTGAGCAAAACGGAGTCGAAACGTCCGCATATTAAAATGTTAATAAATAAATAAATAACTTATTAAATAAATAAATAAATTAATAAAAATACAATATGTTCTATAATATACTATTATCTGTATAGGTGACAATTGAAAAATTCGTCTTGCAAAAAAAAAAATTATAAAATTGTACCTATATACATCTCACTCTACACTTGGATCACCGTGGACGATTCACTACCTACTTTATTACTGTTGCGAAATCGGTTTGGCTATACGCAGAGTCGAGACGATGAACAAAGACGCGTGTGGGTATTGTATGGGATTTTCTGAGAGTCATGGATTTCAGTTAATTAATTAATTAGGTTTGAGGTACTTGGGTGTAGTGGGATACAGCACGCGTTGTATACAGGGTGAGTTGTGGATATTTTTCTTAAAAAAAAAAAAACAAAATTGGTCCTGTTATGTACCAGCAATAAATTATAATAATTATATGCGATCGTCGACGGCAGCCGTTTCGTCTTATGACTTCACTCTGCCGGACTTGACTATGTTGTCCGACTGATTGCGGTTGACCAACGCCGGCCTGTACGTGACCGGACTCACGTACGAATAGTGCGCCTGCATGTCGCCGCCGCCGTTGAAGTCTCCGGACGACATGTAGTGTTGCTGTTGTGGCGGCGGTCCGTACTGGTCGGTGGGTTGATGTTGGTTTTGCGGCGGTGGTCCGTACTGGTCGGCGGGTTGATGTTGGTGTTGCTGCGGCTCCTGTTGCGGTTCGTAAGACGACTGGCCGGCGTCAGAGTAGTGGGATACCATGGGCGCCATCTGCGGGGGATGTTCGTCAAAGTGCGCGGGCGCCGACACCCACTTGACCTGCACCGTCTTCTTGGCCGGCGACTGTTTCATTTCCATCAGCTTGCACGCCAACAGGTAGGCGCCGACTATGATACCCAGCTTGGTGGCGAAAAACGCGTGTATGATGAACAGCTTGATCGCGGCCATGGCCTTCATCATCAGCATGCTGACGGCCGCCGTGCCAGCCATCGTCATGGCCATCATCGCCGGTTTGGGTTTTTTCCCCCGACCTGCGCACGAAACAAACGAGTCAAGTATTAAATTCGCAACTTAATACTTTTGTTGTACGGTAGTATTATTTATTTTTTTTTAACGAGTTCCTCCTCTTCAAGTAAATTGTTAAGCGGAAGATTTTTTTTTTAGTAATGATATTATGTTGATTTATAAATTCAAACGAGTTGTTTTAGAGTTTTATCTTTTATTTTCTATGGATAATTAGGATAACTGTAGAGTATTAAATATTTGATTATACTATTGTAATTTATATAAATAAAATAAAATAACCCACTCGGAAACCGTTTTTATTTAAAGACACTAAAAATGTATGAAAAATAATTTCATTTAAAAAAAGTTTGTATTGCCCCAGGACATTTTTTAGATGTCGTTCATAAATAAAAATATGATATTAAGATGTTATTTGAAAATGTCAAGATATCAATATTTTAATTAACATTTAACATAAATTAGTCATGGAAATAGGCACGCTTATCTATTTCTATTTTTAATAAAAATTGTGGTCGAGAAACGAACAGATTTATGCCGTTTTAAAGGATATATTATATCCCTAATATTAGGATATATGAAATCAATAATAAGATGGTTTTAGACGGTACTTACTTTAAGTTAGAGGTTAATAATAAAATAAGATAACAATATTAACAAAACGTTAAAACAAAATAAAAACATGTTTATAAAGTATGTTTTTGAGACGGATGAAATTAGGTGATACGTGACCTAAATTAACTGTAGAATTATTGTGTTACCTATTTAATTAATTTTTTTAGAACAAATCGCAGAAATTAAATTAAACAAAAAATAAAGTAAGGTTACGGGCACTTACAGCACTGTTTTTTATTAATCTACTTCCGACCTGCATTTATAGAAACGTTTTAATTTCACCTCATAATATTAATTACAAAAATCTTGTATACCTACTCGTAGGCAATGTTATTATATGTTAATATAATCATGAAATAAATTACACGTGTAACATATGTAAGCAGTATATCTATAATTAAAAAAAATATGAACAAAATACAATTAATTTGTATGTTGCACTTGTTACGCTTTGCTCTCATCAGTAGGCATAACCCAGTGTTGCATCGTTATATTTTTACTGCCTATGAAAAAAATTTGTTAGTCGTTTTACATTAAAAATAAATAGTTTTGACTTTTGGTTGAAGTTTGCTAATAGTTATTTTATATTATAATATTAATATTAATATCTGTATGCAGTCAATTTATCTATTTCGATATTTCGGTAATCTTAAAAGTTTTAAAGGCGGTTATACAAAATTAATTTTTATTTTTTTTCATTGATCTCTAAAAAATATATCAACATTGACATCTTCATTAGTTACAAGAAGGTTATTTGAATTAATGTGATGAAATACAAAGATAAGTTATAATATTAGGTTACATATATTTTTTTTTTAATAAATTGAATAATTTTGTTTGTTTCATAAAATTAATTATATCTAGGTTTTTTTTATGATTGGGTCCGAGTGCGGTGTACAAAATTAATTATAACAACACGATCAATCCAAATAGACATTTTAAAATTTGACACCTAAGAATTGAATAAGTTTTTTTCAAAATATAATAGTAATATTATCAGCAAATTAATACACGTATTTCCAACGTATAAAAAAAGTTATGGGATGAATATTCATCTAAGCAAGCTAAAATTTCACTAATTTTCTGTGTTTTTACCACTTTCTCGACGAACGTTGAGAATTTTCAAAACAATGACCTCTTTCGTTAAGTACCTACTATAATCTATATTATGAGGCATTCACTTTCCAATAAGACACTTAAGAAGCATTTTTATCACCTTAAAAAGTGTTTTTCGAAACCATAACACAACATCGCAAATAAAATATTCAACTATATAATTCCTTGATCAGAATCTAAATCTACTTACTCACTAGCGCACTAATACTATATACGAATTATACGATATATTATTATGATATAAAACACATAAACCCAAAAATCTTTGTTTCCTTCTTTATTACTCATTTCTGGTTCATTGACTCCTTGCTAAATTTAATTTTAAGGTTCTTGTCAGAAGCACACGGGGTTCACCTCAGTTTTGTATTTCACTTGGTTCTAGGTCTTTTTGTATGGTCGTCGGTCGATCATTAAAATGCAACACACAGACACTTTGTACGGTCTGGTAAAAAGGTACATTGCAGAACGCGAACACTTTGTACGGTCGTGTAAAAACTAACCTAACCTAACGCAGACACATTGTACTTGTTTATGCATAAAGCATATATTATAAACATAAGTATTAAGTTATATACCTAAGTAATAAGTATATATTATAATGTCAATGTCAATCATTAAAATGTAAAAATTAAAAATAAAATGTCAATTAAAAATGGTTTAAAATATATAGTAGATACCTATATTTACAATAGTCAAAATAATCGAAGATTTTTTAATTAACTGGTTAGATAACGGCCAAATATTACTTGGTGCTATAATAGGTATATTTATAAATTAATTTAGGAACTTGACGACTTAAAAATCTTGAAATTATTAAAATAATCAAATAATCCAATATGATTATAAATTATAATTGTATTATATTATTATCGACAATTATGTCAAGAAGTAAATTAAAAATGTAGTACAATATAAATATGTCAAAATGACAAAAAAAAATTAATTTCGCTAGGTAATAAACTAATAACCCACGATTCCTTCCTATTTGGACTGTTTGATAAATTTTTTGTATGATCTTAGATTTACTAAATAATTTTTTTTTTTGGTTCGTTAATTTTTTTCAATCTGTTACAAAAAAAGAGAACAATTAGAACAATTGATGGTAAATATTGATTAAAATAAAAATAAAAAGGCAGATTAAACAGACTGTAGAGGTCTCCCAGCGGAGGTACTACTGCATGAGTAGAAATAATATTTAAACTTAATAACATGGTCATGACTTCAGTCTTTTTTATATTAAATATATACTCTATGTAGGTATATTAGTACGAAGACCGCGTTCTGAAATCTACCTTTTTACCGTCTGTATAATAAGTGTCCGCGTTATGCATTTTAAACAATGGAACGTACAAAATAACCGTTTACCATGCCACATTCCTCTGCCAATATCTTCTAAACGAGCCCATCGCCCCCGAATGTCAAGGCACGCGAGGACCCGTCGTTTCAATAAAAATAAGAACATAATGATTGAAAATTACTAAATATATTATTGTAAATATACAATATGTGAATGATGTTTTTTATTTTAGAGCTCGTACGTACTTGATTTTAAAATTCCAACAAGCACGCGCAATTAACATTATTATAATATAATATTGTTATTGACTTAAAATTTTTAACATTTGTTGTTTCATCCCCCTTGTTCATTATTTGTATGGTATATTATACCTACCATTGGTATACATATTTATGATATATCTATTAAATAATAATAATATTATATTGTATATTAGGTACTAGAACTTATATTTACGAGATCACAAAATTAACACAATAAATGGATTTTTAAAAGTTACTTAAGTTTTGAGATTTTGAATAACACATACCTAAAAAGGTAAATATGTTAAAAATCCATTATTTGTTGTTGTCAAAAGTGAAATTATATGACAACCTAAATACCTATAACCAATATGGCGCCAGTGTCATTAATTTAATATTTGTTTTTTCTAATATTTAGATAAGTTAACACTGTTTACAACTTTCATAGATTTCAAGAATATTTTAATATCTTTTAAATGAATACAGTCTATCCATAATAATTAATAATATAAAACTCGTTTAAAAAATACATTTCAAATAATATTTATTAATAATTTTGTCGAAACGATAAAAATAAAATTGTGTATATCTAGTGGTTCTTCTTTACAACGGTTGTGTGTAAGTATATAATAATATATTCCTCCAGATAAATTTTATCGTAAAAGTATTTTGATAAATATAAAAAAAATATGTAGATATTTTGAAGTCGTGAGTAATAAAAAGTGTATAAATTATTATAATATTAAATTATATGGATTGTCGCGGTGAAACTATCTAAACAATTGGTCTCTGTGGCTTAAACGTAAAAGCGTTTCCCATCGAACACGATATAACACAAAGTCGGACGCTGCGTATGATAAGTATATAAGTAATGTTTTCAGTTCAGTTTTATTACCTACCTACCCACCTATCAGTTGTATCATCTAACCAGACGTGTGTCTGCAGATCGTGTCTCACCTTCGGCCGGATCGCCGCCTTCGTCACCGGTCATCCAAGCTTCCAACAAGTCGAACGGAGTGCCAGACGACAGCAGCAACCCTTGAGCTTCGATTATCCGCGAAATGTCGGCCAGGCTGGACAGTCCTTCGGCGGTGTCGGGTGCAGACGTGACTTGGTCACCGGGAAATATGTCGGCGGTGGCGGCGGAGGCGCACGACCACCACAGCACGGCGGCGGCGGCGCCGACGACCAGTTGATTCGACGTCATCGTGATAGCGACGGGTTATCAAAATATATAATATAAGTAAATCGACTTTTGGTACGACTACGGCGACAGCGAAGAACACGACTGCAGACACCTGTCGGATTCGTACACAAATCGGGAGCGTACGACTTCGGGCCGAAGGACACGAGTTTCAGTAGTGGCGTTGACGGACCGCGAGCAAGGCGCTTTTATGCGCGTTCCGGGCCGTGAGCGTCGCCCCCGAACGCCGTTGACCGTGCAGCACCGAGCACGCGTTTTCCGGGATGCAGTGGGATATAAAATAATAATAATATCATTAAATTGCATTATACGACACGATATAATTAACGATGACGCCGCCGCCGTTCTATGTATACAGGGTGATTCGCAAGTCTCCGTCTGGTTTATAAAAAAACCACATTAATTTTAAAAATCGACTTAAACGACCGCGGCGTAGTGTGTAGAGCACAATAATGTATACTCGTAAAATGATCGGGTTTCAATATACCTACTATACAGTATTACAAAATACTACGATATGGTCAATATTATCTCACACCCGGCGGTACCTATTCAAAATTAGGTTTTCTTTTGTATTCGTCCATTTCAGTGCTAACTGTAGACAGTAGGTTACTCTGTACTCACGATCATTATAAACACTCATAAGAAATCTGTTCTATTGCCCCCTTAACAACAACGAAAATGAAGAAAAAAATTTCACGACTACCTCATTCTTATATACAATGGTAAATAATAATTTTTGTTTCGGCCAAGCTTGGTAGCAGCACAATATTTGTTAAATTGTTAGACTTCATTTCCAGAAATATTGGCTTTGCTCAACACTGAGGAAGACCCTTTATTAGTAATACAGGAGAATTAATTAGAAATCTTTTAAATCAAATTTTCTTTAAATTCAATATTATAGGATTGTAGGTAGGTAGGTATATGTCAAATATCTGAAAATATAGATCGTCTACATACAATTTACCCGTTGCTGAGCTATATGAAATCGTGATCGGATGAAGACGTTTGAATCGTCCTGTATATTATGTATCATAAACATCATCCGCATTGTACAAAGTAGCATATTAATTTTGACGAATTCGCGTCTTATATTCATATGTATTATACGACTGTGGTGCAGTGTTTTCTCCGCCGACGTCGGCAATTACAGTGCGCCTTTGGCGTGTCTAATATTACATATTATATTAAATTATTGTATTTCATTTTACACAGTCACTGGCATCGGTATTTATCCAAAAATTTATTCACGACGGTTTATACTGCTGCTTAGGTACTTATTACTTGCATATAAACAAAATATCGTATTTATTGTGTCGGTATCGACGAATTCGTAAGGCATCGTTCAGGACCGATTTGGAGACACAATATCCACGCCGCTCTTCTTCTACACTTAATAATTGCAGTGGTATCTTTAGAAATTTTTATGCACCGTTTAATGAGTTTAAAATTGTCAGCAGAAAACATTAGCACTAAAACTATAAAAGTAAAAAGAAAATCGTATCCTAAAAAGCTTCAAAATCCTAAATACTTGTGTGACAAATGTATTATCTGGTTACGATATTATCTGGAACGTCAGAGTTTTTGAGTTATAACTACTAGTTAGTACATATTTAGAGTAAGCTATACCAAAAATTAATTTTACAAAATGAATTACAAATAAAAACATTTTATACAAATATTTAGAGAACTTTGGCTGTGCAACGTTGTTTTTATTTTTTGATATCATTTATATGAAAAAAGTTTTTCAAGTTTGAAAAACACAAACAAAAATGGTTTTTGAAATAGTAAGAATTTTTTTCATATAAGTTATATCAATAAAATTAAAACAACGTTGCACAGCCAAAGTTCTCCTTTTTATGTGGTGAAAATCTCTTTTTTTAGTTATGACTGTAGCCTTCTCGGTTCTATCCCGCGCAAAATAGTTTTTTCTATGTTGGACATATTTTGTAAGACGGAGACAACCCATGCGTCCTCGTAAGAGATTTTTCTAATCAGTGCCTCAGTGGTTACATTTTAACCTTCAGTAGGTCACGCGGGTTATGAGTACCTATTCCGTCGCGTGGGGTAAAAATTTCCCTTGGTTAAACATAATATATTTTTTTTTCAAATTTATTTATTTTAAATTTAATATTTTCGTAAGTATATAACAAAAATAGAATACTAAATGTAATTAATACTTTTAATTTAACATTTGTTTTATTTTTTTACTTATTAGACAAATAAATGATATATTATTTTAAACTAATTAAAAAATTATTAATATTATTTTTATAATATATAACATATAAATAAAAGCTAGATAAAATCCCACCACATTTATACCAACCTAAATAATATTAAAACATAGTTTAAAATTAGTGGGGTAATAAATTACCCCGCGCGGCCAACTGAAGGTTAAAGACATACATAATACATATTGGTCTTAGACCTTAGTACATGTCTTTCAGAAATGTTGACTGAAATTTCTGATAAGGATATTATTATACGAACTTCAAAGTGCAGTCTAATCTTATCATCGTCATTGAAAAGACCAGTTTTAGGTTGCTCAATTTTTATATATAGCATTTTATGTCTTACTAAAATTACAAAATGAAACATATTTATTTACGAACTCTCCTCTTCTAAACTCAAAATTAAAGACGCCTCACAAAAGCATAATTTTACAATCATTGAAGAAATACAATCATGGTGAAATAAGTTGAATAAAATATCTGAACAATGTGACATTAAAAAATCAACCAGTTTAAATAAACAATTACAACAATTATTATGTTCATTTATTTTTGTTTATATTATTATTTTATTACCACGACTATGATAATTTTACTTGCCTAATTATTATTATTGTCGATTTTAATATAGATATATGTATTATATATAAACTATAATTCAAAAATCAACCATAAACATCAAATAATAATATTGGTGCAAATTATAATTCGGTGTTATATCGTAGGTGCTTTGTCATTAATTATAGGGTACCTATAATTTTAAATCTTATATCTAATGACCGAAACTATCCCAGTTCAAGTTTTGTTATTTCTTCGTAATTTATAAAACAATATTAGTTTTAAGATTATAAGTATTGAAATTTAAAATCATAAATACGTAATTTAGTAGGTAGGTACCTAATATAAATTACGTACAATATTGTTTTGCTATGTTTTTCTTTTTATAGTTAATTTATATTTCGAGGTCCAACACATTCAAATAGTGATCTACCCAATGCTAGATACACTCAAAACCTAAAGTTACGCACATAAATTATATGGTTTCGGGATTTGTGTTATCCAAGTACAAGATCTTTATGTTGTAGAAGTGCATTGGCATACTCACCAGTATTCGATGGTATTGGTTCGACGTTGAGTGATTTTATTGTAACTTGGTACTCTTACTATCATCACGTAGGGGTGACTAACTCTTGGACAAGAAGACTTATCTAAACCAATATAATAATTATTATATCCTTTTGCGAGTTCCGTGCTTAATGCGTAACGATCATCAGTGAAGACTTAACTGGGTACAGACAACAGATCAATTATTAAAGTTGACAGGTTGGAAGCTCGATAATAAAAGATGGACCAATATTTAATAGAGTATCATTCATCATAGTACTGACGTGAAAACATTTTTTTTTACTATTCAATTTTGGTAAAATGTATTTGACTTAGTACCTAATTAAGTTACTTAAAAACTTAATCATAATAACTTCACAGTTATTATTTGCAATGAGCTAGTTTCTTGCCAATTAAATTCTTTTCATTCTATTAGCAAAATGATCGGTGTAGTACAAAGTATGTTTTTAATTTGTTTTACATTTACAGATGTTATTTTTAACAGAGTGTCTGTACCTGCTATTAAATGTGGTGTATACAACGAACCCATTTCCTTCATTACCACAAAAAAAACGTTCAATTTTTAGCATTTTCCTATTACACACATTTATACAGCATGCCTCGTCGTCTTTGTCAATAATACATTTTTGTTCTAAAAAATATTATTTAAATACAAATTTGAAATTATTTCATCACCGCGTCAGAGAACAACAATTTCTAATTTTCACTGTACCTAATCAGTATTATTGTTTGGTTTAACTCGGAAAAAAGTACATAAATGTTTATTTCTGCGCTCCTCGAAAATCTAAGGTAGTTAGAATAGATTTATGAATGGTATTTGGCAAGAGGTGGGACGAGGAGTAATTTATTAACAGATTCATGTTTACGAGATCAAACACGGTGAAACACTCAACATTAGTGTTGTAGGTGTATCGTATCAGACAATAAAGTAATGTGAGTACATAAAGCGTACGTACTGGTATAAAATATGATATATATATAGGTATATTAATGCCAACACTATTATTTAAGGTGTTAATTTTAAGTTCTAGACACGCTCTGTATACGTTTACGATTAGTGTTTCGCTGTTGTAGGCACACCATATAGATTATACTTATATCTTTGACCGTTGATACCGTGGTTAGTTTTCTCGCGGTGTATGTGCGGAAGACAAATAAGCGAGAAGAACCGATGAGTTCGCTAGGCACAGCTCTAGTACTTAAACTTGAACTTGGGATCCATATTTGCTGATGTATTTATATTATTTTTTTATAGTTGTGCATTATTATTAATGCCGGGTAGCATGACAATTTATGAATTAATTTAATAGTTCAACAAAATTTGATGGCCCAATCATGGGCCATACTAAATATCATAGTAAAGGGTCATCAGCTCAATATTGATTCGTTAAATGTCGAGTTCATGCAATTCGGCTATGTATTATCAACTATAATTTGTGAGTCGAGTCACAATTTATTATTCGAGTATTTTTAGCCACGGCGAAGATGGAGCTACATGTCGCGCGAAATAGTGTTGAAATTAAATAATATATCACTTCAAATAACATTTTAAACGTCATATTAACCCTTTCAGACCCACTATTAGAAATCATTGTAACATTTTACTTACCAAATTGTTAATTTCAGCATTATTATTATCAACAAAATCGGTCATTTCAGAAATACGTTGTGCAATATATGTTTCTTCGTCAACATCCTCATCATCATCATTGAAATCTTCAATGTCTGACAAATCTCCTCTAAGGAGGTTTGCTATTTCAATATCATTTAGAGCCATGGTGAAAATGTACTAAAAAAAAATTAATGAAAATGAGTAATGTAATTTATACACGTATATACCCATTGACGCCAAATGGAATCATCAGATAAAAGTCTCGTAACACCAAAAGTAACAATAATACAATTAAACTAATGACATTTTTAGAACAATCAGAGTATTTTACGTAAGAAAAAGTAAGTGCAAACACAATAAAAAATAAATTACTAACCAAAATTTGTGCAAATTAATTTATAAGTCTTCCACGTTGAAACGTTTGAAATAATTTGGTAACAACGGAAAATAATATAATCACCGATAACATTATCATCGAAACAGTGGCATCAATAGAAAGAAAACAAAATTTCTCATAAGAAGTGATTACATATGGCATCATTAGGCTATTCGTATAAATAATAAAAATTATTTCATCTTATGATGCCAGATGGCATCACTGGGTCTGAAAGGGTTAAGGTCAAATGATTAAAATATTAATATTGTTCGAGAAAATTATTATCATTCAACGGTCTAAACTTGGTTTGTAGAAACTATTACGAGGTATATTATTTGTTTGACGTTTAATTCTATTGTTAAAAACTATGCCGTTTAAGACTTTAATATTGAAGTTATTAACATATATTTTTATAAAATAATTTGTAGTAAACATTCTCAACCGTTTTACGAAATAATACAATTGTGGATATTATATATACGTTTGTGAATTATAATATTAATTATAAAACGGATTTGGATCAGGTCCGATAGATGAAAACTCAAACTTTTTTTTCGTATGTAGGTACACGTAGATTAGCCACTAACGAGTAACAAGGTCATGCATGTAGCTATTTAGAACACTAACCAATTTGTAATTCTTTTTTATTACTTTTATCCTAATGATCTCAGAAATGCAACGTAAATGCTAATTTATTTCCTTAAAATATAAGCTATAAGAAAGACACGGATGGGTTGGGACGACAATTATTATACTGTTGTTGTACGTGAAATATATTTATATTTTATTATTTTCAATTAACGGTTGAAGATTTATTAAAATAAAAATGTTCATCATACATTATTATATTGCACTTTTTTACTTTCGTATTAAAAATATAATGCGCAAAAGCTTTTATATAGTATAATATGTATGACTGTAACAGTCAACTAACAGAACTAAAAATACGTGAATTTGTTTTAACTATTTTATTTCAGTCCATTTTAGTGCACCTCATATTTGTTTTTTTTTTTTTAATAAAATAAATTGTGACTCGAAATTAAATATTGCAACAATTCTGTAGTGAATATTTTAGGTGCATTGTGTATTAGGATTTCTTAATAGTATGGACTACGGTCTTCGGGTATCCTTTCTGAAATGTTCGACTGGTAAGATCGGAAGACAAATGTATTATACTGCCCTCCTACTGGGAAAAGCAGTAACTACAAAAATCATTTTTTCGGGAAATTGAACTTTTGTGTTTTTGTAATTTTTGTAATTAATTTAAGATTTTAAGTATATCTTTTAGACTAAAACAGATGGAAATTTATTCTGGAAATTCAAAAATGCTATTAATTTTGTGAGTAATAAATTATTTTTGATGGTTTTCACATAATAATGCAGTTACTGTGTTTCATGTTAGCATTACCCACATAATATCATATAGTGGTACAATTTATAAAATGCAGTAACTACAACAAATTAACATCAATAATAAAGATATAAAGATACTTTTTTATCACAAATTTTAAAACTTTTTGTTTAATAAATTCAATGAATAAAATTTATTTTTATAATAAAATAATTAAAAAAAAAACATAATTTAATTTGTATAGTTATTGAAACAAAAGAAAACATGATATAAATACCTATTATACAAAACCAATACAAAATACAAAATAAATAAAATACTATTTAATTGTTATAACTTATAACAATAGAAAACAATATGAAAAAAAAACAAATCACAGTAAAAACTTAATTTAAGGAACCTTTTATAATATTATGGTAAAATACATATTATTTATTTATTGTTATATGAAATTATAAAAAAAACAACTGATCATAACTTCAACAATTTAAATTTACCATATGTATTATGTATTTCTAATGAAATGTCATACACATTTAAATTAAAAAACTGGTACATTTTTCCAAAAAACTTAAAGTTTAAGGGTACTACACGACGACAAGCAATAATGATCACGAGTTGTCAAACGAGCTGCTCATTACGTCAGTACGTCGCCGTGGGCAAATTAAAGCATATTCTCTTACGAGAGTGTCCACGTCCGTCGATCGCTTTGCTGAATCGGTTTCTAATGTTGCCGAGACGGACGGCGTCCAGGCTGGCCATGCTCCCGAGCACAACGAACCAGTTCGAAGACGTCCAGGCTCTTATCGAGGATGCGAAGCACGACGAAGATCATGTTACTACCACTGACGAAGTCGAGTCGCGGTATTACCACATTGCCGGTCAGTTGACGGTTACCTAGACATCGTCTACGGCAGTTAAACTCGGCAGCGATTCCATCTTTGCGTCGTCTCAAGGTATGTTGACCATAGTGTCACGTTTACGATCGCTTTTACCGCCGTTACCATTGGAGTCATTTGATGGCAATTATGCGACTTGGCGACGGTTTGCAAAATCGTTTTATGTCGCGGGTCGGAGGTGAGTCCATAGGCGTGCGCACGGGTGCAACGGAATGTTCATGTGCTGCATCCGCCACATTTTTTGAGCCGATTAATTGGGCCGGTCGGGCAAATTCATTATTTAATAATTTAATATAAATTATAAGTAAATAAAATTGATGGGAACCAATAGATAATTAATTTTACAACTATAGAGTGTAGACAAAGCTATCAGTTAACATGTTATAAAAATAAGATATTCTATACTATGGTCTATAATACTATGTCTATGTTCAGTGTTTTGGTTATGGTCATTGGCCGGGAAGTGGAAGTGGTTAGCACTGTTATAAAAATAGCAGGTTTGCTCTACCAACTAGCCGGCGCGTCGGCCGCTTCCACTGGAAAACCCTTGGTACGTTCTAAAAATAATAAAAGCAATCGACTGAATAATGTCAATAATCAGAATATCGAATTTATATTTAACACGTTGAGCTCCGTTAGTGTTTACGGCGACGAGGGGCGTTGACAGGGGCGATACGCGACGGCGCGACGCTGTAATACGTACTTATCCTAGTATGTAACTAATTGAAAATAATAATTTATTTCATATATTATTAAATAAATAATTATAGAGTAACGGTTAAAATAATGTTCATGTTTCATAAAATACAAATAATACAGTTGGTAATTTATTTATAAATATTTCATAATTAAAAATAATTTTCATTGCGTAATAAAAATAGTTTTATATTTTTCGAATCACCCTGTATTCTGAGGAACACGGTGTATACAGCGTAAAATAATTTGTATGAATATGTTAGTGTTGGGAATGTTATTTATACCATTTATTATGTCAAATTGCGACAGAATTATAATAATACGGTATTTAATTATTATCGGCGATAAACGTCGTCGTGATTTCGGGGAAAAATAAATATCCAAACTAAAAATAAACAAAATTAAAAACCAATGGTATCGTTAGATTCATAACAAGGAACCTGATCGCCTACAATAAATTTCAGACCGTTATCCCGTAGCCAGTAAAAATTATAAACCATCAAAGTGAACACTATATTTGTCGACAAAGGCGACCCGGGCAATGTTGCCGATGTTGACTAATGGCATTGAACGTGATAATAAGTGATTATAATGTCTAACATTAATTTAATCTCCACGAAATGAAGTTTCATTACAATGATTGAAGTGTCTCGTTGCAGACTCGTTGGTCTATAACTACATAGTAGTATGTTTACATTTGTCATTGTTAAAAAAATAGATTAATATATTATTATAGCCATTTTGGTAACAATGACACAGCCTGTATATAATAATATGATCAATAGTTTTGACTGTTCAACATTCATTTGGCCGATTGTTAAAAAAATGGGCTGCTTAATTTTATATGCTGCATCTGCATCTGCAAAGTCTGCGCACGCCTATGGAGGTGACTCGTCCGTATCGGAATCGGCCAAGTTTAACTACAGGTACCTTAGATCTTGCTTACGTGACGCGCCGCGCACCATTGGATATAATATCCAATTTTTATATAATATAAGATATTTTGGGCTATACTTGTTTAATGAAACCAGTTTCTAAAAATAATTAATTTTTATTGATTATCTAGACACCGGTAGCGTGTCACGCCAAGTTCAAGCTGGCGACCGCACCATGTGTAATATTACACGAACCATTCAAAATTGGCCCCCACCAAAAACTATTTCACATAAACATAGGCATGGTATATTTTTATAAGTATTTAAACTTCAAATGTTGACAGAGTTTATCAAAATCTCGAAAAATTGCAAATCATTTTGTAGTTAAAAATTTATAAAATGTTAAATTTTTATAGCTATGAATTTAAAATTTATAACAGTGATTCTCATAAATATTTTATTTCTATTGTAGTTATTAAAAAATCTAAAAAATACCTATAAATCTACGCATAGTTTTTTTTTTATAGCTATTTGAACTAATATTGACGAAATTAGATACCAATATTTAAACATTTTAAATGAAAAATAACGATATTAGTTATTTAGTTGTAATTTCAAAAAAATAATTCGCGGCCCATGTTTACTTGTCTGCCACTTGAAACTTTTAAAGTATATTATTATATTTTAAAATACAATTTTTTTTCAGGTACAGTAGTAAGTAGGTACTAGGTAGTACTAAACTACTAATGCCGAATAATAAAATAAATTAGGTACTTTAATTATAATAATATCATAAAATATAGATATTTACAGGCTGACAAACCGAATTCGCTTTCAGAAACCTTTTTTCGTATCTACATATTGATTTAATACCATTGAATTCAAATCACATCCATTTTAATGTCACACCTACTGTACGGCAAAGCGTTACCCTCTTGCCCATTTTTTTTTTTATCTAAAAGAAGATTTCTTACAGGTTACAGGTGGCATGCAACTCCGGCTTTTTTTTTTATTTCAAAAATGTTGTAAAATAATTTGTTAAAAAAAACTTGTCTTATTTTTAAAGACATTTTACTATAAAGTTTGAGATTAAAATATTTAAAAATGGTGTTCAAGGCGGACACTAAAATGTAATATTACTCTCTATCAGTTTAAAAAATAAAAAATGATCAAATTTGGTTGATCCTTCAGTAGTGCAGGATAGGATAATTATTCCCGTAAGGCGTAAAGTGTATTTTTTCGAGATTTTAGTTGAGAAAATTTCATTTTCTCATAACTTAAAAAAACACGTTGGTCCCCACCCTGGTACATGTACCATCACAATACATTTTAGATTCCGATTGAAGCAAATTATATTAATATTGAAATATTAGTTATTATTAATTATATAAAGATAAACCAAAATTTGAATTTTCCTTTTTTCTCTGTGAAGATAGTGAAATATAAAATCACACACACATGGGCTACGCATATGTATAAATGCTTATTATAAACTGTACAATATTTATAATGATGCATAGTTAAATAAATCCTTTAATAATATGTTATACGACAGATGATGTAACAACTGATGTGCAATATTACTCATAATTTACTATCATATTATATTTAATCATAATTCATAATCCGTTTATGTCCAGAATTTAGAAGCGGAGTTTGAATCTTCGTTCTAGACTTTTTAGTTCTTACAGTCC
This sequence comes from Sitobion miscanthi, assembly GCA_008086715.1. Taxonomy (NCBI): domain Eukaryota; kingdom Metazoa; phylum Arthropoda; class Insecta; order Hemiptera; family Aphididae; genus Sitobion; species Sitobion miscanthi. The sequence goes on from CM017797.1 coordinate 98,808,933, forward strand.
TTTTGGATCTAACAGTAGGTAAGTCTTCATAACGATTGAAAATCTATTTAATAAAAGTTTATGATTATTTTGTAATAAATATTATCGAAAATAAAATAAAATATATTATAATTATTTTAAAATATTGAATACCTAAATATAATCTATGAGTATAGTCTGCACTGAAAATCGTAGTAAATACTAAACAAATTGAGGTATAAAAAAAATAATGATATTTACCTACCTGAATTTTGTGTAAGCATTAAGTGTTGCTCGGCGTATTATATAGGCAAAATAGGTACATTACTGCAGTTTCAATATTAACCATAATCATTTCGTCATTTCAGCGTATCGCAACTTTGTTTCCCGATAGAGTGTGGTTGCTCACAAACCAAACCACATCTTACTTCACCGTAAATACCCAAATACTTAACTTGACAAAAGTAATGATATTTTAAAAATAAACTACATTACTTAAATAAATGTTTTTAGGCTAACAAACCGTGTCTCTTTCGAATCGTTTTTCGTACACAATAATATTACTTCATTGAATTCAAATTTAACGCTATCCATTACAGCAACCCATTTTGTAACCTCTCTACAGAAGAGTGACAACCACTTACCTGCCTTTTTTAATATACAAATATTTTAATCCATCTACATCATTAATAATAATTGTTATTTCAATACAGATTTCCGCAATGATGACTATTTGGACAAATCCATAGAAAAAGACACAGATAGTAATTATTAAATATTTTAATATATCGTAAGAAATAAAAAACAATTTTTTGTTAATTAAATTAATTACAACACGTCAACACAAGCTATCCCTAACACACCAGTTCTTACATCAATTGTAAATTTGAAAAGGTAATCACTAATCAATTTCTAAAACGAAGTTCCCACTATTATAGGTATGCATTATTTTTCAGAAAGTTGTTTTATTATGCTTCACCCCACCAGTGGAACAGAAAAAAATTCCATCAAACTCAAGTCATTTCGAAGAATTTGAAGTAAAAAAATTTGGCTGTCCAAATATAGCTAAAAAAAATCCCAGTAGCACAATCTACAATAATTACTATATGATTGAAAAGAAAACTGTTTAACTGGACGGTATTATAATATCCATGCACATGCTTAGTTAGTGGTTCAGTGCTTCACACACAAAACAGTTTATCATTTACATCAGTAGTAAATTATAGGTACAGACCTGCGGTGCCATAGCCGAATTTTTTTTTTTTTTTTTGGGGGGGGGAGGCAGCACTTAATTTTTTTCTCTTGTTTTTGAAATGCTATTATGGCCCCTTTGTTCATAAATTATATCTACTCTTTTTATGTTCATCCATAAATTCTATATGAATAGGTATGCAATAAATTAACATTCAGGTTTATAGTATTTTTATTTATTAATTAATTTTTATTGGTTTACTAACTTAAGTAGGTAGGTATACTTAAAAATATTATATTATATTAATTTGAAATTTAGATTTAAGAAATAACCAATTTTGATAATTTTTTTTTTTTGTTTTATTCAATTGTTTGGCTTCAATATTTTTTGAATAACTGTATTGACGCATTCTCATCGTTATATACATAACAAACATATCTGTAAGTATTTCACTTTTGTGATCATTACAATTCCATTTTAAAAAGAAATATTATTCTGCAGCAAATCATCCCGAGTATCTTCAAATACTGTTGGAGAATCCGCATACTTCTCGAAACACAATTCAAATGATTTTATAATTAAGTAAACGTGATGATTAGGGTGTGTTAAATAACCTCTTGTTTTTATATTTACAAAATCTGCAGCTGGATGTGAAACCTGTCCATATTCTGTGCTTAAATAGTTCAAACAGATATCACATTTAATGGTTTTTTTCATTCTCTTTACCAAGTACCTGATAACAAAGAATAGTAAATTGAAAGTTATAAAATAATATGCTCCCCTAACATAGTTTAAAATGTGTTCAATCTGCTTAAATTACTATACACAAATAAAAAACTGTTTTATTCACCCTGTCAAGAAGTACATTATACATTCAAATACTGTGGAATTTGTATTGCAATAATTATGATCTCTAAAAACATCATCAAAATCATACTGCCCATCTTTAACAATAGAATCAATTTTATGTTTTAACTTGCATATTTTATCTTCTCTTATGGATGTTTCATTTTGTTCTACTGTAATATTTTTCAAATCTACAATAGAAATAACAGGAATATTATCTATCAATATATTGTTTGTATTCATTATTATAATAAAATTCCTAATTAATATTAATTTTTAATGAAAATCCATTAATACCTTCTAAGATAGTACAATTCCCTGTTTTTGGAGGTTTTACCAGAGAATAAACAGATAACATTCTGTATAATTGCAAGAATGTGTGGGTGTTGATGGATGATCGTTTGGTCCCGACACTTGCCTTATTATTCCAAAAAATTTCTGGAAATTGTAAAAATAATTAATAATATAATTTTTATTAATTTCAAATAGATAATTATTGTGTAAAATACTTACTTCAACACAATCCTGGTTAATTTTAGATGTTAGTACATAATCAAAACCACACCCGTGTAAGTAGTTAATTATGTCAATTGTAGATTGTATAGTTACTCTAAGCCCTTCTGCTGTGTTTTTAGTTAAAAACTTGTCTTCTGATATGGGATTTTTAGTAACATTTGATTCCCAATTGTCTAACCAAACCAAAGCATTTCTCAATACCTAAACAAATACAAATTAATAGTCATACACTTATACCTATTATGGTATATGAAAAATAGTTTAAAATATTTTAAAGATACTGCCGTCAAGTATGTTGTACATCATAATAATCTAAACAAATAATACAAGTATTAGTTACATGATATAAGTATAGTTCTAATAGTTAAGTTATGGATTACTATTAATCGTACCTTAAACATAAAATTAAGTTAGACTCGGAAAATACACACATAAAGTTTTTATACAATTAATATTGAGTTAAATAAATACAATATAATGATACTTCCCTGTTTTTAGTCTTACAAACACAAACACATATTGTAACCATTGACATGCAACCTCAAAATCCTACATATATGCCACAAAACCTCTAAATCAGAACTATTTTTTTTAATTCCTTCGCCTGGAAATTTTCTATTCAAAGCATCGAATAAACTATTCATCATCAGAGTAAATTTGATGGTCTCATCACAGTCTTCAAAACCCTTATAGTTTTTACTTTGGTAAAATTGAATTCCGGCAGCCATTGATCAACTAAATATCTAAAAAAAAAAGTAATAAAACATTTTATATGTGTAATGTTAAAAAATAAAACAAATATACCTGTGAAGCATATTTTACTTTCATCTTTGATAAATTGTTTAATTCTAAATGGTTTATTGTGATTTTAGGACAAACTTTTGTTAAATTTTTCGAATCATGAAAAAAAACATTTTGATATATATTTAATTTTATTAAAGATTTGTTAGGATGAATCTATAGAAGAAAAAAATATAGTTTAATATAATATACAAGTTTATGTTTTCGTACTTATTGAAATTTAATATAATCTTATTAATTTACTTGTAATGTTTTTTTTGTGTATAATCTGTTTCTAACAGTTTTTAGCAAGTGTGGAGCATCAGAAAAAACAAAAACTTTTCGGTTGCCATCAAACGGATTTTCAAATGAATTTTTAAGACTTTTCTGTTTGGCACTTATACCTAATGCACTCCACATTGTGCGATTTGTAGAAGCCAATTACTTGAATACCAGAATTTTCCAATAATAAAATGGCTTTTAATATAATTTTAGCTACATCAATTCCTGTAACAAATATTACTATAATACAAATTTTCTTGTATAATTAAAACTTAAAATTACCATTTACAGGTCCCTTGGAAGCAAATACTGCAATAGGCTGATGAATATTATCTGCTAAAGTTATTAGATTAAAAAAACTAATGTATTCGAACCTTACCGTATCTGAAACAATAAACATAAAAGCGTCCAATTTTCACTATAACATCTGTTTTTAACATTTTTAACTTTTGCTGCCAAAAATATCTCTTTAATCAATTCACATTGGCCTTTTGGAATCTCCAAGTTTTCTAATAACTCATCAAGTGTTTTTTCACTAAAAGAGTTCATTTCATCTTTTATTTTATTTAATTCAATTTGTAGACGCAAAATTGTTTTACGAGCTCTAGAACATCTTTGCTGCATATTTTTCTTAATAGATTTTATTTTTGAGACTATTTTTTTTTATTTGGAGAAAAAAACTGTTTTGTAGATAATCCTTTGCTATGTTTGGTAAGTTTATTATTTATAGAATATGTTAGTCTTTTACACCATATGCATAATTTTCGGGAATAAATAAACAAACTTTTATATTGGCAAAGCACACTTTTATTAGAAAAAAATGACTCATTATCCTTTAGAATTGTTAAACAGTTATTATGCTTCCACCGACCATTGACCTCAATGTATTGGAACCAAATGAAGACTTGATGTCACTAACTTTAATCGAGGAAACCGCTCCATAACAACATTTTATTTTTTCAATGATATTCAATAAATTCTCTATATCCTTAATATTCTTTATATGTAAGTTTTCTAGGCCTATTTCTGATAATTTGAATTCTTTTCCATTAAGATGTAGTAATATATTTGAATCTAATTAAATACATAACTAATTATTAAGTATCTCGAACACTATACATATAAATAAGCATTAATTTATATAACCTTTAGTTATAACTATTCTTTTTTCAATTATCCCTGTAAAATGTAATTGTAATGGGCTAACTTTATGAATTGATACTACCATTTCAGTTTTACTTTCGTACACATCCACAATATCAATAAACCAATGATTAGGTAAATTAACCAAGCACTTATTCCTCAAAATATTTGTGTACAAGTCTATTTCAATCTGTTAATTGTTAAATTAAATATTATTATTTATGGATATAGGTAATATATTATAAAATAATTCAATATTTAAACTTAATAGGTACTTAATATTATCAATAATCTAATACTTTATTAACCTTCCTTCTTTTGGTTTCAATCTGACAGTTTTCATCCTTCTTAATTAGTACTGATGGAATTGCTCCATCCAAAAGTTTAGGAACTTTAAGACATATCTAAATAACAATTTATCATTTATTGAATAACAGTTATAAATTATAACATAGGTACACTGAAATAAATAATAATATATTCTCACTCTGTATTTATTTTCACCTTCACCAGATTCCCAAATAGTCTTTATATCACTCTCCTTAAAATGTGAAGCACACACTGTAACTTTTTTTAAGAACAGTTTTTAAGGCATTTTCGCATTTATTTCTTTCCTCTATGTTTATAGGAACCCCGAAAGTTGTTTTTGAAACATCGTGTGGATATTTCACACAACAATTAGCCATAATGATATATTTTTAAAATATTAAATCAAATATCTATAGCTGTAACCGTAGTCTACTGGTCTATAAAAAAGGTCTAAAAGGGGTATAGTCTGCAAATCTGCATAATAATATAATATCATAGAACAATAAATATCATCAAATGGCGTGACAGGCTCGTCATTTTAGTCACGTGACTTTTCAATAAGATTCCTGCTCGGCTTATTGCGTTGTTTAGTATAGGCCGTTCCGCAACCATATTATCTATAGCCGTGATCTCTACTCTGGTTAGACTTTTTTGCTTTTTTCTTCTCATTTTTATACTTTTCTAATTTTGATAATATTGATGAATGTTTAAGCTGAAATATTAATTAAAATTTATTTTAACGCTAATATTATACTTCAATAGGTATAGTAGATATACCATATATAAATTATAATAAGTTAATTTTTATATTTTCTTTAATTTAAAGGACAGCTGTGAAAAAATAATAAAAATTTGTCAAGGTATATACTAATTATATTATTTTTCTTGTATACATACATAGGTACATTACATTATTTACATTAAATATATTATATTATATTATATATATATAATACCTTACCTACCAATATTATAGATATTTTATATTATTAGTGACCAAGTATTTTGTTAATTCCAATCAAAATTAGCTAATGATAGGTATTTAAATTGTATATTATTTGTATTGATACCCAACAACCCATTATATAAGATATTTTTTTTTATAAAATTGTTCTCAGAATCTTTATATAATTAATGTGATTTATCCATCATTCATTTTTAAAGATGAAGAATGACCACCCAAAGTACCTACCAAAAATTTAATAAAATTTTAATACCAACTTAAAATGGTTAAAATAAAATCAAGAACTTACCTTTAAATGACTTAGAAAATTGCCAGAAGAATTATTTTGGCCTTGTAAAGTTTTTTGGCAAAGTACACATTTTGCAATTAATTTCGTTCCAATATTTGACACAATATCGTAAAATTTGCGTCAAATAAGTAATGGTTAGGTAGACAAATTAATTGAGGAATGTTTTATTCCCTCAAAACCATCCGCTTCTGTTGTTGGTGCACGAGCGTCATCGAATTGACCTGGGTCGTCTATAGTTACTTGGGATAAATCAATTGCTGTTGATACACTTCTGGATTTTTTAGAATCATCCATATATTTTGTAGTTAAAAATCGCTTCATACTTAAATATAGCTGGTCAAAAACCGAAATAAAAATAATAGGTAAAAACAACAAGAACACAAGAAAATCACAATTGACGACAATTGCTGTCCGCGTTGTATACTTGTACAATAAACTGTGGCAGTGTTTCGTCGTTCTGAATGTTCTGATAATCAAAACTTTGAAGTAGGCACAATCATATTATCATGTTAACTGTAGTGTATTTGTGTATATTATTATTACCCAACAACAAAATGTATAGATGGATATAATTGGTGGATCATGAATCATAATATATATTATATATAATGTATAATATATTTACATATATATATAATCATATATAATAGATAAGACTCTATTTATAACTGCAGTAGTGCGTGACGCAAGCGGGTCTTGTACGAAACAGACCAGTATGTTTTTACGGGTAATCCCGGGAGTATGGGACATCGCCACGGTCGATCAGAAATAACTAATAAGTAATAAGTAATAACCTGCAGAAACATTAAATTAATAAACGGAAATAACACAACAGCCAACGACCATTAACTATTAGATTCAAGATATATTTTATACTTTGTCACTGCTTTAAATTTGTACTATATACCTTCTGTTCAATATATATTTATATTGCTATGGTTTTTGATTTTGAACAAAAATGTAAAAATGTATACTTGTATACAAAAATATTAAAAAATACCTATGTATAAAAAATTATCTAGATAAATTGATATAGATAACTGAAGTTTTCATCTAAGATAAAAAAATAGATGACCAGTAGATTTTAATCTAGATAAGATAATAGATAATGGAATTTTCATCTAGATAAGTCCTAACACTGTATACAACGTTGGAAGTGTTTCAAAAAAACATGTAATTCCTATGCTAAATTAAACGACAAAAAATGAAATAGGTAGAAATATGATTTGATTCTGTAGAAATATTAAACAGACAAAACTTAAGCAATGACTTAAAAAAGGCAATATAGACGATCTCTATGATAAGCCCTCAAAACTCATTCATAGGGAATTATCAAATGACGTATTCACATTGACCAGTTATGATTTAACTTTAATTCCCAAAATATGCACCACGCCCGAGCATCTGTAATTCCCAAGCTGTTAAATAATATAGTAGATTTATATAATTCATTGAAAGAAGAAAACATCAAAAGTAACCAAGATGAAAAGTTTCTATTAGTTAACGACTATGAAAATAATATATTAGTTTTTTCAACAATAACTAATTTGAAGTTCTTAGGTCAAGTTGACACAATATTTGTTGATGGAACTTTTAAAAGTTGTCCTAAGTTATTTACACAATTTTTCACAATTCGCGGTTTATCAAATGGAAATTACATACCATTAGTTTTTTTTTATTAATTGACAAAAATCTTCAAACTTACAAGAAAGCATTTCTTCATCTAAATTCAGTATGTATAAAAAATAATATTAATTTTTTACCGAAAATGTTATAAATATTCGAAATAAACATCGAATATAAAAATTCGCAGCAGTAGTCAAATAGAGAAAATAAGACGTGAAATATGTGAAAAACAAGAAGTTTTAAGAAATCAAATGATTAAATACGACTTGAACGAAATAACACGTTTTGATTATGTAAAAACTGATCGATGTGTGTGTGTGTGTATGTGTGATACTTTCCGATGTATAACGTACGCTTTAGCGAGTCATTTTTTCCGAATGTGATTATAATTTGAAAATTGTAGGTAAAATATTTTTAGATATTAGGTATGATGATCTCATATTATATGAGTATGTATGTATGTATGTATGTATGTATGTATGTGTGTGTATATGTATGTATGTATGTTTGTACGTATGTGTGTATGTGTGTGTTGTAAATATTATTACATAAGTTGAGAATGAAAACTGATGAGTACCTACTGTATGGTATCATGTGTTTGATAGTATATTAAAGTTTGTAAATTATGGTCATATCATATTTATATATATAAACATACCTATGCATCGTATGCTAACGATGTGTTTTATTGATATGTAAGTATATATTATATACATTTTATAATATGCAAGTATGTATGAATGTATGTATGTATGTATGTATGTATGGGTGTGTGTATGTATAGTTGGTACAAATCTACATCAGAATATTATACATATTTTTATTTTTTTTATTTATTTATTTAATTGTTTCAATACACAGGGTATTTTTACAAACTTATATAATTACAATATATATATATAACTAAAATGATAATGGATAGTGTTTACAGCAGTATTTACATTACTAACAACTAAAAGTTTTAATTTTTTGTGGGTTTATGAGTCTAGGTCGGAATCTGAGGTTGAGGTGTTATCAATGGGTTCAAGCAGGATATCCTGAGGTAGCCGAGGTTTGAGTCTTAAGTTGGTGGATCTTTTGCCGATTTTGTAATGACGTGTTAAATTATATTGTGATTAATTAAAAAACTATACAAAATGTAACTTGTTGTAATTACGTAAAAATTTAAATCGGTATCTGTATTATTTTTCCGACAGAGTTTGCGGAAAAAACGTTTTGTTTTTTTCCACATTGAACGTTTGGGTTTGGCCGCGGTCGCTTGTTCTGTTCCTTCAAGCCGTCGGGAACTGTCCGGCCGCAAGCTCACGGCTTGTCCCGTCGTCCGTACGGGAACCGTTATATGGCCGAACTCGGACGTATCGCGGACAGTGTCATGTGACGGCGGCCCGTCGTCCTCTACGACCGCCGACGTAAATACGACCGCGATATCCGGCAAACTTGTGCAAACATGCACGTCGTGCAACGATCCCGACGGCAAAGAAACGGAGGCGGGTGGCTTCATCGCCATATTGACTAGCGACACATAGCACATGGATTTCAGACTCGGTACGCAGTATTCATCATCCTCGTCGATTTCGGCCGGCGCCGAGTCGCCTGCTGCGCGTGGTGACTCGATTGGATCGTGTGCACTGGCAGCAGACGGGGCGACATGGCTGTATGTGATTTCGACCGTCGATCCTTTTTTGAGTTCGTCAAAAACTCGCCTCAATAATACGGCCGACGGCGATTGGTCCTGCTCGATTTCAGACATGATGTTTTTCTGTATTTCAGCGACGTTGGACATTATCTGCTGTCAATTATTATATTATCGGAAACAAAAAAAATGACAAATATAATACGCGAATAATAAACGGTAATCGTTCGACGCAACAATGATATATAAATAACAAAACTGCGCAGACTCGTAAACAAATAATTTATTTACTATATAGTTGTTCATAGCAACGAAAATTTAAAAACTTTTGTCCCGGGGATAAAAATATATTGCACTAGTTTATTAACCGTTTAAAAATAATAATTGCGCCAAGAAATCAAACAAGTCAGGAATACAAGCTCACTCTGCGATGGTCCTAAATTCCCGGTTTCTAAACGTATTATAATACAACCCATTAAGCTATGATTACATATATTATATTACGTACAATTTAACAACGTGGTAAGTTTTATATTTTGTTAAATATTTGTTTAATAAGAATGAATTTAATGTGATCAGAACCTCTATAAAAACTTAATATGAAGACATACGTACGAACAACTGTGGACAAAAAAATATACTATATTATACTATAATATAACTATTTTCTGGTAACTAACGGATGGATGGACACGACGGAGATATAAGGTGTTCTAAAGTTCTAAACTAATTTTTAGAAATCTAAAACAGGTAAATCATATGACGTACCTATAGAAATCCAATAGGTTAATTTTAGACTAAACAAAATGGTCATAGAATCCAAAAACTGTACCTAGGTTATAGGTATATAATTGAATAGGTCAATATAATATAATATATGGTTTCAAGTTTATTAAACTATTTTTTTTCTTTTTAAATAATTCATTTTCTAAAACATTCAATAAAAATATAGAGTGCGTACTTTGGCACTTTTATTTTTTCCGCGTCTTATTAACTAGCCATAAAATGTACAAACTCGCGATGACTGATGCATAAAAATTAAAATATATTATGAAAACAGAAATGTGTGCAATATAATATATTATGGATGGAGATAATGTATATATTTATTATTTATAGATGTGAGACGTAGGTTTTAGTATTTATTGTTGGCTTGGTGTCGGATGCAAAAGACTGAATAGATCAGTGAGTTTGGGGTGATAAACAAATAACTATAACGCAAATTCCAATCACCGTACAATATACAAAACTGTAGGTTATAGTACTTGGCCCATGATATATAACAAATAAATAGTGAGTTATATTGTATACTTCTAAGTTCTAGCCTATTTGCGCGGAAGTAATGCGAAAGCAATTCCCGCGGCGTCGTCGGTTCAAAAACGAAAAAAAAAAAAAAAAAAGTTCTAGCCTATTTAGATAAATACTCGTATTTAGTATCGGCCGATATTATCATACTACGTATAATCTATTGCTAAGTCCACATTCATAACATTATACGGGTTGACGTTTTTGGAATCATTGTAACGTTGACATTTTTACTATGCCCAATTTTTGTGTAATTTCAGTACTTCAGTAGGTATTTTGGACGAGTGCAACGGAGAATCAAAACAATAGTAACGAAGAATAGTAATTATATTATTACTCTACTGCTGCATTTATAATGAAGTGAATCTACGCAAACTATTCAGTTACTCGTATAAAACTGAATGGCGAATTCAGTTGGAGAGAGTAAAAAATGAAAATAATAAACTTAAGTCAGGAGATGATAGTAGCAAATCGTAGAAAATCGCTGAGCTTCGCCAAAAAAAACCTATTAAGGCATGCTCTAACAGGAGTTTTTTTTTTTAAAAGTTAGTCAAAATTGCATTCCACCTCTTAAAAGGGTCCACTACAAGATTTATTATGTTTCAGCTCCTTAATAAAACAAAAAAAAAGAAGCTCAACATTTTTAATCTTATTTTGAGTGTAATAGTATGTAATAATATGTATTCCCTGTTCTATATTATTTCATAACATACAGTATGCATCACGTTTAATATATTATTATATTATACGGTTACGTCGGTAAATCGATACTTAATTTGTTTTCCATGTGATATTTACCGTAATGAAACGTACGTTTTCCAAAAGTTGATAATGCAGACGGTTGCCTTTAACCTGGTATAGAGCTCGCGCGGTAAAGCACGATTGAGCATATACCTTTTTATATAAAATATTATTATATTCAGTATTTAGCGGAATAAATTTTAATTGTAATATAATATACTATACTAACTGACGGAGCAAAAATTGTATTAATATGTGCTTAAAATCCAATAAAAGATTTTTATTTATAAACATTTATGTTCAAATGTATCTTATTTTTTAATAATAATATTCTACGACACAAAATGGTAACGTCACACCTATTTTCGTGCTCAATCGTGTTGTTTTTTTGGGTTTTTTTGGGTTCCTATTGTTTGATTCCAACCATGCTCAATCGGGTTGTGAAAAAGTTCAATCGTGCTCAGTCGGGTTCCGGCCCTTAATTGGAAACACGATTGAGCATAGAATATTTTATGCGATGTTGCCACATTCACGTGGCCGAAATTTTGTAATTTATTATTTTCACGTATTATTACACCAATTATTATGATACCAAACGCGAGCCATGCAGAGTTGAGCCCAGCTTTAACGACAATGTTATCGATTAATAAATTAGTTCCGGTCTTCCGGAGCAATAAAGTTCCGACGTTTTAAACATTTAAAATTGAGGGAAAATATAAGATAATAAATTAAGATACGATTCCAAAATTACTATAGACGTAATATCGCCCATAAGCATATGTAAGCATATTGTGTTTTATGAATCATTAAATAAAAATGTGATTACAGGATTTTAGAGGTGTTATACAGTAAATGCATCAAATTTATAGTACCGACTAGATTTGTAAAATTCCAAGTCTATAATTTTCTCCAAATACTGCTGCACAGTACGAAATCAATATAATAATGATTTAATATGTTGATTTTAAATGTATCGGATATATTTTAGATTTTAGATTCTGAGCGGATCGATGACTGTATTAATATTACAATGATGTGTTCTTTATTGTTCTAATATTTTTAATTATTTTTTTCTTGTGGTCTGTGTTAACGATAATATTCGTAATTAAGATTCAATCTGCATATATAATATTATATTAAAGGCACTCAGTGTGTAATCATATGTTTATTTTTAGTTTAGTTGTAGGTATTTAGTAAATTATAAAAGGCATACGAAATTGTGTTTTCGAATAACAATTTATTGTTTGTATTAGTACCTACACGGCTACACCATAATATAGAATTAAAATTTTGTAAAATTTTTATTTGATAGGTGTAGTGTATAAATTACATCAAAAACATTTCGTTACAACTCCGTGTAAAAAAAACTAAATTAAAAAAATAGATAAATTTAGTAATGACTAAATCTTTAAAAGACATGATGTAATATGGAAACTATAAATAAAATGCCATTTTATAATATTACAAATACCTATGATGCCAAATAGGATCAATTGTTATGTTAAATGCTAATTCAGCATATTGTTTATACATTATTAAATATGAAAAATACTATAGTGGTTACTTAATTGTATTTATTTAAATATACTTCTACGTCCTGCCAAATGGTTAAAAAATATGTTGACCAAGTATTTAACATTACAATTGATCCTATTTGTCATCATAGGTATTTGTAATATTATAAAGTGGCATTTTATTAAGTTTCCATGTCTTTTAAAGATTTAATCATTACTAAATGTATTTATTTTTATAACTAAGCTTTTTTTTACACGGAGTTATAACGAAGTGTTTTTGGTGTGGTTTTAAGTACGTAAAATCAATGGTGTAAAGCAATTAGTTATACTCTCCGGTGGTATGGACACTGCTATCTGTGCTATACGTGTGTACAATCCAGTGAGTTATAAATCATAGTCAGCAGATGGCGTGGCCAGTTTGTTTACGTTCATTTCACAATAATATTATTATTACATCGATGTGATGTTCCAGTATTACGATCGTATAATTACAAGACAGTATTGATACAGACCTGTTAAAACAGTATTCTTTAATTTATGGATAACACTTAATTAATGGGTTATACATTAATGCACAAGAAGCAGCTACAAAAAAGTGCCGCCTTTTCTCATTTTTATTTTACAAGAATTAGACATCAATAATATTATCGTTCAATTACAACACAGCAACGGAATAATATTATATTACCTAACGATCGAATTTTTTGGTTATCAATTACTATCACTGGTGGCTTATCGTTGAAATATCGGGGGCTATGTGTAATATTTTTTTGCGGGGTCCATTTAGTGGGTGTCACTTTGGGGTCTTAGAGGCAGTCCGATTTTAAGATTAAAGATGAATCTGATAATTAGATGAAAACATTAGGTAGGTACCTATGAATCCGATAATTAGTTTTTGCCAAAGGCCCCGTAGCACTCGAACCGAGTTCAGGCTGAAGTCCAATAACTACAGAGTATATACCTGCAGTGGTCACCAATTTATATTTTTGAAGAACCACTTTAGGAATATGGAAATTGTTTGAAGGCGAAAAAAATTGACTGATGTCGGTGAAATCCAATAAATAAAAATTGTAAACACTATAACGTATTATTTTATTACTTTTTACTTTTTTTACTTATCGGTGGTCCAGATTAAATTTGTTCTCGGACTGATGCCATTTGGTGACCCCTGCAGGTATTGACTGCAGTCTATAAGTCCTAGTATGATGAATTCCGAAATCATTAACAACTGCGTGTAGTTCATACGTATTAAAATTATAAAATATGTGCAATTCAGTCGGAAGGCTTTGAGTATGAATATTATAACAAAATACAGCTGTAACGCAGTACAATATGCCGAAGTGGCATAGCTCATACCAGCTAACTGAAGAGAATTTAAATAAAATTATGATTTATTTATATTTATAATTTTTTTAATATGTTGTAACTCGTGGCGATCGACGTCGTGTGTAATCGTATAATCTTCACAGTTTTCGCTGTAATTATTATTTCTATACAACACACATTTATATACATATGCACACAATGTAAAAAACAATTGATCGGTGACTCATCTGCGTATAATAATATGTTCAGATATACGTATAATTACGACGAAATATACCATCATCAGTAACAAATTTAACTGTTGTTCGTCGCACCTTACTCGGTGTACATTTTACTCTATGCGTGGTATGTATGGTATGCGATTTGTGTACACATAGGTACATTACCATGATCGACAAATCGTGGGCTTAAAATATGAGAGTTTAGTATTGGATTCTATAATATAGAAATATTTGTACAACCAAAAGTATATGTAATTGGTATCAAATATTCCATCACCAGCTGTAGAAATTATTGTATCGATAAATTATAGATATCTAAGTCAAAGAAAACTCGTTGTGTTAACAATATAATAACAAAATTGTCTTAATAAGGTCATACTACGTTTTTGTATAAAATATATTTTATAAACTATCATCAATAAGATTTAACTTATGATATCGAAGCAAAGTCTCATACCTATAGGTACCCATACTATTAAAATGCTACAACAATAATTAATGTCAAATTAATGTAAAATTATGTACTACAGCTTGTGTTGACAAAATAATAGTCTATACAGTGACTGTTTATTACCAACGTCATTAGACATTTTTTTTATGTATAGAATAATAAAATTATTTTAATATTGGTTTGATTTTCTTTTGTATACTTACCTTTGAATATTATCTATATCAATATCGGTAAATATTGTATAGAATAAAATATGTATTTTATAAGTCCTAAAATATTTTTAGTAAAGCTTACGAGGAGCAGCAATTATTGCAGTGCACAATTTATTTCTTTTAACGAAAAGCCTCGAGGAGCCTCATCGCTACTTACGGCTATTATTTAAGGGGCAACACTTAGGCAAATTTTTTATTCGTTTTAGCCACCCGGGATCTACGTGTTAGTAAAGTTGTAAATTAGTGTGAGTGAAAATCATTGAGGGTACCACTCTTTTTCGCGCATGAACATGTCAATAACTCGATACCAGTATAAAATGTTCTATAAAAATTTTACGACAACTTATAATTGTTTTGACAAATTGAAAGTTAGTTAACGCTGTCTGAATTTGATTCTGGAAAACATATTTGAATTGATTTGGTTGGATAGTTATATGAGTATATTATACGTTTACACAATATGTTATAAGAATGTTTGAAAAAAATTCAAAGCAGAAAATTACTTGCTATATAATATACGGTATTCTGAAATAATAAAGACAATAAAGACAATTTGGTTTATTCGATTTTAAGTAGGTATGTATAATCCTTAGAATTTTTTGAGAGCACCATATGACTCATCGTTATTCAATTTACAATAACAACACACCGTTAACACGCCCGTCCATAAGTGACCTATTCAAAGCTGCAGCGTGGCCTACTCCTCAAATAGCCGGCTTTTATTTACGGACGATTCTTTCAGAATAATATAATTCATACGTAGGTAGTATAATGTTGATAACTATTGAGAACAAAATATGTTCAGTGCGATACCGTCAGTGTTTGGTAAGTAACAAATTGGACGTATTACAATAATATTTTGACCGTCGTGTGTTGAAATATATTTTTTCATTTAGGTATACTTAAGTGACCTTTTCAAAGCTGCAGTGACCTACTCCTCAAATAGTCAATTTTATTTACGAACCATTTATTCATAACATTTATGTAGAACGATATTGATTATATTATTATTATTATATTTAGAACAAAATATTACGTTCAGTACAATATTATTTCCGTCAGTGTTTTTTAAGTAACAAATTTGACGTATTATAATATGACCATAGTGTATTGAAATATATCTTTTCCTTTACGCGATTTCCCGTAAGATAATATTCTTATCCACTGATCAGTGGCGTAGCTATATTATGGGAAAGGGTCCGGGGCAGTAAAATAAACTAGGCCCCTAACTAATATTGTCTTTATGGAAATTCAAAATATACAATATATACGCAATCTCCCTGAGTTATGACTCCCCCCCCCTGAGCTCTGGGGCCTCAGGGAACTGCACCACTTTGCACTATGATAACTACACCACTGAGGCTGATATACACGAATCATATCACCGTGTTCGTCGTTCTTGAATTTTTGGGGAGAAAGACCCGTAAAATGACCCAAGTGAAAAATTATCAGAATAGATTAATCCCACTCACCGTTTTTCAATGTGAGTGCGATTATAAAAATACATTTTTAAATTGATGAATATAGATAACTACGGCATTATTAACATTAATTACAAATATAGGTGCTTATGATTAAATAACATAATATCAAATTAAATATTGTATAAGTTCAATAAATAAAATGGAACTTGATCAAGTATTAAAGAATCGATATATTTAATGAAGACTAAAAAACCTAACAATATATTATGTGGAAATCAAACATTGGAAATAAAATTCAGTTTACTTTTATATAATATCTTAGATTAATATTTTCAAACATAAATAATTTTTCGTTTTGAATTACGATTTGTATAGTAAATTCTGTAAAAATAAAATGAAAAAGAGTACTGTTTATCCTATGTTATATTAGAGGGTTGTGGCTCCTTAAAAAACTCCACTTCTTGATACTATAATAATTAATCATCGAATTGAGTGCCTATTTAATATAATATTATAATTACTAAATTGAAACTATTTGCTAAACTATCGAAGTAGGAAATGTATGAAATTTTTTCCTTTGGATCTATATTCCAATGTTGCAGTCGTTCTTACGATCTGCCACGAGTCGAGTCGTGGTAGATATTACAACATAAACTAATAAACTATTGTTGGCCAAATGGGCCCGAAAAAATCCAACAACGCAACGTAACGTACATTCTTGTAGGAAGTGGACATATCATGCAGTGTTTCCTCGGCGTACAAGTTTGAAACCTCGTCAAGTCCGTTATCAGACATTATAATATGTTTATCTATACAGTGACCAAGGTGATGTATAATGGGGGTTATGACACCCCCGTCGAGCCGTGCCATGTCAAGTTATTAATTCAATTGAACTTAAAAGGAATAATAGTTTTATTTTATTATTGATTATTATCATTATCTATTGATCGTAACAGGCGTAATGCGCATTGTATTATAATATTTATAATTTACACCTACCTCCCTTCTTACTCACCCAACTCATCGTCGATTAAAACGAAGTCGTCCCCACGACTTCCTACACTAAGCCACTTCTTAACACCCAAATCTTCACTTTACACATGCGCTTTTTCCAGATCTCTCTACGACCTCTCCATTACTTAAAGTTATTAAATTATTGTAAATATTTAAATATTAGAATATTGTTGTAATCACATTGTTATTTCTGTACATCTTAAACTACTAATTGTTAATCATCCTTAGTACTTAACAATATTTTTAAATAATCATGTTAATACCTGTTAAAACTTATAAGTATATTGTCAAATATCCCTAGATATAGATAGCGTTAGGCTAGGAATGTCTTAGTTTAAAATAATAATAATAAAAAAAAAAATGTAAGCTAGAACAATCTGTTTAACGTATATAGCACGTTTGTTTTACAACTGCAAACGTAGAGGCAGTTTATTTCTTTACGATTATTGTCTTTAGCAGAACAGATATTATTGCACACGCAAACAATATTATACAATATAATATGATGTGTGTGCAGTGTGTTGGTTGTTGCTGAAATAAAAATTTGGTTTTGAAAAAAAAAAATGTATTTTCGTACGATAATAATAATTTTTTTACTACCGACGACGATGCCGCTGTTGTTATTATCATTGAATTATCATTAGAAAGCGGGTAAAAGTAGACGATATATACACCGCAGTAAACTACTATGATAGCATAATATTATTGTGCGCGTAAGTTACGATCGGTTTTTATGCGTAGTATGCGCTACCTACCTATAGTAGTGGTCGTCGCAAACTCATAAAAATAATATATTATTGTCGTCATTCGCTCGATCCGAACGGATAAAAGGACGATAATGTAATGATATTATATTATTAAAACCGAACGCGAGGATGACAATGATTTTACTTTCATCTCGCGCGGTCGACGAACACAAATAATAATGCATCATAATATAGGCAGTATAATAATGTAGGTAGGTACACACTACACCGACCGTAATCGTAAATGCCTATAATATAATACACAGGCACAAGACGTGTACACCGGTCAGTAGTAATATGGATAATAACAGTACAATACCCACGCGTATCATAACGTCGCAGATAACGATATAGTGATATCAATAAATCGTCGACGGCGCAGGTTGTTTATTATGATTTGAAATTTCGAAGTAGCCGTTGGCGTGGTGCGGATTGTACTTCATACGACTACGAAAGCTCAAAAGTGTTCCTAGGCACCTTATTACGACTATATCGTGCCGACCGCACTATCACTATGCCTATATCATAATCGTACAGAAGTACAGCCAGTGGTAATGGACGATTATTATAATATTACAATTATTATCGACCACAACGACTATAAACGCGACGATCACAAAATATGACGATATTATCGGCGGCGGCTGCTCTGTGGCAAATGCGGACAATAATATCGTTATCGTCGACGGCGGTTGTGTAGGATTTCAAATTTTGAAGTATCCGCCGGTGTTGTACGGGCAGCCTAAAACTACTATGAAAGTTGAAAACTGTCGTCGCGCGTTTTGGTCAAACGAAAACTGGTCGGTTAGCACTGTGTATAATCGATTTGTGTATGTGTGCATATTATACTCGTAGGTATATATATATTATATTATATATTATTTTTTCTTTGTCGGTGGCATGTGTGCAGTAGTAACGGTCCAGGATATGTAGAAGTGCGTGTTTCTCTCGGCGTATAGCTGTCCGGAAACCGGTTGGGCGATCAAACATTTTTTTTTTTTTTTTAGGGCTATAATAAATAGCCGAGTAAAGGCCAACCATAAGAGGGACGGAGCGGAATAAATTAGAAAACGAGTAATAACAAGCAAAAGTAAATTCCAATATATACATATTATCGAGAAGATCCGGTCGAGAATCTGTGGCCCACTTAGGTCCGTCGTGTATACGCGTGGCTAGATTTTGTTTGTTCGGATGCTAAACACACACACACACACATTCAGAAAAACTAATTTTGCGAACCAAATCCACTGATATAATATGTGAGTGTGTGATGTGTACTATTTAGTAATAGTAACGTGTTTTCGAGGTGCAATTAGGCAGTTATGTGAAACCTATTTTAGTACCATGTAATCATCGGCAATTTTATACATTTGTTTATAATATACAATAATATGTACTAAATAAACATTATTAAAACGAATAATTATGGCAATTATTGTTTTCAGTATTTTTCGAATACGTACCTATATCAAAAGCTGATATACTAACAGATTTTTAGCAAATAACATAAATTAGTTCAAAACGCAATGGTTGGCGGCTATAAATATTACTGTAATCAATATAACAATATTTAAGTACCTACCTATATTGTAATGTGCATGGTCATAGAACATGATATGAATATTCAATATACAACGAATTAATATTATTATATATTGTTCGTCGCAGTACACAATATGTGATTATTGTGATTTGGAACTTATATTATTATCGAGTGGGTACCTATATATTTCGTTATACTTTTCACAATGTATATTATACCTAATGTCTTTCTAAATTATTATAATATATAATATGCATTAAGCTAGCTAATATTACAAGCTTGGTTTTTAATTATTTTAAAGCGTAATAATACACATATTAAAATCGTTTCTCGTCTTAAAATATATCACGTGCATTTTTTTTTGTTTGTCATTACAGGCACTTAAATAGAGCTTGTGGCTTAATTACTTGGTAAATTAGACGTTCTTCATAGCAAATTTGCTTGCGGCTACTGTTGAGTTATTACAGTGTCAGTTAATCTGCGTGTACTGATTGATTAAATGTACATACGTCCTTTTAAATAGCAATATAACAGTACACTAATATCTATTTTAGTCGTCCATTTATTTATTTATTTAAGCCAAGTCAAACACGAGATGAGTGATAACTATTACGAGAATCATACGCAAACCGATTTCCGTCGACTTATTTTTCATATTATTTTTATTCTAATCAAAATTTGTAACGTTATTACAATTTATGAAATCTATGTAGGACATGTGAGTGCATATTGTTACTATGATATCATCAACGATGATTAGGTACAAATTCAGAATCGATTAGGTTTTAAATAATATACAATCGATTAATCATGTTTCAATTTAATTAATGTTAATCTGTTTAAAAAATATAGCCGAAACACTTGAAATTTCGAGAGACAGCATAACTATGTTATGATACCTTCTTATAAATACATCAAATGCGTTAAATACAATTATTTATAAATGTTGTAAGTTCTTATGCTGTAGTTACAATAAATCGTAAATATCGAACGTTAACATTATTAATTATATTTGTGTACACCTTAAATTATATCGTTATAATTATTATTATACATTTGTTGTCTTAAGCTTTTTAGCATAGTATGTATTCAAATTTTTAAAAAATGTGGAGTTTATTGCATTGTCGTTTTGGTAAGCCATGTTTTCTATTATAGTAGTTACTAATCATTGTTATTGTTTTTTTTTCAAGTACCTTCTACCTATACCTATAAGGTCCCAAGAGTTATTGTTTCCTTTCGTTTTTGCCACGGGATCAAAGGTGTGTGTTGTTAAAGTCCCAGCTGGTCATCCATAACGCATTATCGCCGACTGGATACAAAGTGAAATGTTTAAATAAACATTTTTATTTGGTACATTTGAAAAGAAGAGAAAACCAAATTATAGCGAATATGACAGTAATATTCCTGCACTGTGATATAAATTACTATTAAAGTTATGGGCAAACTGTGACGATTACTAAAGACTGCGTTCCTATATTATACGATCGTACCTACCTAATGCTAATGATAAAATAAAGGGCAAACGCAATTTCTCTTGGGCCATAAATTACTCGCGTGTATGATTTGTACTTCTTACATATTATTTATATATAAGCGACAAATAGTTATTGAAATACTACAATATAAATGCAGTATATATTTTGTTTTGGTCGATTCATTGGACAATTAATTGCAATTTGCAATGACAGTAAATAATTAAACCTAAGTAGGTGGTTTTGTTTGTTTGTTTAAGTCACACAAGTAGACTAGACATTTTAAATTATATACCTATATTACAGTACTGAGTGCACTGCTTAGTACGAACGAAACTTATTATTATTATTATAGTGATAAAACGGTAGAAAACATATTAAAATGTATTGCAGTGAACAGCAGTTTGATTTATTGAGTGAAATTGTATAATTACAACTTATTTTGAAGAGCACGTCATACATGACTTTTTTACGATTATGGTTTTACATTGCACTTTCTAACAATAAAAAGGATTAATCTCGGAGAATTAGTGAAGTATCGCGTAGTCAATGCATATATAAATATTTATAGGTATAGGTAATGCGTGTTTATATTACAAATGTGCGTAACTACAATAACGTTTGTGGTAATAATAATATATTCATTCAATATATTGTTTGGAAGTTTGCTGACTTATCGTATACTATCGTTAAAACAATATTATGTAAGTCAACGGTTAGACCAACTAAATTAGTGGCAAAAATGTTCATTAATAGTAAGTTAACTATAGCCGGGGACGCACGTGTCCAGACTATAGTTTGTGGTTTCCAGCTGTGATATTCGAATACAAAACATATTGAGTTCTGGACCATTAACCGTGTCAAAGAAACGGTTATCTATAGATTCTGAGCATAGCAATGGAAGTATTGGTTTTACAAATATGTGTGTTTAATTGGTTTTTTTGTGTCCTAAGATACTTTTTTAAATTGAAATATGCTTCAATATTCAACCACAGTTTAAGTATATATTCCAGTTTTGGCGTGGTTTTCTTTAAAAAATTATATATCTATTCGGTATAGTTGGTGTCGGCGGTTAAAAGTAAAATAAATAAATCTCTTACTTTTCTTAATTATCGGAAAAAAAAAAAAAAAGGTGGGTAAGTGGATGTCGCTCTGCTGTACAGTAGGTTACAAGTGGGGCACTGAAATGGATGGTGTTAAATTTGAATTCAATGATATAATATCATTGTATAAGAAAAACGATTCTGAGCAAAAACGGTCAGTCAGCCTATGATATTACTAAGTATATTTGATGATATTATTGTGAATAAAGTAATTTATATTAACTTTAAATGCTTATAAAAAAAATTGTGCCTATGTATTTTCAATATTTTTTAATTGCTATTGTAACAATATATCAATATTAATAAAATTTTATTGATAGTTATAGAAAAAAAAACTAAAAAAATTGAAAACTGACAATGTCCGTAAACAGCTCAAAAAGAGTCAAATTATTTTCAAAATTTTATCGTGTATAGAAAATACCAATATAAACATTCAGAGAAATTTTCATGTATCTACAATCATATGTTTTTTAATTATAAGAAAATAAGAAAATCGTTACACGAGAAATCGAGTGAATATCAAATGTTGTAAAAACATGAATTTCAAACGCTCATAAAAATTTAATTTGACTTTCTTGTAGACATTTTTTTTTTTTTGATAAAGGTAGATAAACTTATGGATAATCTTGTATTACCAAGATTCACTTTCCTATCAGAAAAGTTACTATTGAAGAAAATACAAGCACTTTTACTGTCCTAAAAGGTGACGACAGATACAAAAAATAAATAAAAAAACACATCATTGTAAAGTCAATACATTCATCGCTTCGCTCAGAATCTAAAATATTTAAGCAACACATTTTTGATAAAATAAAATATTAATTTCGTTACAATATTTCTAAAAGGAATAACTATATGTAACTTTAAGTAACATTTAACATTTATATTACAATTTCCTAGATGTGATATAATTTTCTACATATTCTGGCTTTATTTGAACTATTCATAGGTATTTCTAATTTTTTACTGTAAAATTTTAATTTTTTAATTTTTAATATTTATAAATTTAATATCTGTATGCTTTGCCAAAAAGTTCGAGAATTTATTAGAAAGATCCTTATAATTTGTTTTTTCTTTTAAAAAAAGTTTAATTTAAATTGATATTACTTTTGTTTGAGCATTAGTGATCATTTAACTCCACATGATCAATTCCAAGACATGCTCCTAATACGATTTATAACATAGTTTTTATTATTTACGGCGTTTGAATTATTTCTTCAGGAAAACTCGAGACCAATAATTGCACAAAGATAGGTCGATATAGGTATATTGTTGATGTCCGATTTACTGTAAACAATACTGTTTTCAAATAAATTTCTCATTCGACCGTTTTAGGGTTCTGCGTGCTGGCTTATAGACATTTTGACATTTTGAAAGACCCGTGGCTTCCTTCGGTGGTACCTACATCTTTAATACCATTGACGACTGTACTGGATCACGCACCCGGACAAATCATATAATATACCACCTTCAGTCGACAATGTATATACCGTTTCAACCGTATACCGCGTATCAATTACAAAACATCGACCGGATAGGTCGTCTCTATAATACATAATAATAATTGTTGTAGGTACACGCTGGTCTAGAGGTCAGATGATAATAATAAACTTGTCACCGCCGTAGGGTATAGACATCGCGGTAGTCTTGGATTCGAGGGACTCGCCCAGACAATGTTCGAATCAAATAACGATATAGAATATAAATTATGACAAATATTACCTATATGTTGTGTGCACTAAAAACATTATTATTTATTTATTTAAATTTACGACAAATGGCTCAAGTTCACAGTTGTAGGCAGTTAACAACTAATAAGTAGTAAAACCTAATACACTAATTCACCAAGCATGCTCGCCACCCTCAATAATGTAGTTCTTTAAATTCTGCTTTTTCGAATTTTTAAATGTACTTTAGACCATATTTTCAAATTCTTGAGATTTTTTGTACTCATTAAGGAGTGATTTTCTGAAAATACAAACATCTGTTTTTCAAATTTAGAACACCCCTTTTCAACTGTAAGTGGATACATTTTCTGAAAATGTTGACGTATCAGGATCAAATTCATACGAATAGTTTTTGAGCTATTTACCTTCATGTTCTAAGGATAAAAGGTCCACGGTAATGGGTTTATAAGATATGGAGGCCATGGTGATTTGACAATTTTTAGTCAGTAATATATATCCATCAACATAAATAATTTGCAAAGACGGCCAAAGTATAATAAATACTAGGTCCAATTTTACAACTATTCTATATTTTTGTAAAACCATTTTTATCTTTAGTACAAACATTTTAATAACTAAGAAAGTACTCATTTAAATTTTGATTTAAGTACATCTATATTTTCAAAAAAATTATCCACTAAATAGTTTACAGTAAAAATGGAAGATTCTCGTTTTAAAAATAGAAGTTTGTATCGCCACAGGAAAAGTAGGTAGTACAAAAATATTCAAGAATTTTAAAATATGGTCTTCGAGTATATTTAAAAATTCCAAAAATCAGAATTTAAATAAATATACCATTAAATGAAAAAAATGGGAGTGAGCATGCTTGGCGCATCATACTGTAACCCGGTATACAGTATGTAGACATGTAGTACCCACATAATAATATGAGTGCAATAAAAGTACAATATCAGCTGAGGGGTTATGTGTATTTAAATATCAATAAACTGTAAAAAAAAATCATGAAATATATTTTAATTTTAAGAGTGGTAAATTATCTTGTTTGAAAAAATTTATTACTTTCGATAATGATTCTACTCAGTGGTGTGGTATGTTAACCACGATAATAAATGAGGTTCTACGAGAAGTCTTTTATGATTGCCTATATTTTTGCGCCGCGGTGTCGGCTGGCTGGCTGGCCGTGTGTGTCCGATGTGCGCTTAAAATAATTAATTCATTCGCGTACGGCCGAATTCGGTAAAATGGATAAAAAAAAAATGTGGCACGAGTACAAATATAGTATAATATTGGTGCCGCGAATTCAGGCAAACGAGATAGGTAGGTATCGCTCTCGCTTGATTGTCCGTGTAAAGTGTGTGAGTGTGTGTGGGCATGTTGTTTAGGGTAATTCTCACGGAAAAAAAAAATTATAATATTATTGAAACGGTGTGACACACCGCGTGCGGTAGGTCTGATATTATATCGGTATAACCTATACTTGCAAAAATCGTTTTGTCGCGTTTTCGACGTGCTGTCTAAGTGATGCGTGCAGATAATCATAAATTATAATATGATATTATGGTCAAACGAACCATCGATGTCCGCAATGATGTATAGGTACACGCGCGACTGTATAATATTATTACACGTTTATTGTATCCGAATAGAATAGTATAATCGAACATTGTACCTATATTTGTACATACGACGTATTATAAGTATAATGCGTTTTACCGATTTAGTAATAGTTGTTCATCTTAATGATTTGTTTTTCGAAGGTCTTTCGAATGGGGGACCACATATTAATATTTTTGATCAATCGATCGTAACCTTACCATAATTTAATACCCCCGACTTGGTCCTTGCCATATTTATATACATAGAAGCATCTAAACGAATCGGATACCCATTATTATGTCAACAGTTCCGATCTTCTAGACTTTCAAGCATTTAAAACAACAATAGTAATTGGTTTCAGTATTCAAAACTACTAACCGTCCTGCACGTTTTGAAGAAACGATGTCTTATTATTTTGGAACACAAAACTATACCAAACCTAAACAGATAAATGACGATGGTATGTAGAAACGATAGAGAATTCGATACGAAAGCTTTGCGAAAAAGTTCAAAAGTACATTATGGAACGAAACGTTCGATTTCCGAAGAAACGGAACAAACCCGACGGCGGAAGAGTGAAAATAGTTCGCGAGTGCGATGTGTATATAGTATAAATTAGTGCGCAGACACACGTCGATGATAATAATATTATATTATAACGCCATAGGCACGTGTCACACCAGACTTTTCCGATATTTCCATAATAATATATTTGATTACACGCACAGACACTAAAGCAAACATAATTATACATAACATTATTATTATAACGTGTGCGTTGCTCTTCTGCGCCCGTTTATACGTGTGGTTCGCGGCTTTTCTAATATTCGTAACGGTCACACGCGCCCGCCGAACCGTAAATATTTTTCCGCCGAAATATCCAAACGCACACGTCAATTATTATATTACCACCGTGGTAGGCTTGTTCGTAGAGCTTAAGCGTATATTTTCAGTTGTAGTGTTGTACTTGTACCTACCTACACGTCCCAATAACAAAATAATATATATACAGTGTTATTTATACTATATTATGATAGTGTAATAATTATTAGGCTGCGAATTTGATGCACTAGAAAACACATTTACAATATTTACACATTTTAAAATGTTTTATCGAAAATAGAAAATTATATTTTAATTCTTTTAATTGGTTAACGTTTACAAGACGAAAATGAAATAATAATTTATTATAAGTTATAATTAACGGAAATCGTTAAATTTCAAATAAAAGTAATAGAACGTGAAAACACGACAAAAAAAACTTAAAAATGTCATAAATGCTTTCATAAATGAGTGAGTGAGTTGTATTTGACGTATATAACATATTAACATATAATATATACAATATAAATATAGATTTATTTATCTAATTAAGAGCAATAAATTTAGATAGGTATTAGTTTAAAGTTCTAGCAAATAATCCGATAAGTTGATTAACATAATATAATAGACGTTTTGTCAACGGCTATTTTCGTATATTTTCGTACAGGATAAAATGTCACCAGATATTATTTGCTGGTTCAAATGCGATGACCGATAAACATAATATTATTATATCCTGAAATATTTATGTCATAATATTTCCTAATGTATTATCCTTAAATATTTGGGGATTTTTAAATCAAACCTTATTTATTTACTTTAGTATAATATTTCTATTGAGGGTAAAAATTTGACGGTGTGTCACGAATTTACTGCAAGTCGTCACCTGACCACTTATAAATAATAGTAGTACCTGCAGATGACATTTGATCCTGTGCAAAAATATCGGTTAACTGATGGTCAATAATCGATGTCGCCTGCTGTTACACACCGTTATTCGATTACATTTACATAATGTTATGATATCGCGTGCCCTGAAACTGGGTGTATAATATTATAGAATTTTATGATACTCGTGCGCCAGAAGTCTGACTAAAAACGGGCGCGAGTGTTATCGTTCCGCCGGAGACTTCAACGAACGTGCGCAAGAGTTCAGCACGCGTTATCGCTTAACAACACGTGGAATATAATATTAAACCCTATCGCGGTGTCCTCATAACCGCGATTTTGACGAGTTGTTACCTATATTATTATTATTGTTATTTCGATACGTCCTATAGGTATATTATAATGTACACGGTATATACGGTGTTATACAACAGCAACAGCATATTTTAATCAAAGTTCTACAACGACGCCCGTTTACGTCGAAAATACCGTACAGATCGTGCGCGACGAATAATAATAATAATATACACGATGATGGGTAGGCATTATAATTTAATTCGACCGTGTATACAATATTATATTATAATATTATATGCCGCCGCGGCTGTTTACCGGACGTTATATCCGCGGACGACTACAGCTATTATCGGCTATTAACTATTTCGCGGGGGTCATCATATTTTATACGCACACACGATAATATATTATTTTAATAGTAAGTTGTCGAATGATTATCGTGACTGCCGCCGCCGACGACGCCGCTACCGTTAAGTCGGTGTATCAAATTATTATCATGCCGATACGGGTAGTTGCCGCTAAAGGGTCTCGTTATGCACGCGTTATTACACCAATAAAAATAATAACGTACTTACCTATATAATATATTATTATAAACCATTATGTACTTGCTGTAAGCGCACTAATCGATTCGTGCGATAAAGGTGCCTGTGTCATTATAATTTCATACGTTATAATATATGAGAACCAATTAATCACGATTTCGAAGTGTTTAACCTTTACTAGTGTACGCATAGTATGGTGAATTGTATGCGACCGACGGTAGTCAGCGATCATCAGAAGAGTGCAGTTTATAGTGTTGCATCGCATGCAGTGACGTATAAAATAATAAAATATGCAGGAGTGCACGACGGTGCACTTGCACCCCCCGATATTGTGTAGTATGTGCAATATTAATGCATTATGCTTTTGCATCTGCTAAAGCTGAACTTTAATTCTATAAATTAAAATATAATACTATTTCATTGCATTGTTTAATTATTTTGACAAAAGATGGGACAACTGAAAAAATAATAAATTAACACAATTATTTGGTTATCTCGTAGAATTTTTGAGATCATTAACATCATTTTAACCTTAATAATATCTAATAGTGGTTTCTCCATATTATTCTATATTGAAATATTACATAATATGGGGTTAAGTTTAGTGACAGAATGATGCGGTATCGACAAACATCTTGTCTCCCTTAGTCGATTAGGTATGATATTATTATTACTGTGAATTTGTTGCTGTAGATCTACGATTCCGCTCATGATAATAATATAATATGTAAGCTTTAACAAAATGTACATAAGTTCAATATTCGATTATAATAATGTGATATTTTCTGTTTCTATAATAATAATTTGCTGTTTAAAAAAACTGATATAGGCAGGTACGTTAAAAATAATCTCAGTAAACATAGTAAACACGCTTTAGTAAATCAAGTGTAGTATATAAGCAATTAAAAATATTGCTTATTTATTATTTATTATGGGTGAAAAAAAACTGATTTACGTTACAAAAAAAACACACCCGTTAAAAAAATCACATACGTATAGTAGTTTGTGTTAATTGTTTTAAAATATTTCATATTATTCTGCATGCACAAATCTGTAGCAGTTGATCGCAATCGTAAAAGTCTTATTGACAACCATAATAATAGTATATGCGATTCATGCGGTCTCATTAGCATGTATGACTGCAGCACTGCGGGCCGGACAAAATATTTTATTATTATATTACATCAAACCAAATAAAACGTCCGAATGTGAGATAAAACAATGATGCTGTTATAATTATACCGACATAGGTTGTAAATGAAACCGATTAGTGTGGTAATAATGTATAATTTTAATTTTTTTTTTTTTGCACGGCCAAAAATGTAGGGTACCTACCTATCTAACCAATAAACGGCTCGTAAACTATCGAAGACAGCACATGACCGCACACCACAATATTCATTACAACCATTTACCTGTTTGGTAAACGGCCAAATTATACGACGGAAAACAACTTATTCGACAGTATATATGTACCTACATACCTATACCTACCTACCTACCTACCTACCTACGAATCTTTACAGTGATTATTATTATTATTATGTTCCTTTATAGGTCAATCCGCAACTAGTACGAACCTCCATTTATCAATGTCTTAAACGCATATTTGATGTTCAAAAATATACATAATATTATAATAGGCACCTAAAACTGAGAGAAATAATATATGACACGTAGAATAAACTAAACTTATACTTATATACAAAAGGACATTAATGGTTCCGTCCTGTAATTCGACACTGTGACATCTTTGTCGTGGTGAGGAAAATGCGCTATCAACATTCCGAGATGTTCATAAAAAAATACTTTTTAAATTCAATATATTTAAATTATTAATCATATTATATATATTATTACTATACGTATTGTATAATCGGGTACTATTATACCAGTTCACCTGTTTGTTTTTCTCGTGAGCTCGAAAAAAAAAAATCAGTTTAAATATTTATTCAGTAGCGATATACCTATTATATTATGTTGATTTAACTCAGACGTTTCATCTAAAGTAGGTAATATAATATTATTATACAGCTGAAACATGCGTGAAATTACTGTCTTAGGTATATACCTTCTAATTTTCGGTATTGCTGCCTTCTGTATAATTTATACACAAGTCTCATCCGCTGTTCACAACTCGGAGTTTTGAATAGGGAGGGATATGCATTTACTTTATTAATTATATTATAAAAATTATATGTACTCTGATAATCTCATATCTAATAACAATTATTATATTATTAACATGGTTGGTGATTAGGCTGGCGATGTAATTTTATGTAACTAGGTGGTAGTTAAATTATTTATTCAAAAAAAAAAAAATTAATATTAAGAAGTGTAACAGGTAACTATAAAATGCCCCGTTGTAAATATATTATAATATTATACTTAGATAAATTTAGTGAATCATTAATAATCAGTTTTAAAAATTTGAATTTCCTATAAATAAACCACACCTTACTCTCTTAAAAAATTAAATACACCTACCTAAAATAATATCTTTTGATTTTTTCTTTTTAATCATATATAACTATCACTTGGTGACCACGTATTTGCATTTACCCATCTTAAGTTTGTCAATTAAATTGTGTTATATATTTGTTGCTTACATTTTTATTTGTATTATTATTATTTATCATAAAGACTATTTGTTAGTACACTTACCTAAACAAGTTAATTTGTTAACAAAATTTATAAAGAGACGGATATTATAATAATATAATAGTGCATATAATAAAAAATCGTGTGAATAAATGGTTCCTCAACGCGAGACTATATAATATATATAAACACCTAAAGTGTAATAAATAGTTAAACGTTAAAGAATTCTAAATTACCTATGAAAACCAGTTTATAGTAGATCTAATATGACCAAAGCTTACAAATTAACACTAATTTTTAATTGCGTTATTTTTTTTTTTTGTATTTAATTTATTGGAATATTAACGTTATAAAGGTAATTTAATATTTTAATAATTTAAAAGACGTCTTCGTGTAATACGGCTGTAATGAAACGTTCTCATACACACCTCATCGTAAATACACACGCCCTTGCAGTTTATCGGTACGCCGATAAATTAAAAATTAAAAATCAATTTAAAATTGAATTAAATACCGTACGGTCGCTTCAGTTGAAAAACTGCAAAATGTAGTTACACATATTATTATAATATTATATTATTCTTTAGTTGAGCGCAATTTATTTTTTAAATATTGCCTGTACACAATACAAATTACCGATAACTTGTCTCTCACACATAAATAATAATAATAATAATACGATTGTTGTATCACCATAAAACTGCAGTAGAGATCCAAAAACTCAGTTTAGTTGTTTGACAGAATGTTAAATGTCGTATTTTATTGACGATCGTCACATAAAATGATTAATATTACAACACCGCTTACATTCTATTCTAAATATTGAATCAGAAAAACTATATGTTAGGTACTAATTCTGTTTCATAATAATATTTTATTTTAGTTCACGTGAGGACGCATCATGTGTTGTCTGCGTCTTACAAACGTACAACATAATCCATTTTGTTCATTTATTTTGAAAATTCGAGTGAATATACCAATATTATACAATTTAAAGGTAAAATTATTAATTAGGTGGCTTTAATTTATAAATAAAATTCTCATAAAACTAATTGTTTTGTAATTAAAATATCAATATAAAAACCTCCGCGATGCTCTACATAATAATCTTACCTTTAATATTGGCCGATTTAATCCAATTATTTTAAAAACAATTGAGTAAAATGAATTATTGTGATCATAAAATTTGGTAGTATGTTGAATGTTTGTAAGTCTTCTTATTGAATATTTAATAATACTTTAGGTAGTTAACAATTATTATGGCAGCGATGGCACAAATTAATGGGCCGATAAGCTGAAAAATAATAGTAAGAAGAAGAAGTTAACAATAATTACTACTATCGTCTACACTCAATATTTTAATGTTAAAACCTGTGAATCGGACAATTTCACATAATATGCTTCAATTTTATTTATTATTATTTCGGTGTACTTTCTCTAAGCATGAGGAAAAATTGAAAAAGACATTGTAGAAATCTTCTTAGCAAGACGTGTGGTCTAGCTAAAACTTTTAACGGACCTCCGCACAGGATAATCGTTTTTCGAATACGATTAGTGCTTTCGAATTTATAACAATTATTTCACACCACTATCCTTTGTCTATATGATCGAAACAAGACGAGTGTCTAACATCCGGTTTGCGTTTTCTATCCGGAATTTTTAAATTAATATAACATATGTATTATAATAACATACGTGCATAATATGTTTAAAAATTATAAGCTGCAGCGACATTCAAATATAATGTAACTGCAAACATTAAATCACGTGTTGGCAAAATTTATGTATGTAATAAATTAGGATTAAATTATTTATTCACAATGGTTTTATTTGTTCATTATAATATAATATTATGGTTCTATGTTAATACTTAATAATGTTAAATGTAGGTAAAAATAAATCACTTCTAATACGAATTTACTTAACCGTTAAATAAACTTTATTTAAAAAATAGTATAGCCACATACGTATTTAAAGCATTTTTGATCAACATAAGTATTTTATTTTAGTCCTTCTCCTATAATTATCATACTAAGTTTTAAAAGTTTAGTTAACGTGATGCCAACACAACATTAAGGTATTATTACTTAATTATACCTCCGAAAAAAATTTATGGCAGGCATTCGTCCCAAGTGTCCTATTTTTATGTACAACTAAATTGATGAATGTAAAAACGGCTATGCCGTGTTCCATAAGCAATTAATTAATTTAATAGCTCACTAAAATATGACGAACCAATCACGAGCCACTAAATTCACATTCATAAAATGTGTAGTGATTGTGCAACCGCCAACCCGGCATTAGACTTTATTTTTTGGTGGGATAAAATAAATTAACTAAACTTTAAACATTCACAACGAAGATAATAATTATTTTATCTCCGACGAACACCACCGACATTATATTATCAATTTTACTGAATAGTGAACATGAATAATACATTGTATTAGTCTTATGGTTTTATTCAAAATTCTTATAGGTATACTTAAATACTTTTTTTTAAAGTTCTATGTTTTCTCTTATTCGAGAATTTGTGTTAAGATATCTACCCATAAGCATTACGTTCAAATAAGCTCAGAGTATAACTAGTGAAATCGCTTATAAATTTAATGGAATTCAAGGACCCTGGAACAACGGGTCGATTATCGATGAGACGATAAAGTGCAATCATATAATAAAAACAACATTTTGCACGTGTAGCATAATATGTAACCTAGGGCCGTGGGGATATTTGATGATCGAGATTCGAAAATGGTTCAATAAACATTCAATAAACATTTATATTATACTTTGGCTTTCCTAAACTTTTTTGATGTAACGAAGAAAAGCTGTTATTGATTGGCACTAATTATTATGTACTATGCTGCAATTCAAAGTTAAAATGCGTTTTTCTTTTCAAGAAAAATGCCTAAGCACTTAAATTAAGAAGTAGGTACTGGCCTATAATATTATTAAAACTGATTTGTGCTCGCGGGTTTTTATAAGATTGCACTCGTATAGAAATCTAGATATTATCTAGCGCGCTGGTAAAGTGTTATTTTACGTAGGTACTTATGTATATTGATGATAATAATTATTATCCTGCACGTGATCATAACCTATATTTTTTCTTTATTATAATTAATTTATGGCGGAAAATCATATACATATATATATACCGGAATGACGGCCCAGATATCTGCACAATGCGTCAATGCGAGATGTTAAGGTTAGGTTAGGTTTCATTATAGGTATTATAGGTGCAGCCGGGGTTTCCCATTTTTTTCCTTCTGAAATCGTCATTATACCTAGTTAGTTCACACACTGTACCGTCTATACCAGCTGTGCTTTATTCCTAAAAATTAAAATATGAGGCAATAATTGTTATTAACAGCGTAGTTTTCTGTATAATATATTATGTTCCGTACAGAAATTAAATTGAATGGAAGCTGGGACGATGTGTGTTCCGTTACGTGCCCTGATTAAACGAAGTGTCGGAGCAAAATAGTATAATTCAAAATAGTAATTTCGGTGTGTGCATTTTATTTTTTCATTTATAATTTTCTGTGTACCTGAAACACGAGACCGGTAAATAGAACAAGCAGTTCAGGAACTATTTGATTAAGTATAGTGTTATCGTGGTTCGATCGTGCTTAATGCAAAGCAATAACAATATTAATTATAATTTATCAATACATGTATGATATAATTCGCGGTGAACGATAAAATAATATGTTCTAGTTTTAGTTATGTTCAATTTGGATATTACTTGCTCTTAAGTTGAAAAATATTACTGCTATTCGTTTATTAAGTCCTATGTCTTTTGGTATCAGTTCCTTTCTTCCTTAGTTTTTTTTTTTTATTAACAGTCCAGAATAATCAATTTATTATTGTATTATCTTTCGTATTATAGATCATCGATCAATATTATCGATCATATTATTGATATACGCATGTTTTGCACTCCGACTGCTGCAGAGGAACTTTTAATATATTGGGCAATGTCAGAAATGATTAAAATAGTGTACAACTAAAACGAATACATATTTTTAACCGCCTACATTTGAGTCGAGTTAAAAAATAAATATATTTTTCTTATTAATTTTAGTAATTGTGTGACATTATAATATAAATATCCTCATCGTATAGACGAACCAATTGATTAGTCCTAAATTCCTAATGCTAATAGTTCCTAATCGTTGATTAGTTGTGCCTAATAAATAGTAAGTTGCAATTGAAATAATGTTAAATACGTCGTGAGACTTTCTGTCAGGTATAAAGGAAAGAACATTAACTGTGTTCTCTTGTTGATATTTTTTTATTTAAGAGAGTTAAGAGTATGAAAATTTAAAAATATTCAAATTCTGATAACTGGCTTGACAATTTAAACATCATAAAAAACCAAAGAGAGAACACAGCTGATAATGATCTTACCTTAAACTATGATCATAACCCATAGGTCAATACACTCCAGTATTGAAGCCAACAACAAAAAATTTTCTCTACAGAACGAAATTTGGCCATGTTGTACGTTTGTAAGACAGTTTTTATATGAAGGTGTGGCGTCCTCTTATAAACGAACATATTTTAAATATAATTTCCAAGTGTTCTAAGTAGTATGTGTTAAGGTTACACGGTTAATGGGTACAGTGCGAGTC
Source organism: Sitobion miscanthi (assembly GCA_008086715.1). Taxonomy (NCBI): domain Eukaryota; kingdom Metazoa; phylum Arthropoda; class Insecta; order Hemiptera; family Aphididae; genus Sitobion; species Sitobion miscanthi. The sequence continues at coordinate 98,844,617 of CM017797.1, forward strand.
AGGTTTCAGATATTATTGAGTTTTCCCAGAAAATGTCAAATTTGTTCGTACGACTATCGTATAATAAATAATAATAGGTACATTAGGGAAAAGTGTTAAATTAAAACGGTTTAGCTGATTATGCGACCATATATTATCTTAAGGTTTAGAGCGAATAAAAAAACAACACCCTTTTCCGATGCTAAGTATACTGTAATATGCTAAATAGAGCCGACAAGGGGACACCGTAAAGACTTTATTCTTTTGTTCATATTTGTGCGGAAAGTTCTACCACCTAACATAATATAATTATTATAGTTTGGAACTGTTATGAATTGTTAATATCAATACGAATCGTCGTTAACACAACGTGTAAAATTGTTGGTACTTATTCCTGAAATTATAGATAAACGTGTCATGCCGTCGTGACAAGATAAAATATAATAAACAAATAAAATAGACTGCTGAGTGCAGTCAGTTCATCATACGCACACACGTGTCTGCTGACACTATTTTTCAACATTCGAGAATATTTACGATCTATTATAGACGCATACCTACTTTATTTTATAATCTATTAAATTATAATCCCTGGAAGATTTTCGTCCGGTAGGTATTTTATCGGTAAATACATATAATATTTACTGTGTGTGTGTATTTGAACGTTTTTTTCTTAATGAGATGTAAGTTCAATTATAATATTACTATGGATTCCGTCTGCTGCTCAAATCCAGTGCACACACGTATTATTGTTATTCGTTTTCCCAACCATCACTAAATAATATCCTAAGATCAGGTTTTTATTATTTTTTTTTAAATATACGAATGAAAGTAGGTCAGCGATTTCAAGTTCGGGATCCACGTTATACCTACTATCATGCACATACATATAGGTATGACGCGTGTACTTTTAATATGCCCACGTATCGCGTGTTATTTTTATCACGACGATGGCGGACGTCGATTCCGATGTCTTGATTTAATTGTACAACATTATGGAACGTTTGAAACTAATCAATATCACGGAAACGAATTTAACCGGTAAATCGTAATTGCACTATGGGTGCCTAGATCACAAAGCAACGTGCCCGGCAAAATATGCGTGACTTTTGAACGCTCGTGTTGTTATTATTATAATATAAGTCGCAGTTGTACTCTTTTGTTTTTCTATCTTCGGTTTATCCGAACTTGCATTGCAGTGCAGCTGCAGCCGAAGAGAAGAGGTTTTAATTTTTCTCCCAAACGTCTGTATTATTATATTTATCATTGTTTCACTCTTCCCTCACGACTCGAAGAAAAAGTTAATTGGTTTCAATGATATTATATGACCGAGCATAATATACAATTAATGAACAACAGATAATCACAACGAAAATGAGTTTTCATACTGCATCAAAATTAAAATAGATCACTTCGTAGAAGATGTCATCGAAGTTTTTTCGTAGTTTTCAAAAAATATAAAAATTTTGTCTCCGGTCACATTATCCAAGCTATGTGATTGTCTACTATCAAAGATTAATATTATTTTAATTCATATTCTGAATAGTAGTGTAAATCGCAAACGATTTATACTAAAATTACTATTTTCACTAATTTAATCAACCAACAAGACGTGTACTACAATTATAGCGTGCGCAATATAAAATATTTGCATAATGTATTATTGTATTAACGAGCCTGGTGTGTATGTGCTTTTCAAAATGTTAATAACTATACCTACCTACTCATCATTTCCTCACGAACGCGTTAGACTAATGTTATACATTTCTCTGGTGAGATAAGAAACTATTTTTCTCAACGACAGTGAAACCCCCGTGGTTTTACACGGAAACCGTTGTACTTATATGGAAAAGTGACTTTTACTATCTAACAACGTGTCCCGATGTGAACTCATTTTGTACTTTTATTGACATTGAGATTTTATTTCATTATTGATATATGATACTTGATGTATAACGATGGTTTCATCCACGACTTTCTACACAGTGTAACTTATCTACACGGCGTAAACGTAAAAGGAAATAACAATGATCGACAAAACGTCGGTGCATTGTTCGTCGAGATCTGTCGGAGCAGCTTATTATTATCTCGTGGGTTTCCGTTCGCGGTTACACTTTTTTGCGCAACCCAATTAGGATTTTTTTCCCGACCCTGCTGTACAATTAATGAAATTCGATTTAAACACAATATCGTACAATTTAGCGGACTGTCGCAACTATGGGCACCAGAAAACTGCAATTTCAATCATCTGATTATCGACTACTATTAGTTTAGGTATATTATTTACATGCAGTGTATAATAATATTCTTCTTTTATTGTTTATCATTAAAAAAATGTGTATGTTTTTCTTCGCTAATCAATTTTACTTTAGGTACCTTTACTTATTTTGCATATAAAGCGTAAAAGTGTGCACGTGATCAACTGATATTGGTATCATTAATTTTTAATACGATATTATATTACTCTAAATGTTAACAGGTTGGCGACCCCTGAACTAAATTATACACATTTGGCCGGCGTACCTGACAATTGTCGATTGAACGGCACGAAAACTGCAGTTTTGTATACAAATCAAATAATATTTTGTCATTAATTTTATAATTTATAGTTTACATATTACATGTATATAGTATACCTACACGGTAAAATATATGGGTCAGATATGAAATCGAACAATTAAAAGACGTGAGTACAATGTAATTAATAAAAACAGTGCCCATATAATACATACATAATAATATTTTGATCGTACCGTTTTTATAACGCTGAGCAAATACATAATAAAATTACGTTAATTAGTTGTGACTAGGTTTCGAATTAAAACGGTTCGTTAATTTATGCAACGCGTGCATTATAATAGCAGTATTATATTATTATTATAACGCCACATAGATACGTTCGCGAGCCTTGAACTTGATTTTGGACTCGCAATTGTTATGAACGCGCTCGTATTAGTCACGGTCAATATACGGCTATTATATGTATTTATGTTTTATTATTATATTATTATCGTCGCCAGTCCAAAATAATATGGTATTAAGGCTTACAGTGCGTTATTTCTCCCAAATTTTAATTTAGATATATAGATACGATGTGGAGGTCTCGTCAATTGGGGGAATTAAAAATAAATTCGACTTGTGTACTAAGTTACATACATCTCGCGGCTTTCGAACGCAACTCAATGACAATTTTTCGAGTTACTAGGGGTTCGAGTTATCGAGACTCGTTTTTTAGACGTTATCGCCGACGGGATGAGGACGCGTAATGATAATAAATATTATCCTCGTCAGTATATTGTATTGTATGATATTAAGGTACAGTGTGATATATTTTATTCCGATTTCCTAAGATATATTCGGTTTTGCGGTGTTGTCGCGGAGAACATTATACTTCAGTCGAGCATCGAAGACTGTAATCTCAATAGAGGAATAAAAAAAAATTTGACTCGTGTATTTTTCGAGTAATATTCTTCTCAAACACAACTCAAAAACACTTCAAGGGGCAAAAAAGAATTTGATTTTCAAGGTTTTCGAGTTATTGAGGTTCGAGTTATCGAGACTCGCGAGTCACGACCGTATATTACGTTATCACCGGGGTACGCGTAATTATGATGATAAATAATAATAATATAATCGTTTGTTACGATCGTGAACTATTAATAATAAATAATTAACACTGATCTGACGGGTCGGTAACCAGCTGAGAGGGTTTTCGGCGACGTTTTTATCGGGGCGAAAGCGATCATTTTCATAAACGTTCTGTTACAAATTATTATTATGATATTATATATAATATTATGGTCGATAAACCTGCGGCGGCATAAGTAGTTTGCCGATGATTTATCGCGGACGGAATCTCTAGGCTATATAATAATAATAGTAATAATCAGACATATGTATATAATACGTATAGTAACATCGGATGGCGTTTCGTCAGAAAATGTGAAAGCACAACTCTACAGACATACATATATATTATAATAATATAATGTTATGTAGTTATATATATTATACGTTTTCGGCAGAGAATTGAAAAATCACGTGGCCGACACAATGCGTGCTCAATGGAAGGACCGCAAACGATATAATATACTGCGTGAGTACCTATAGCTATAACCTATCACATTTTCTCTTTCGGCCGCGGAGTCCGTCGCCAACGCATCCTTTTTGGAAGGATTTTCACCGACGCTCCCGGATAAGCTTCCGGACGGGCTTTCTGTATAGACACGGCCGCCACACAGCACACGATATTATAATGAGTACCGCGAATCGACAACCTGTTCGGGGTGGGAGGCGCTTAAGAGTATTCGTTTTTTAAATATTTATCAATTAAACACTGCATGATATTACATCCTATTCTCATATTTTTTATACTGCACTGAGTATAATACGATTATTAGACATCGCGTGTACGTCTAATCAGTGAGGCCGTGTAGGTACACGCTTTACAGGTATATTATTATGCATTAGAGTAATTGTTGATATTATACACGTCAAGTCTTCAATACCATGGAATATTATAGCGTGTAGAATATTATAACGTTGCAAACTCTGATTACCTACCGTAGCAATCACCCAAGCCAATATAACAGAATAGCGCGTTTCAGAGATACAGATGGAGAATAAATTGTCTGTGATTGCAGAAAGAAAGGAAGAGCCAGACAGAGGTACAGAGAGCTGATGTACAAAAGAGACGGACAGACGGACAGAGATAGGGAGGTGATACGCCCAAGACTGGTATTTTTGGAGTTATTTGTGACCGTGACAGTAAAAAATGTCGCAATGTTAAAATATAAAATAGAAGAAAAATCCACATCTATACATGTCGTTGTTTACCGTTGGTTATTACGAAAATAATAGTAAAAATAATAAACACGCACGGTATAATATTATGACGATGTAATGTTAGAGTGACGAGATAAGTCGGCGGAGCCGTCTGTGAAACAAAATACCTCTTATGTACGTTCAGTTTTTTTTACGTCAGCGCAGCCAGAAGTTTGAAGTTTAGAACATGTGAGATAGATAATAATATAATATAATGACAAAAAAAAAAAATTTGATTTAAGAAAATAAATATGTCTTTTATTTGTCAAAATAATATAAAAATACAATAATGAATTACGACGGTAATACTTAATAGTAACAATAGCAATAGTTGTAGTTACATCATAGATTCTTATATAATTTTTATATTTCATACCTATATATTGTTTCTTATTTCCACTTTTTAAGTGTCCTAATAGTATGTGGTTTATAGAGGTACCTAATATTATACTAATATAATAATATAAAGGTCGGCGTCGCACCCTTACATGAGGTCGGTGCCCCAGTGACCTTGACCCAGTAAAGCTCTTCCTCGACCTCGGCTATTGCCACCTACTCAAATTCCTACAGAGGCCAATCATGCACACACACACACACACACACACACACACACACACACCACACACACACACACACACACACACACACACACACACAAACACATACACACTCACTGCAGAGGCGAGTCAGGTCCGATCACACGCGCTCTCCTTGTTTGCATATACGAATTAATATGAAAATAAACGTCTCGCATTGTACGGATGACCACCCGCCACACTTACACATTAGCTGATATAGGTAGTGCGTTGGGTGTCCGGTGTCTGCGACACGTACCGTTATTTTATTATAATTTTTTAGTTTTGGTTTTATTCGACGCGTTAAACGAGCGAAAATGTTTTGGGTCTGTAAAAAAAATATAATACGGTACGTGAGCGGGGGGTGTCCGACTAGGTGTAGAACGATAATATGCGGAAATATGTTATTCGGTCGTGTTTTTGGTGGTATAGTGCAAAAATTATACAAACCACTTTTTTTATTAGTTTCATATTGAGAATGGAAATATTAATTGTCCGGAAGACTTGAAAAAAACAGAGTTACACGATTTAAATGAATGAAAACGACTTTTTCCAACCGTTTCTTGTTTTTGTGTCATTCAAACTTATACGTTACAGGGTGGGGCAGTGAAATGACCGATTTAAAAAAAAAACGGTCGTCTCGATTATTATTTATGGTTCACACATTTTTTAACATCAACAGGTCTATTAAATATGATTAAATTTTAAATTATGATTCGTAGATTGAATATCATCTGAAATGTAAAATGTAAAATAGCAAATTAAATAATATTCATTATGTTAAATATCATACATAGAAAATAAGTGTTTATTTTCGATTTTATTTTTTAATAGGTAGCTAAGAATATATTTTTTAATAAATTCAGTTCAGCTGAAACTATAAAATATTTATCGTTAAAATGTATTGAATTTTTTATTTTTAGATAACCTAAATCCAATAGAACAGCACTAATTTCATTAGACAACTTTACTGTCAAACTAATATTAAGCGTTTCTCAAAAAACGGTGTTATTTGGTACAACAACAGGTTTTAAATGTTTTCCAGCTGTATATTATTAAAATTGAAAAACATTATTAATGATTACTATATAGTATAATATTCTTGTGATAAATCGAAACTATGCATATGTATGAAATAAAAAAAAAACAGACACTATCTATACCTACATTTACCTCAGTATAAGCATTAAGCTTAAACAAAAAAAGTATTTTCTTAAAAACTTTAATAATGATAAATCGAAATATTTTATTTAATTTACTACCTAGGTACCTAATAAATAGTATTTTACTAGTTTTTTGCAATTAACTATACATACATCGCGAAAGGTAGTAAGTCTTGTTCGATTTTAAATCAATAAAGATAAGAGATTCTCAATAAAACATATATATAATATTTAGATAGAAAATTTCTCTATATTTAAGACGTGATAACGTCGTGTAACGCATGTAATATCAAAAAAAAATAATCATATTTTATTAAATGTGTTCATAATTTTAGCCAATAAAATATTATAATGTAAATTTCGATCGAGCTACTTTACAGTAATATTATTATAACAAGTAATTATATTTTAATGAGCGTTCTACAACGTGTAGACAAACACAAACAAAAGTTTCAATTATAAAACAAATTGGATATTTTTCACTTTCATTTCGACTTAATGGGTACGAAAACAATTTCACTTCCAAATACGTTGTCTAGTAAACTTGTATTTTATTGTCTGTTGCGTAGTTATGTTTAATTCGATTGTGTATTCCAATGGGCAATGGGTACAGCAGGCACCTACACAAATGCAGTAGACAAAATATAATCAATAATGCATGTGATACAACGCTGAACGTATAATGTAGGTAAAGACATCATATTATTGTCTGTGTCGTGATTATTTTCAATTTAATCCTATGCTCACTTTTAATATTATGTTGATTTCTGAATATTATTCATGTAATTTCTAATTTACTAATATTATATTTTACCCTAAATTCTAAATATCAACGTAAGCCATCACATCTTACAAGTCGTATAATACAGGGCCGTTGAACTTTCCGACATTTTCTTCATAGTTAATATTAGGTATATTAAAGTGGTATCAAAATATTATATTTCATCATTATCGAGTTCATAAACTGTGCCTAATATAGGTACTTCACGTTTATAAAACTTCCTCGATTTAAATTTAAAAAAAGTTTGCCACACAATCGTAAACTTTAAGTGCAAACTGCAATTGTTCCTGAAGTACGTGATATTGTAATACCTATACCTATAATATACGAACTTGGTTCTGCGAATCAAAACACAGCCATGCTGGCTTCCTTCAGATATAGTATGATTATAGTTTATAAACCAATTATCGTACTCATTCTGTTGTGATACCCACCCGATCGAGTGAATTTTTTTATCGAGTGGGTACTTTGGCCGTGTGCTCATAACAAACATAGTACCTACCGAGTCACGCAAAACGAAACGAAATAAAATCTTCTAATAACGTCTTTTCCACGTGCGTTTGAACATTAATCGACTAAAAAGTATTCGATCATCGCGTGTTGGTTCACTTAACGGAAACGAATTAATATGTCTAAAATATACATAACGCCATCGTCGGATCACTATATTTGCGGTCGCGGACGTACGCTGAATTTCACTTTCAAATCGGGATGATAACACGTCTGTGGGCAGACTGATGCAGACACACCTTAATAATAATAATATGTGGATGTAGATTTTCACATTTTCCATCGTCGAGACGAGACATTCCAGTATCAAGCGGCGAGACCATAAAATAAAAAAAAATTGATGCGTCGTACCTATACCACCGCAACTTGGTACAACTACTATAGGTACAATAATAGCTCCATAGTGTAATTCCAAGAATTTATTACGAACATGTGTCATGGTGTCGTGTATATGATTTAGTGTCGTATCGCCGCTATCGTCTCCGCTGTTTTCAGGTTATTTCCGAGATGTATAATAATAATATTTTACAATCCCGTTGCAAATCTTCGCTTTAGCAGCCCTCCAGTTTAGTGAATATATTATAAAAATGTGTTTTTTTATCATTTATTTATACAATATAATAATAATAATTGTTGTAGATTTGACGTCGTGAAGAGTGTGCGTAAATATGCCGTAAACCGTCGTTCAACCGAATCAATACGTCGCGAAGAAAGTTGTAATTCTGGTATATTCATCTCTTATAGGAATAATAATATGAAAGAAACAGCTCAATCGAGTTATTCACTGCAGCAAGATAACAACATAGTTTATATGGAATGCTATTTTAGTGAAAGAAAGGATTGGTTAATCGCGCGCGGGCATTGCAGATAGAATGACATATATATATATAATAATAATATATAATGTTATACATTTGTGATTATTTCAATTATTCTGCTTCCCACGAAAATATTATCCACTGCAGCTAGGAAAAGCGTGTAAATATATGAACTGGAAATGTCTCGGCGTGCAAACCATAACAATCAGAAAATAATTATTACCCATATAATTTATGTCCGCGTTTCGTGTACCCTTTGCAGCGATAGTATTGTCGTCTTGCCCAAAGGCGCGTACCTACATAAAAAAAACATAATTTTTTTGTCTGCGAACCGTCGAATGGCCGTTTGTTGTGAGTGTTATAATATATAATGTCCATCATTGCGCAGGATCGCTATAGTCTGCAGTCGAGCAGGTACCGCAGGACTACAGGAGCCAATGGCCCTAGATCAATATTCGATTTGTTTGACGAATTATAAATTAATATTACGTTCAGCACGAGTTTTCAATATCATTTTGTTTGAATTGTCCGTCGTCGTTTGCGCAAAACTAATGGTAATTTTAAACTTTTTCGTTAGACGGTTGCGCATCGTTCGAATTGTAGCAGGTCGTACACAATTTGTGTATCGACTAGGTACCGTTTAAAAGGTCGTACATCGTTTGCTCATCGATATCGTTTAACAAGAGAACTGAAAAAAGGTGTGCAACTTTTTTAAAGGCCGCTTAAATATTATCTCGTAATTATTTTAGGTTATGCGATAATAGCTATATAAGTATCGAAAGAACAAATAAAATACATAGGTACCTATAGCAAACTAGCAGAGCGGTATTATAATGACATGTTCTGCATTTCTATTTCGAATCCGTGCAAGGTCGATTGGTACACCGACATATTATTATAATGATACAGTCGTCGCCGGGTGTGCAGACAAAAGTGTTGGCCGTCTTCAGGCGGAAGATACGCGCATTTCGTACGTGTAATCGGTTAATGGTCACCCGGATACCAATCTACCGTGGTTGGCATCATCTCAAGTCCCGGCCGTTTTCGCATTATACGAGATACACCTATACATTAAACTACAACTCGGTGCGAAATAAAATGAATTCGGTAAATTTAGTAGGTAGCGCGCAATGCGCGTGTGTACCTACACCTATCATATTATAACAAGAATGTATATTTAAAAAAATAAATAATATATGTACAGTTACGGCGTGTGTAGGTACGTTTTCTGTTAATATTTCATCTAACCTCATTCCGTGTAAAATATCAACTTCCATAAACGACGCTGACCCCACAATACTATATAATATAATAAAATATTATTATTATCTTTTTACATTTTTTTTTGCATACATTTTAGAGAAAACGTCGCCGAGCTTGCTTATCTCGTGTCGTCCATACGCACAGCCGTAAAATATAGTGTGCAAAAAAACTTACCAATGATATTATGCGAGTGCGTATCTCTGTTTCGTATTTAATAATATAATAGCAATGAAAAAAATATGAATATAATATTATGTTCAAACATCGAACAACGTCGAACAGCGTCGTAAGGCTTTTGAGTCCTCGTGCCATTGAGACTGTAACAGAGTCGTGGAATACGCGGTTCACACCTATATCTTACGATTATTATTGATATGGACGAGGATTTCATTTTTTTTTTTTTTTAGAAAATTGGATTGGATTCACCTTTGATAACAGTCTGCACTGGGTTAGGTTCATCTGAGTATTTTAAGTACTAGAAGCATCTATCTATGGAGTACCGTAGACGGAAGCCCCGGGCGTACAGTGATTTTGTAATTAACATACCCGCGACTGCTCATTCATCATTGTCACCTCATATATGAATGGTTTTAGATGGTGGTTATAGTGTACTGCAGTTGGTACGTACAAATGAACAATAATATAACGCGCAGTGTGATTAATTTGTGTAGTTAAAATACGAGTTTCGAGAAAAATAAATCCCAATTATGCATATTTAATTCATTCAAATTTATAGCTGTTTTGATAAAATTTATTAAAAAATAAAAAATACAAAGTGTAATGCGGGCAGTGGATCATCACGCCTAGCAAGTAATAATAATTTTGGATTTATTAAATTATTTAAGGCCGTGACGTGAGAAAGAAAACCTGTCAGTGATTCGAAATGGTCGGGGCTTCCAATGAACTATATAAACGAATTTCCTAACTCGTTTAGTAAAAATAACGAAAGAGAGAGACCGGACTATTCACTCGGAGTCAAACATTTTTCAAAGCTTTACTATAGGAATTGCGTAAAATTATCATTATCCAAGTAAACATTGTTTTGCCGACGAGCAGTCCTAAACAACTCTTTTTTGGAGGAATCAAAGTACAAAAGTTATATTTAACTTTTTAAAATTGATAGTTAATACAAAAAGTTATACTTAATTAAGTTTTAATTATTCAAAACAGATTTTTAGATAATTGCTCTGAACGCATTCAAAAGAATTTTATAAAAAAAAAAAATAACTATTACTTCTTATTTGGCTGGGAAAACGAATCTCTTATTCGGGTATAAAATATGCTCGCAAATATAATTTAAAATATTTTCTAAAATACTTATCATTTTTATTAGGTTCTTTACATTACAGATTACAACCTGCTACCACTTCATAAAAGATGACCTAATCTCCACCATGCCTGTAAATCTACCACTTGAGTCTAAATTTAATCTGTATAATTTAATCTATCGTATATTATTATAACTTGAGTAAGATCTACATATCTCGACGATTTGCGGTAAAAACAAGCTAAACGTATATAGGTACAATTAAATGTTGATAGCATTTCATTATTTATATAGGTACATCAGATAGTCTTACAAAATATAACGCATTTATATTAATATATGAATATATTATTGCAAACTGCTGGTAACACATATAAAAAGTAATCGATTTTTAATCATTTTTTATTATTATTTTTAATAAAAACGGAGGCCGCCCGCAATAACGTCTTCTGTATAGTTTTTCCGGTTTCCCGGGTACCAGTTTTCTTCCGGTTCGTCGCGTAGGTACCTGTATACCTACACAAGTACACCATTAATAATATTTAAAAAAATGTGTCACACGAGCGTCGGTATATATAATATACACATGATAATATGATACGGACAATAACGATAATCGTAATATTATATAGTGATAATAATAGTAATAGTAATATTATCGAAACCGGGTCGGGTCTGCGGTGTGGACGAAAAGATCGGCACGGCCTTGGGAGAGTGCCGCGAAATTCCTCGCGCGGACGGCTCGACACATGCAAATGAGCTTAGGTCGTACACAGGACGGGTCATAATTATTATTGCGCTGTACGACGACTGTTTTTTTTTTTTAAAAATCCGATCGCACGGTGCGTGCGCCCCCGGGCCCCGGTTCCCAGCCCGGCGATGCCGAATGGCGCCCGAAGCCGAGGTCTGGCCGAGAAACTAGAGCAAACAAATAAATCGACTGTACCTATATTATGAATATTATAATACTATACCTACGCGAGGCGCGGACGCGTACACACGTGTCCGTTCGTAGATCTCCTATATTATAACGGGAACCGCGCGCCGCCCGAGATTAATAATATTATATTATAATATTGTAATAGTAATGAGCAATCACACAGTAATACTATGACAGAGTATAATAATTAACGACAAGTCACCGTGCACTACACCCATAGTAATATTATGCGCTGCGAGTTCGCTGCTGACTATTCGAGATATTTTGTAGGATTCCGCTGCAGGTCGGAAAAATACGTCTCGCGGACCGAACGATCGATAGCGGCGTATATAAAATATAAAATATCATAATTCGTTTCGTCCAAAAGGGTCTTGTTGCCGCGAAAAACCCGCGTGCCGTCGACATGATTTTTTTGTTTCCCGATCGAATGAGTTATGACCTATGATGTGAATACTACAACAATAGAAGTTCATCGATGGTCCGTCGATACAACGGTTATTACTTATTATAGACAATAATTCATAAAATACTATTATAGATGCGACGTTGGCGTGTAACAAAGCGATGCGAGGAAGGTCTACAAGTATCAATCTAGGTACGATTTGAAGACTACAGCTGACAATGCGGGTAATGTCCCGATTAGTTGTTTTTTATTTCCCGATTGAATATTTTGACGACTGCAGCCAGTGCGGGTAATTTCGATATAATAATAATATCATATCATACGATACCGCGGTTATCCGTACCGATCCCTCGTCAGAGTCAAAGATTGATAGATCTGTGAAAGCCATTAGGCTATGGGTCACTGCAGCATATGTCGGCGTGGAAGCAAAGATTCAGAATCAATCGTTGCAAAAAGACGAGGCACGTTGAGGATTTCAGAGCACTTTCACCGGCCGCTTATTTCGTATAGGGGCCGTTATCGTCGAAAACACGAAATATGTCGCCGGACTCGTTGGACTCAATTCAAGACCAGAGCATTTGAGTCCATTTACAAAATAAGTCAATAAGGAAAAAGGCACGAGAACAAAAAGGTATGTATAATAAATATGCATATTATGTACATACTTAATAGTAAAATTATTTACGAGTGAAATAGAAAAAAATATTAGGCTATGATGTATTTTTAAGACACAAGTTATAAATAATCATTATTGTTTATTTATTTACTATATATTTCATTATATTATATTTACTAAATTTAACATAGTATACAATAAATTAAAGTATTTTAAAAAATGTAACTTATCATAACTCTATGAGTTATTTATCCATATTTTAATTGACCCCATTGTACCTAGTGAGTAAAGTAAACGAACTTTGTCTGTAATATAAGCGTAAATTCACTATTTAAGTCCAAAATGTGAGTCAATTAACCGCGAATACTGCAATATAAGCGGTGACTGCTGTAGACAAATTGGAGTAAAAATTAATAGAACCATTAAATTGTCCGAAAACCGTAAAATCCAAACACTAAACTTAATAATAATTTGATACAGGTACAATTATATATTAAGCATATAATAGAATAGGTATGGGTTTGATGCATAAGTCACGCTAGATAAATTCGCTGCCGGCTTTAGATTCTTTTCGGGAGACGCTTAATCGTCCACCGTTCGCTGCAGTTTCAATATTTGTTTTCACGCGTTTCAGATGGTGTCCCAACGATGTCGCTATATTATATCATAGCCACCGCAAGCCTAGCCAAAAACCATCATCACTATCGTATAAAAAAATAACTATCGTATCGGTACCTAGTATACTACCTAGTATAAATGTTTGGACACCGCAGTCGAACGATCACATGACACATTATGATGTCTGGTCCCAGACATAATATTAAGGTGTATAACGCACATGGCCGTGTACGATTGTACCAAATGTGGTCTTCGCGTATACCTATACTACCTATGTATATGAAGATGTACGGTAATTATTATTATTATTATTGTTATTATAGATGTTGACTCGGACTCGGACTCGGTTCGCCGATGGCGTCGGAATACGCGGAACGCCGCGCCATGCCACTACGCGGTCGTCGGACGTGACCGACGCTAATTTCCATTTCGTGATGCGACCGAGCTGGCGCGTGCTGCTTAAAAACCGACAAACTGCATATTATTATTGTTACTATTGCATGTCCACACGTCCTGCGGATGAAAAGGCATTTTGGAAATTTCACTGACTTACGGTCCGGGACGTAGGGATGGGCATAGGGTCAACATTTCGAGTCAGTGTCTGACGCTACGGTCACAATATTTTGCCGTCCTTGTGCGGCCATTATCGGCAAGTGTGTGCAGACCAGAACTCGTTTTTGGAGGCGGAGGTGGATTAAACGTTTGCATTTAGGGTTCTGGTCAAATCCACGTTTACATCGACAACATTGCAACGACACTTTGCAAAATTCTCAAATCAGTATTAGTTTTCGAAATCATATACAAAACTCGACTTACCCGTGGTGACCAACTCGATGATGCAATTAAATAGAATTTAGTATTTTGCACCAACGATGTATTCGGGGTGCAAATATGTCACTATAAGCGGCCCCCTCCCGAGATCTGCAATTTGCAGCTATTGCAGCTCGCACACTACGTGTATGACGTAGGTACCACCAGGTACATACCGGATTAAACATTTAGGTAACATCATTTGTGAGCCACTCTATAACAACCTATAGAGATTGAAATACGAAACACTAAGATCATTCCCAAAGTATCAAGGATTATATAGTGTGCACAATTTTGTGCCAATATTACTAAATCACTTCAGTAATTTCCACGTCTATAATCTTCGTGTAAACGTAAATTCGCTTATAATATATATAGGTATTACATTTTCTGTACTACAATTTGTTTTCACGGACAATGGCCATCATACATCGTAATACTGTCCATTGACTTGTTTTTATTACAACAATCGTTTCAATAAATGAACTAACGCGGATGCAAGTGGCATCCGGGGAGGGGGTTATATAGAGATGTAGCCGTCCTCCCAAGTCCGAACATAAAATTATAAAGCAGATAATTGTATAGTTCATTTTTTAAAAAAAGTTATATTTTTTCATTGTTTTAGAGACGAATGAGCGTAAAAGATTAAATAATACTATAAGCAATTATATTAAAAAGGACGTATAAATAAAATAAATCGTGAAAAATGTTTATTAATAACTATAATATCGTCTTCCGATGAATATTTATTCTGATTTAGATTTCGATCTTCAAGCGTAGTAGTATAAACGATTCAATTATTTGGTCATTGATCGGCGGTGACTGCAATATAATAGCAAGACGTTAAAATAATTCAAAAACCACAAAAACCGTCTGACATCCATTGTGATGACCTACAGCAATGTCAACAGGCGGTAGACGACCGCACGTCATGATATACAAAAATTATATTATTATTCGTGATCCGCGACCACAAACTACATTATATACTTCATAATAATATAATGTGTCAAACACGGTGAAACTCGAGGCCTAATATCCTATAATAATAATATGTCGCAATCACTTTAAACTACGTTTTATATAAAACGACTGTTGTATATATATATCATTCTTTCCGACGGCGATGGATGAAGGAGGTGACCACAGCAGCTATATTATAATAGCAGGACTTACCGCTATAACCTATGACATTTCGAACAATATTGTAATACAAATACATTGTGTGCACAATCATCATTGCCGTCTTTAAATAAAGAAAAATATACCGTGCCTGCACGTACGTTACTCGACGATAGTTGAATAATAATAATAATAATATTATTGAGAAGGTGACGACAGCAGCTGCAGCATCGGTTATTATACTATATTATTATAATACGACCCATAATACATTATGACCTATGCCGGTTTGAACGATATCTAATACATTGTACGCATTATTATCATTATAACCTACAACTACTGTCTTTAAACAAAATAATATAAACGAGCGTACGACGATCGTTGAAATAATATTACCATTCGACGCCGAGCCCGTTCGCGTTTAAACGGCGACGATGGCGGACGCGGAGACACGAAGCCGATGGATATCTATTTGACGTCCTGTCGTCCTGGGCGCCCTGTGAACGTTAAACGCGCATAGTCGCGCCGATTGTGTCCGATGTATAGAGGTACAATGTAACAATAATGATAATTGTCGAGCACGCCGGAGATTATTACTCTCCCATCACGTCTCTCGATCCAGGTCAGTTTTTATATGGGTAGGTAGGTACGTACATTAGCTGGTACCATAAGAACGTGATCGGGAACTATAATCTCTTTCGGCTTCCAGAAAAACCTGCTGCCGCATCGAAACCGTAGTCGTTTTTATTTCTATTTATTGTATATATATAAAAAAAAAGTTTTTGTCTTATTATTGAATATAATAATATAACATTATGTTTTTTTTCAGTTTCGATTTATACGCGTAGAGGAATAAAAATAGTAATTTTTTTTGTTTAAAATAAATTGTTTATGTGTACGAAATAACGCAATAAACTATAATTTTATATACCTACATATTACTTATCGCCTATAAAAATTAACTAGTAAATAATTTTAATTTATTCATAGTTTAAATTATATACTATTTAACGTAATAGATTAACATTTTTTTTTTTAAGATTCGTTATGTAATAATTTTTAGTGGCCAAACAAGTATATTCTGAAATATACGGTAATAATGTTACTGCAGGTACATTCGGCACTGTTCGTAATAATTGTACGAACACAAACTGACTGTAATAACTAATAAATGACAACAATAATAATTATTGCCGATAGTAAATTACCGTAATATTCTTATATTTTTGTACAATATATAATGTTGGCAATAGTACGGTATATTGTGGAGGTACGGTGTTTCTGAAGAAAATGAAAAATTATCAATGCACCTTTTCGATATTTTATATTTACTATTAATTAGATAACATTAATATTTTCACTTTTCTCGTTCAAATAATAATATGATATTGTGACGGATACACATAATATTATGTATAGATATACTGACTTGGTATTGCGCTTGCACATTGTCTGTGTCCAATTTAATGTAATAGTATTATAATTTATATATTAAATTTTAAACGATTTTCGTTAATTATTGTTTCAATTCGTCGATTAGAGATATTATAGCCTGCAGATAATTATAATTATGAAATAGCATTATGGTCTAATAACAATTATATCCAGTAGTACTTAGGCGTATATTACTACTTACTGTACAGCTGTACCTAATCCTCCTGATACGATTTCTTCGATTGAAATATTACACGTTTTATATAATAATTGGAAAATAATATTACGAATCGATATTATGTCGGTGCCGTGAAAAATGTCAGTAGGTATAAATACAACCGTAAGTAAAAGTGGAGATGATATATAAAACGAATTACGATTTATAACACGATATATAAAACAGTTTCCCTTGATTGGACGCTGTTATATAATATTTGTTTTCGATAGAAAACAAAAATAATACTCCCGGAACTGACGAGATTTTTTATTAACTACTACTTTTTTTAGTTTAATAGTCGTACTTGACCACTATATTTTATCTGTCGTATAGTAGCAGAATGATAAAATTATTTTCACCAAACGAATGTGTATAAAAAAAAAACATTTTTACACATAATACGTACTTATAAAGAACTATAAAGACAAAATATCTAACATAAGAAAGTGACATCAAGACGAATAATATCGAGTGATATGAAGTTAAATTTGACGAAATTAAAAATGACATTAGAGCACTATTTTGCAAATCGAAGGTTTGTTATAGACTTGTAATAGCCGCATATAGCCAAAAGGTTGAGAGTTTAACCGTGCATATTATTATAATACCACTTGCAACTTAATATATTAATATCGATTATGACTTACTATCGTTGTCAAACACTTGTTTGGTGGGTTGTGACGATACTTATTGAAACGTTACATCCAATATAATATTATACTGTACAAATGTATAAGTATAATATGCTTTAATGCCGTCAAAGTGCATCATAAAATGAAAAAAAAAAATGGTATAGTATTTTATAAAATGGAAATTTACATGTAATCATTAATCAACATAATAATTGCAGTATCAATTCGATGAACAATAAAAATGTATAATTATAAATTTATACTCGAATACACCTGTTACATTATATTTCTAAAACGAAGTTAACACGCTAATCCGAAAGCAGACTCATTAATAAAAATAAAAATAAAACCGGAATATGTACCTGTTCAAGAATTTTTTTTTTTATGGCATAAATATAATGTGTGTAAAACGGCCTCTTGACCTATCGGCGAAAGTTATAACACATATTTAAACATTGAATTTGAATACCGGATTTTAAATTACATATTTTTATTTCATTCAAACGTAAATTGTACAATGTACATTAATACGTTCGCATCTTTATGTGAGCATTTTCGTAAAAATCAAATTTACAATCATAAAAACGAAACACTTAGGATGGTGTTTAAATGTTGGTGCACACAGAAATATAAAAATTAATTTATTACCGACTTATATTGTTTAATGCTAAATATATTTTATACGAAAGTGTTTAAAAACTAATGTACCTACATTGAATGTATTGTTGCGACAGTGATCATCGATCATAATACTTATACCTACATAAATATCACAAAGGGTCATACCCGTAAAATAAATAAATATAATATTATAGGTACAATATATTATAGTTATTATATTATATTTACAACGAATAAATATCAACAGAATCTAACAGAACTTAAAAAATATGATCGTTAGACACGTTAGACGTTTTGTTTATTAGATACGAATAATAATAATAATAATAGTATTATTATTGTATACGCCGCAGCTGACACGTTTAGAGACTTTAACGACCGGATCTGACAGTGATCACGCGTGAGACGATTCCGTCCGTTCTAACCCAAACTGCAGTATTTTTCGAATTCTGTTTTAATTCCCAATAAAATGGTTCGTTAAAAATGTGAGAGTGACGGACCGAATTTGTCAGAATATATGGAGGAAAATCATAAAAATAAATAAAAAGTGAAACTTCCGGCACGCCGCCGAAATCATCACTGCACATATGTGACGTGAATTATGTGATTATTATATTATTGTAGGTACCTGTGTAACATAATAACAAACCGTTTGATCGAAAGTCCATTGATATTCGGGTGTATGTTATTATTATCGAGCACGTCGAAGAATATCGAAAAGAAACGAACGAATTGCCAGTGCCCTGCAGTCGTCATTTGGATTTGGATTTCGCGTCTGCCGAATGTTATTTCGATGACTCGCTGGAGGGATCGCCGTGACGCGCGCCGACTATTGAACAAGCGTATTGCACGAGGCTGCAGAGATGCGAGCGGCGTAATATTATATTTAATAACAATAACGATAATGATGACGACGATGATAACAGTAATAATATTAATAATAATAGACCCACCTCGGGCTATGGCGCTTGCCTCCGAGCTAAAACAATCAAGTGAAAACGACGACACGAGCGTGCCATACAGCGTACCTTATATACTTCTGCAGTGTAATAATCGGTAAACGCGGACCGATTGAAAAACATGACTATTGTGAGCAAACGTTAGTAACAATAAGCGTGCGTCGTGTATATAGGTAGT
Organism: Sitobion miscanthi; assembly: GCA_008086715.1. Lineage (NCBI taxonomy): Eukaryota > Metazoa > Arthropoda > Insecta > Hemiptera > Aphididae > Sitobion > Sitobion miscanthi. Next base: position 98,864,350 of record CM017797.1, read on the forward strand.
AATTTATTGTGATAATAATATAATATAATAATATTATATTGCCCGGAGACAATGCTGATGGACCCGTATATATAATAATATAATATACGACATTGGCGATCCAATATACTCTACTGCAGTGTGTCGTCCGGACGTTAGCGACGTAGGTACGCAAACAATAAATGAATACAGTCTCACAATCACGAAGCAAAGAAGAATTATTTCAAAAGTTCCGATGACTTATCTCCGGGCTACTATCGTCGTCGCATGACTGTGTATTTCATTTCATCATTATATGGTCGATATATGTTTTACCGTCGTCGTTGTCGCCGTGTGACTACTATGGTAAATCAATAATCCATTATTGTACACAGGTAAGTGGAGGCAGACTTGCCTCTTATGGTTGGGTGTTCTGTTATGGTTGAAAAAGGTAAGCAATTTTTAAATGTTATTGAACCACTATAGGAACCAGCTATGAATTCACTGTTTGGAGATCAATAAAAAAATTGTTTAGCATGAATATGGTGTAAAAATATTAAATGTGAGTCGAGGAAAAAGAGTCATATCCACTATTGCCTATTTTATTTATATATTGTCAGTTATTGCGCGCATTGATTCGCTCGTTTCACGTGTGGCTTATGTTTACTATCATAATATTATCATATACCTAGTGGTTTTCCATTTCGTACACGTCTTATAGTCTCATGGCTAATTTTTTATTAAGCCCACACGTGTTATTATAAGATTATATATCCCAACTAATTCCAAAGACTTGTTTGAACATTTCACATCACTGAATAAGCTTTATGGAATTATATCGAATATATAATAATATATATTATTATAATTATAATATATAATAAGCTATATCAACAACTCAAGAAACTTTTCAAACTTGCGGTTTAAATATCATCTGGACTGACCGTACAGTATGTACACATCTTTACCGAGCGCCTAATTCATTACTATTTGACATGTTTAAGAAAAAAAATCGCGTAATACGCACAGTGTACTCACAGAATAAAAAAAAAACTGTTTGCAATACGTAAATTTACGCGTTATTTATGTTTAAAATATATCATTATTCTTTAACACTGAATAGAGATCAAATCCACTATAAAGAAATCAAATAGTATAGTTGTAATGAAGACTACATCAACACGCGATGTGTCTGCAGGTAAATACACACATGTATATTATTATGACTGAAATTGGAGTACGATTTGCTCAAGTGTCGAAAATTGCGGTTTTTACGGAAACGAATAATACTTAGTTCTGAAAACGAGCGTGCGCAGTATACATTAATTATATATTTGATTTACGGTTACCGGCAATTAAAGAAGAAAACTGAAACAATGAGAATAATAATACAGCGACAACAACAACGTAATAATAATAATGATGATAATATGTGACGAATTAAAATATAATATGTTTGGTTTTTTTTTTGCGAAATGATATACGCGACGGCGGCGAATCGGCACGTGGGATTTTTCGTTCTTCTCAGACGGCACTTGTAAAAAAATTAAAAACGACGTGAAAAATATAAAATATTTTATAACATTATATTTTTATATCAAATCGACTGCTGCTGCTGCTGTGCGACTACAATACACGCGTGCAGCATATTACTGGCACTGAGCTGAGTCTCGCGAGTATGGTAAAAACGTATTCTGGAACCGTATATCGAGTCGTCTCGTCCTCGACTTGGTCACCGCCGGCACCGTCGTATAATATTAATTTATTTATCGAAGTGGTCGCGACCGGATTATCATATTATGGTTAACGATTTCGTGGACGGTTAACGATAACGACAGTGTCCGCGGCGCAAGTACGCGCGCTACGTTCACGGCCGAAGAAAGGCGCCGCCGCCGACTACGGACAAGAAAGTCGGGTAAAATGGGCGGGCGCGGGCCGGGAGTACACTGCTGCAGAGTGGGCTGCCCGGACGGATGTTGCAGTGTCCGGTCCGCGGAGGGCGGAGGATGGGGGGGGGCAATAGTTACGATGCGCGCCGCGCCGTCGTGTGCAGCGGGTTCGGTAAAAAGCGAAAACCGGCGGGCAGCCTCCACAATAAATACGCCGGCCGCCCCAACAGTTGTATCATTACAGTCGTACAGTTCAAAGGAACAACAACAACAACAGAGCAACAGCACCAGCAGCCATCATCCACCTGCAGCTAGCTACGTTCAGCAGAGCAATTCTTCGTGATCGCAAAATCGAAAAACCAACCATCATCACCATGAGTGTCGCGTTTAAGTTCGGATTAGTAGTGTTGTCGGCGTGCGTGTGCTTGGCTTCGGCCGACCCGATCCCCGCAGCGGCGGTCAGGACACAGGACGATGGATGTGCCGGAAACCAGGACTCGTTTGCGTGCGCACAGATGCAGTTCTACCGGGCCGCCCGGTCTTTCTTCGACCAGGACAAGGTTGATCTGTTAGGAGGTTTGTCCCTCGTCAAGACCGAGAAGAAGGGTAGGTCCCTCGCCGAGAACGCCGAAGATGTCAACAACGTCGAGAACGCCAAAGACTCCAACGACCGCGAGACCGCACTTGAGGACTTCACCATGCACAAGGTAATGCGTTTCTTCCAAGAGAGGACCCTCCACTGGAACTTGTCGCCAATCGTCACTGAAGTATCCGAAACCGCCCGCAGCGTCGTCGACCAAATCCCGACTCAATTCAAATCCAAAATCTCCAACTACATCGAAGAAGGTAAAAGACACAATTTAATACAATTATTTTAGTTACGATAAAGTGTAGCCAAACGTCTTGAATTCTTAATTAACTTAAATCATTAGTAACACTTGGACACTGAAATAGCTTCCGCGTGTAATATATTTTCTACATAACAATTTATTCTACTGCAGACTAGCAATTTATATAATATTTTATACATTAGACTATTAGAGGACAGCCGAGGCTCATTGTTTTATTACTTCGGTTTATATTCGGTATTTAATTTTCTTTTAAACGCCAATCAAAACTTAATCGTTTCTATTAATAACCAAAATCTATTTTTACAAATTTTCTGTCATTTTGATGACGTTATAATTTTTTTCTTTATCAAAATCATAAAACTATGATTAAAAAAAAAACACTTCTTGCGGCGTTCAAATAGTCATTTACTTTTTGTTCATTAGTTCCGACTAATTACCTATAGTATAATATTGTCACATTTATGGCAATTTACGCTGCAATTAATAACTACTATGGTACAAATGAAAAAAATCGAAATGTAATCTAATTATCTCGCACGTGTTCGATTACTATGTACTAAAACGAAACGTTTTCCGAACAGGCCGTGGTATCCTCAAGAAGAAGAAGTTCTTGAAGCATCTTATCCCACTCTTGATCGCTTTGAAAGTCAAATTATCCGCCTTTGTCGTTATCGCCTACGTCGTCATCGCTTTGATCGCCAAGAAGGCTCTGTTAGCCTCTGTCATCTCTCTGCTCGTTTCCGGATTCATTGGTATCAGAAAATTGTTGGCCGCTCAACACCAAGCACCTCACCATGAAGTGGTAAGTTCACGTTATTTATTTATTACTCATAATGGGGGCTAAGACACTGAAAATTCAAAACATTCATGTGTCGCACGATATTAATACGACAACGTTCAAAACTCTCGAGGTATAATTTTAACTTTGGCGGAACTCAAGAGATCGCGAACTCTATACACAAAATCCTCTTCCCGGGGCATATCATTATCGTCTTGCGGGCGACAATTATTTCCCCCCCCCCCTTCACAATCCCGACCTGCGCTATTTAATAATATTATTAATTACTAATATTTTGTTGTTCTGGTGATCGCAGATCGAAACACACGCCGGACACAGTAGCTACGGTAGCAGCGCCCCAAGCGGTTACAGCGCATCCAGCTCCGGATGGGACAGCTACGGAGGAGGACACGACGCCCATGGATCATACTCCAACAACGTTGGCCAGACCTTGGCCTACGGTGGACAAAAGCCAGTTGCCAGATAGAGACTACGGTAAGTCAGTAAAATATCATATTATAATAATAATCGTTACCATTACCATCGTCGTATAAAACACACATACACGCACGTGTCCATATTATATTATAATAAACTGTACGCGATGCACCTACGGCGGTCAAGGATGACATCACACAAATACGGTGCTGTTATATTATTCTATATAAATCCGCGGCCGTCCGACCGTAAACCCGGACGGACATCTGAATGCGTCGCACTCGTTTTCTAGGTTAATGACGGACGCGGAGGCGGCGGACTCGGAGTCGGTTTTTAATCGAACTCGCCGCCGCCGCCGGTCGTTGTACATTCACCCGGTGGTTAGATCGCCTTATAAAAATATATACAATAAATAATAATGTTTCATCGCCGGCCTCGGGATATATACACATACATACATATATGATATACGCGACGACGACGACGACGAAGACGGTTTAAACATAACACGCGCAGTATAAATAATAATAATAATATACACGTTTTGATAATGTTTAATGCGTTGTAGGCGTGTGTGTAATCGAATCGCTTTTGGACCACGCGGGGGACCCCCTCGGGAGAAACGGTCAACGGACAAGGTGAAAGTCGGGCAAGTTCAAGGGGGACCGGGTGTGCCGTGATTCGTTTATTTGTATTATATTCCTTATTTTGTGCGCTCGGCATCACACGTGGCACACGCGCCGCAGACCCGTTTGAGAGATTTCGAATCGATAGATGATCGTTTTTCCGGGCGAGTGAAAGCTGTAGTACCAAACTGGTTTTCGGGTCTTCGGCGTTTATTTGGATTTCCGGAGGCCGAGAAACTCGAGCGGATTCTCACCTCGACGACGCGATAATAATATGTGATTCGGGGCGGTGACCAATGCAGTTTTTATACATTATTATTATATTGTGTATGTGCATGTATGTCGAACTGGTTTTGACGACGGCGATGGTATTATAACAACGATACGATGATAATATTAACTATGATGATAAAATCACCGTCTTCTTCGGGGCCGATCGACATTGTGCGCCGAGAACTCGTTTTGATTTTTTCATATTTTGTATTCCCAGTACACCACCACCTCGTTAATCTTATGATTTTTCGGGATCCGACGATGGCGACGGACTTTATACTAATGCGAAAATTTTTTTGTTTTTCTGTTTCCAGACGTGAAAGGCAAGCCTGACTATTTGTATATATATAATATTTGTGCAAGGTCTTGCCCGCCGCAGTTCAACAACAATGGTGAAAACAACATCAGCAAAAAATACAAAAAAAAAAAAACTCACAAATTATTTATTTCAAATTATCATCGATTCCGACGCGGCGCGACACGTAACTCATACGACACCGGGACGACGAGCCATCGACTGCCGACATTTTTTATTCAAACAAGTCGATGATTCGGCTACTCGCGTATATTTACGACAACTACTACGATAGGGACCACGTGACTGACATACCTATTACCGACGCGACATATAATATCATCATCCTCTCGTCATATATATACCCGACTCGTTAATTATTTATTTTTAATTTTTATAATACCATAATATTACATTATATTATGACTCTTTACTTGGTAGGTTGACATTAACCCGACAAACCCGAAACGGATATGGTGTCATCCACACGACTGACACGTTGACTGAACGTACCTATGTAATATTTTTACCATAATTTATTTTCAAAAATAACCATAACGCATATATTATATAGCATAATAATATTATAATGACAAATAGATATGTGCCAAAGACATAATAATAATAATTTATCAACAATAATTATAATATTACGTGTAGGACATGACTGACTTTATAGCCCCACTCGTTGACTTCACTGACTTTGACCGTCGTCGTGATGCACTGTCATGACGACCATCAAAATAACGACCATTTGACAACACGCGCACTAGCTGACAACGTATATAACCGACTCGATTAGCTTATCCGCTCATACTATACTTAGTCGTATCGGATTTAAGATAATTATATTTATTTATTTTTACCCGTTTTGTAAAAGATTTGTATTTTTTATTTAATAAATAAACGCATTTAGTTATTGCCAAAGAAAATGTCAATACGAAAGTTATATCTGAGTGTTTAGTATATTATTTTATCTCATCACCGCTTCTGTTGTCCAAGTCTATATATACTGTGATCAAACAGTGCCTTGGCAACTATCATTACACACTTTGCATGTGTCAGTTGTATTCGTCCGTTTGTACATCAGCACCGAAATTGCCTACACGCACGCCTGCCTGTGTGTACGATGATGGTACTACAGCACATTATCTACCTTTTGTTCAAAAAAAAAAAAAATAAATAAATAATAAACCAGAAAAACTTTCACTCGGACAGTAATATCGCAGTGTTCATTGGAAAAACCTCATCGTCCCGGCCAACTGGTAGGTGTACCAGAGCACTACACTCGCTCGATTCTCTTGCCGCCGAATATAGTAATATTCCTTCTTTTAATACACAAACAAACAAGCATTACATATACATATAACATTATATTATATTATATATATATATTATTTATACAGATATATCATAATACACTCACACACGCACACACCCACACATACACATGCGCACATAGTAGGTGTACACATTTTCCAATTTCAACTTTGTCAGACACACACTTTGTTTGCGATTCATTCATCGCACATACATTAAAAAATAAAATAAAACGTGTACGTGAGGTTTGCAATAGCGTTGACACGATAAACCAATTACGGCGATTGAATGGAAACGCATTATTCATCTGCGGCACGTTTCTAACACGACGTGGCGTATATACGAGTCGTTTCGTCCGTCGTGTTATCAATGGTACATTGGTACCTGTTACTGCGGTCGGACCCCGGGTGGTTGCCGATACAACGATATCGAATAAAATATTATCATCTCTCTAAAATAAAAATATTACAATAGTATTATAGGTAGGCAACCGGTCCAGCAATGCATATTATTATAACAGTTATGGCGCGGGCGGTGTTGACGGGTGAGATCGATACCGTTGTGTGTTTTTCTAATAGACGATTCAAACGAAATGACAAACAGCCATTATCCATTTTTCAATAATACGTCTGCGGACTGCACGAGTGCCCGTAGAGAAGTATGCGCGTTGTTCACTCGTCGACCAACGACACCAAAGTGCACTCGACGAAACATTATGCGATCGTCATGATCATAATAATATTATGGTTCTGTTACCGTGCATTATTGTGCGCAGGTATATGAAATCTCCGCAACAACGAGAACGGTCGCAATCATCGTTAGCACTGGTAACGTCCTGCTGGCTGCTGCAGGCAACGAAATAATATGATATTCCGTAAGGGAGTGTTGTTATTTTTTTTATATTATTATATTATGTACCTATATTATATATCTTTCACCGGCGCGCGATTCGAAAGCACGTCGCCGCCGCGTATACAAATAATAATAATGTGCGATTTTTTTTTTTTTTTATTAATGCCGGACGCAAATCATCACAATACGCGATTAACTGCATATTTGTATAACGAATAATCGTTAGAGCGGTTTTCTCAAATTAGGCCATCAACGAGACGTATCCATCTATATGATATAGGCGCACAGAGCTGCTACAACCGCAAGAAAGGCGCACACAAAGTGCGCATACTTTTCACCTGGTGCGATGGCGTACGACACCGAGTCGTACATTAAAACGTTCGGTCCGAACCACCCGTTTCTCAAAATGTTTGTGGACCTAAATAATTATATTATTATATTTATAGATATCGGAATCCGTGTAGTCATGTTTCCGTGTAGTTTCACGGAACAAGTATTCGAATTGGGTCACATTCAAATGTATTAAGTGAACATGAAAATATTTCTACGCATATATCCTATGTATATATATATATATATATATATTTATCCAATAATAATAATCATAAAACAGGGAAAGTTTGTCTTATAAACCACACACACACACACGCTTTCGAATAATTTACGGCAGCTGTTTATATAAATATTTATAATAATATAAAACTTTAAAGACAATATATATATATATTGTCTATTTTTATGGATTGATCATGATAATCAAATCTCTCCGGTTGTAATACAATATATTACGTCGGTTTTAGTAGTTTTGAACACGTTTTCTATTAATATAATATCGTACATGGGTTGACTGACCGAATAATGAATTTTGTTTTTTGAGCATAGGTATAACCCACGCAGATCCCATTTCACATAAAAATTTAAATAAATCTAATTACGACATTCAGAACGCTATATTATAATTACACTGATAAAACATGACCTGAAACGCACATCCGGACGAGCGATAAATAATAATAAATTGCTTCCCAATAAAAATATGCTATTGTTAAAGAAGATAAAATATACTGTAGTAATATTTCCTTTTTAATGAACGATAATAATGGAAATATTATTACCAAATTATAGAGGTACGTCCTTTGAAGAAGACAAATTTAAAATATTATACCTGTGCTCCCATCTAGTGGCACGAATTAAATGTAGTAGAAATTTACGAATAAATTATTACAGGTGGGAGGTGTGTGAGCGTTAAGTTGCTTATTAAACGCGCCGTTTATTTGCCTCCCGTTTACACGTCTTATAATATTATCAACTGAATAAAGACATTTTTACGATTGAAATTTTTCCTCGTAAACAACCAAGAACCAAGACAACAAATTGAAAAAAATACGTAAGACCTCACTTGGAAAGACATTGGATCGTGAGCATGTTTCTTAAATATTGCAATTAGATATAACTATAATAGATATGATTATATTATAATAATATTATTTATGCGTTCATCACAGTATTATATTTTGATGTCACCATAGCGACTAATAACACATCACTAATAATTGTTACAAAAGTTGCGTCTTATGAATTTCAGATTTTAAGATATTTAGATTTGATCGAATACTAGTTGCCAACAAAATATTACAATCAATAATAAATAATACATCAACGATATCAATTAATATACGTTAGTTACTGCAGCTGCAGTAAAGTGAACAATATTTTGTAAAAAAAAATTAATACCTCATGACCTGTGCAGCATAACCAAATATAGTTGTTTGATATTCTATCGAATGAAACAGCTTATAATAGGTCAGATTATGCTCGGTAAAATTTAGTACCAATTTACGGCATGTATTCCCACGCCTTAAATATTTAACTTTCTTTAATTATGTACTTTTTTTTTGAGGAGGAAGGGACTCATTTCTGCAGCTCGTAACACTTTCTAAATTTTGATTTTTTTTTTTTCGTTCAAACCAACGTATCATTATATCAATAACTAATATTATTTGGGAATACTTCATAGTTGTTTATCTTCATTGTATCCAATTTATGCGTGCGTAATGGCGTTGAATTGTGAATAAATCTATTACAAAACTTACGATTTATACATGACGTACCTTGCTCGGTTTCGTTATTTTAAAAATAAGTTTTTTAGCCCTGGAAATCCGTACAGACTGCATACCTATATATACCATATACATACTATGATAATATATATGTACAAAGATTTACCAATTCAAGAATTCTTTAATTTAATATGTCAAATATTATATATTATAATATATAAAAAGCGAATTTTATAAAATATTTACATAGAACCTTTCGGATCCAAACCAGCAACGGGTATTGTCGATATCGGTTACTTTTAGTGTTTTTGTTTTCATATAAATCTCCATTTGAGTGGTTATATTCAGGGTGAACCGTCCCTTATGTTCTTCAATAATAGAATTTTTCAAAATCTGATTTTTGGAATTTTTAAATATATTTTAAGATCATATTTTCATATTTTTGATATTCTCAGTATTACTTCTTTGTCTTTTGGAGATACAAACTTCTGTTTTCCAAATGAGAACAATCTCTCCCCTCTTTCTACAATAAATTATTTAGTGGATAATTTTTCTGAAAATGTTGACTTGTCAGAATCAAAATTCATATACGAGTAGATTTCTATAGTTATTTAACTAACACAACGACACAACCTACACAACTGAGGACAATAGATCCATGATAATAAGATAGGAAGATATGGGAGATACGGTTATTTGAAAATTGTAGTGATTAATAAAAATCACTAAAATTTATGTTAATCATCTATCAACATTAATTATAATTTGTTGAAATGGCCTAATAAATACTAGATCCAATATAACATATTATATATTCTATCCTTAGAATAAATAGTTTGACAACAACTAAAAACTATTCGTTCAAATTTTTATTTAGGTACTTGCTTAAACAATTTCCAATAAAAAATGTTCAGTATAAAGGGAGGGTCTCGTGAGAAAAGCAGAAGGTTGTACCGCCTAATGATTATTAAAGCAAAAAAATGGGAGTTAGCATGCTTGCTACCCCGCATACGTTATTACAAATTTTGCATCGACGGATACGACGGCGTGAAGTTAATTGTAAAGTATAAATACATTAATGTTAGCAGTTGGGTTCATACACGAGATACCTATAATGTTACCTGTGTGAATAATTTTTATTTTATTCAACATGACGTGGTATGTGTGTGTTATTTTTTCGTATAATTTAATAATAAATAATTTTTATTTGATAATTTAGAGATCGGTCAACGTGGGACATAATAATTAAAAACTTAACTTATATCGTAGAGCAGAAGTAGAAGTAGTAGTAGTAGTAGTAGTTATAGTCTGTAGTAGTGAAGCTGTAACGAAGGTTGGTGGGTTGGAATGCCGATCTTAGAAACGCTATTGATTGAGCAGTTTCCAGGTGCAATGCCCTGACGCGTGTAACGTTTTTATATTTGTTAAATGTTACGACAATCTTTAATATTATATTTGTTTTCAATTTTTATGGTTGTATGTCATTATTGATTGTACGTTTTATGATTTATCAAATCAATTATGGCGGCTCAGCAGGGATTCCTCCGGAAGCAAATCATTTTTCCCCTGCAGGTCTGGTGTGATCCAAAGACAAAAAGAAAAATTAGTTTAGTGTTATTATAGTGGGTAGTACCGCCTAATAGTTGTATTAGTAGTGGAAATCGTCCATTATTTGTATATTATCATAATATATATTATATCGTAGGGAGTGTCAATAAAACGTGAGTAAAAATTGACATCATAGTTAGCACATCGTAACCTAAATTATTATTGTGAGCAGTAGCTGTTAAATGGAAAATATCGGTTGGAATAATATACGCGTATTATTATTATTATTATCGCTACCTAAATACAGTTAAAATATAATATATATATATATTATAGTATAGTGTAGTTTCCCGGTGGTCGTCGGGATTCGTGTAGTTTATAAAAATTTGCGAGACAATATATTATACTTAGTGGCGCGCATGTGATCTTTACGACGTACCTATATATTTTATATTATGGTGAGGCTGTGGGTAAGGTTTCCGATGTGAACGAGCGTTTGCATTTCGTGAGCACGTCGTTAAAGCGTTTAAGCGACGACCGCCGTCGCCCAAAGACCAGTATAATATACTAATAATACGGTGCTAATAATACCTATATCTATAGTATAATATATTATTGTAATCATACCACGAATGATACCACCTCTATGCAACGAGATTCGGAACAAATCGCCGTTGCAGTCGTAGGTATACGTATTATAGTTTATACATAAATTATTATAATTATCATTTTACAGGGTGTCTTAGACCCCGTAGAAAAATAATAATATTTTTTCCGGCTAATATAATTAGTTATAATTTAATATGTTATATATAGTCAAATTCAAACAGCATAATATTTTGTTGGCTCGCTCGGCTGAAAATAAAATAATTATTAAATTAAACACGTATAAGTACATACTATAATTATAGTGTAAATATTTTAAGAATTATTGCTGTTTAAATATTATGCTGTTCAATTGACATAGACTATCCTGGCCTTGCGGATAAGTCTTAAATATAGCTTTGGGAGGACATTGCAGTATCTAATAGTAAACGATTGGGTATAGTTTTAGTGTCACAGGAACAAGAAACAACACATTGAGACACCCTGTATACAACAATAATAATAAATTATTTAAGTGTGCGTGTTGATCGCGATTGAACGCGACAATCTGGCTGACCTGCAGCAATCATTTGTCAAACCGATTTGGAACGTGAACTACTAATAATACATATATATATACACACAAATAATACTTATATATATTAGTATTATATGTGTCATTTTCTGCACTTGTGCTGACCCGAAGGAGTATATATATTATACCTATATTATACCTAGGTGACACGTCGTTGTATAATATAAATAAAAATATATATATATATATATATATATATTATAGTATAGTGTAGTTTCCCGGTGGTCGTCGGGATTCGTGTAGTTTATAAAAATTTGCGAGACAATATATTATACTTAGTGGCGCGCATGTGATCTTTACGACGTACCTATATATTTTATATTATGGTGAGGCTGTGGGTAAGGTTTCCGATGTGAACGAGCGTTTGCATTTCGTGAGCACGTCGTTAAAGCGTTTAAGCGACGACCGCCGTCGCCCAAAGACCAGTATAATATACTAATAATACGGTGCTAATAATACCTATATCTATAGTATAATATATTATTGTAATCATACCACGAATGATACCACCTCTATGCAACGAGATTCGGAACAAATCGCCGTTGCAGTCGTAGGTATACGTATTATAGTTTATACATAAATTATTATAATTATCATTTTACAGGGTGTCTTAGACCCCGTAGAAAAATAATAATATTTTTTCCGGCTAATATAATTAGTTATAATTTAATATGTTATATATAGTCAAATTCAAACAGCATAATATTTTGTTGGCTCGCTCGGCTGAAAATAAAATAATTATTAAATTAAACACGTATAAGTACATACTATAATTATAGTGTAAATATTTTAAGAATTATTGCTGTTTAAATATTATGCTGTTCAATTGACATAGACTATCCTGGCCTTGCGGATAAGTCTTAAATATAGCTTTGGGAGGACATTGCAGTATCTAATAGTAAACGATTGGGTATAGTTTTAGTGTCACAGGAACAAGAAACAACACATTGAGACACCCTGTATACAACAATAATAATAAATTATTTAAGTGTGCGTGTTGATCGCGATTGAACGCGACAATCTGGCTGACCTGCAGCAATCATTTGTCAAACCGATTTGGAACGTGAACTACTAATAACACATATATATATATACACACAAATAATACTTATATATATTAGTATTATATGTGTCATTTTCTGCACTTGTGCTGACCCGAAGGAGTATGTATATTATACCTATATTATACCTAGGTGACACGTCGTTGTATAATATAAATAAAAAAATATATATATATACACTATGTTTATAACATTGTAATAGTATCTGCCTCTAATTTATATACCTACTCACCGGTATATTTATACATACTTGCGATGTAGATTTTGCTCGCGCCCGGTTAACGGTGTGACCTTGTTACCTATTATAGCCGTTTAGCCACCGAGCAGTATACCGCGGTCGTAGTCATCGTCTCTGGAGGCGACGGTATTAGGTTGGCCACGTATAACATACACATGCATATACAATATAATATAATTTATAAATTTACAATATTTATAAATATTATATTATATAGCTGGTCTATACCTACGGTCGATATTACCTCGTTGGACAGCGATATAGGTACATACATGATCGTAACCGTTGCAGTAAAAATTCATTATTTTTATTTAATTCGACCGCTATGTGGTCTGTGAGTAATATAGTTATAGTAATATTATACCTATATCACTTAGTAGAATGTTATAAAATCATTATTACAGTGGAAGCACGACCTAGAATCTGTGGAATAAGTGTCCCACAAAAAAAATCGGAGTATGAATAGTATTTTAGGGGCAGGGAAGCCACTAGCCAGGTGGGTTGAAAAATATTTACTGTCACATATTTAACATTTTTTTTTTCACCGCTAAGACAAGACGTACATGTAGTACCTACAATTTAAATTACCCTAACTAATAACTATTGTATACTTTTTAAATTTATCTGTCTGAAGACAATTTTAAATGTTTCAAATAGGTACGACATGTGGAACAAACTGCATAATTCTATAATTACACTTCATAATTATTGATGAAAATACCTATATATTGGTCTACATAAAAAGTTAAAACGTGTTTTAAAAGTTTTTTTACCACGCGTGTAGGCAGTTACTCGACACTCGGTCACAACGGGTTAGGTTAAGTCATATTAATATATTATTTTAATCTTTTTTTCTCGCGTTTTATGTATTTCTGCGTACTTATATAATAATATATAATAAATATATTATGCTGTATTACAATTATATATAATATAATTTGTATAGTTTATAACTTTATATGTATCTGGGACCCGTAAAATATAATAGTATAATAGACACGAACTGTGGTCCCCCCGCCGTAGCTGTTTGTAACCATTGCAGCTACCTATCATAATATTAAGAGTAGTCCAGTTACGTCTCGGTGTCGGGCGTCAAATTCTCCTCCGGGCGTTAAAGTCTCCCGGATCGGCGTCGGTGTGCTGCGGCGCGGTCGAGTAGTCGTGCGGCTCGTGTATCGCGTGTCGCCGAAACGTAATATTTGAATAATAATTTGGCATATTAAATTATAATATTATCTATACGTACCTACATGCATAGCGAGGTGTATAATAATAATACGTTTTCACCTCGGGCGATGGTACCCTCGATGTGGCACAGTCGATGATAGGGGCCCGCGCGACATTATAGTATAATTTTTTTCCCAAACATTTTTTTACACCGATCGACATTTGACCCGTACGCGCGTATATAGCGTATAACATATGACCTACAAAGATGCGCTTGACTCACTCTCGTACACGACCCGAGCTCACAAATCGGATCCGCGGGGTTATCGCGATGGGAACACCTCCGCTGCAGCGGGTATACATTTTCGACACGACCACGACAGCACGCACGAGCTGCAGTACCTATGTATAGCGTCAAGGACGCGCATCGCGAGTTCCGACTGACCACGTATTGTCACATCATACTTAAGACATCACTGCATATGGAACGCGGATGATCTATTTGGTATTCAGTTTTCGTCAACCGTTCGCGTGACTGCGTTTACATTTGTATAGAACTATAGACTCTATATTATTATGTAGGTAGGTATATATAAGATATAATTGCAAAATGAAATCACATATTATAGTCTTGTGAGAAAAATAAACACTATATACCGCGTCATCCGTTAAATATATGTGCTGCTATTACGTTTAGGATTTTATCATGATAGGCACCTATAGTATATTATTTAATATACTGTATTACATATATATTATAATATGTACGCGGCGTATAGTATGATATACGGTTCTGGCGATAAAATTTGTAATGGCCGAATACCTACGAAAATTATATACGACGACGCGGCACTGCACAGCAGTCAAAACAATTAATCGGAATAAGTATAGGTTCGTGTATCATATGCGTAATACGCGTACTATACTCTCTGTTGTTAGTTCAATTATTATATCAACGGCTCAACATAATATTATAAACCTACAGCTAATTCGATGTGTACGATCTTACAATATACACCGGTGGATCTGCGTGAAATCATTATTTCAAGTGAAAAAAAAATTAGTAAATTTGTCACGATTAAACGATTTACATACTATATACGTTTGAATCGTGTTTATCAAAGTGCTTATAAAATTGGACTTTCAATTATTAATGATGTTGTATATTATTATAAAATATTTACACAGAAAAACAATGCGCGAATTTGTTCACGAGTAAATTTATTATGATATTAAAATATTCGCGGATAACTATAATATGGAAAATAATATTTAACATTATATTATAATTTATAATTATTAGTTAGCGATCCATAAATGCAATCCTATCAAAGACAATAGGTGTACCTACCTACATTTTTTTTTTACAGGGCGTATATAACTTATAGTTAAAGCATTTAAGTATATAACTATATAAAATTACGTACATATTGTACACGGTGTGCCGAGTCATATTATACGATTAGAATAACAATGATTTCGTATTTGTAGATTTTTTTGTTCCGATCGTATTATAGCTACGAGAGTAAAAATGTATAAAATAAAATAAACGCCCATAATAATTATTAATATTTAGAATATGGCGCATATAAGGTACACTCGACCTCAGTGCAAATCCCGCGACGGCTGTTCGAAATGACAATGGTAATAATATGATAGTGGTGTATGTAAATAAACTCGTCGGCGTCGAAAAGAAATTGTTATATCGATCTCGCCTCCATCTCTTCCTCCTAAAAGTACGTGTGAGCCTCGACTACCCGCATAGTATTATAATAATATAATCCAACAGGTAGGTTGTGCGTATATGTGTCTAAATTATACGTCTCGTACGTCGATTCAATAATACGCAGAATGATATGGACTGCGCACCAAAACGTGATTGTGGTAAGACGGCGTCCGCTCACGACGACGTAGCAATAGTTTATCGTAACATTATTTTCGATCGTATTTAAAATTAAAATTGAAATTCCTGTCCCGCGAACGCGTCGTCCGAGTGAAATCCGCTCACGAAAACCTATAACATAGGTACCTACATAATATAACGTATGCGATCCCTGCAAATGAGATGCGTATTTGGGAAATAAAATAAATATCATTATCGATATAAAATATGCGGCGAATAGTGTCGTTAATATACGCGGTCGTACGGTTGTTCGAGGCGCATCGGTCGGTCGTCTGTATAATAATAAAATAATACGAATGCAATGCGGCGATATTGCGCGTTGAAAATATTAATCTTATAATCGCATTATATATTACAATTTAACACGCTCGGCCACGACGACCGATGATGTCCGTACAACACAAGTCGTATAATATGTTACTATATAATAATATAAATGTATAGGTACGCGACGCGTTCCAGTTTTGCGCGCGCCCCGAGGAAGATGCGATCGGCCGAGTGCATTGGTTTTTTAAATGTGTATTCGTTTTAGAAATTTTAAATGACTTCACGACAAATTGGTTACGTCTGAAATATCATAAGACATAATATGCGTACAAGTATGCAGCAGCGGAGTTATCTAAAAGTCACCATAGGTATACTATATAATATATATGCGTAGAAAGTTGTTTTGAAATTATATTCTACGCAAATTGCATTTTTATTGTCAAAGAAAGAAGTTTAATGCGTAAAGACGATTGTACGTATACGTATGGTATGTATATGTACACACATCGCATCGGTATAATATTCATGGATAGAGCCCGTTTCAACTGCGGTTTGAACATCCGTCGTAATTAATTTTGAATTTTCTAAATTTACAGACTTTTACTATACACCTACCTACCTATATCGCCGTCGTTCTGTCACGGACGGTAACTTATTATATATCTATAAATAATAATACATATTATTATGTACCTGTATACAATTATTATAATACACAAGGTGTAACAGAAAGACCTGACAAATGAAATAACTTTTCTTCTAATTTAAACGTTTTCTATTAAGTATATTATAATGTATAGACGCTTGCGCTATAGCCTACAAGTACTGTATAACATTTTTTATTTTTATTCGTTTTTTACTGAAAATTAAATTGTTTTAATTTAGTAACATTCTTTTTTGGAAATGTTCAAAATAGTAAATATGTTTATCTAATTATCAAACAAATTTTGATGGTAAAAACGTTTATTTTTTTTAATTGTTTTTTGTATAAATATATTTTTTGAGTAAATAAATTTGAAACACAATAATTTTGGGAATTTCCTGATATTAGTTTATTTTTTTAATTAATTACTGTCCATAACATTTTCATTTTGCATACATTTTATCATAGTTTTAATTATGGTATCAGTTTTTATTTTGGGTTTTCAGGTCTTTCTGTTACATTCTCTACAGGTAAAACGTTATTAAATATCGTAAAACAAACATCCAACAAAATAATTGGTATTGCAGTTCATAATGTAATATTTATATAGATACTAAATTATAGTGCCGTACCCACGTAAATCTACTATACATATAATAATGATATTATTATGTAGGTACGTTAATAATTACGATTATTATTATTATTAAATTGAGTAGGTACATTTCTCGGGCTTCATCATTTTCAGTCCTACTTTCAAATATTCCTAAACATTTTAAAATACAATATTTGAAAGTAAAATGAATACGAATATTGTGTTTTATTAACGGTTTGTATAGTAAATTGTTAGCATATATTATGATTAGTATACGAAAAAACCGAAGGATTAAACACGCATTTTAGAGAGTATACTTATACAAGGTTTTTAAAAAATTTGAAAATGCATTAATTACTATTTGCATATTTTTATACTCACATATAGCAATAACAGATACCACACTGCTGCACATTTTTAAAGTAAAATATTTAATCACCTCATTAATATTATATCATGAAATTATCGTTTATCAGTCCTAATTAGTCTAACGACCGTTTCCTACTTTTTGGATCACCTTGTGTGTAAACAGTAAAGACGACCTAGTAGTTAGTACGTAGTAAGAACAGGAGTTAAATTAATATATCAAAATCGATAAATTGTTTTATGTGATTAATAATTATTATTTTATTATAATAGAACATAATATTTTCAGACACATATTTCATAAATACGACAGTAAATTAATATAGGTCCATATTAAATGGTGAGCGGACCGATGAATGAATTGGTTTGGGCGCAATGAAATCACGTTGTAGCACAAAATTTTCCATTTAAAGGGTAGGTAATTCGTTTTTATTTTTTAAAGGAAATATTGATATTTTATGTGATATGATGTTATCTAATATAATAAAATCATTAATAATTATCGAATTAATAAATTGTTATCTATAATAAGCTTATGGTCTAATACACTGCAGAACCCTGGTGGTATGTGAATAATTCGTAGGGATATCAAGGAGGCCCGGAAAAAAAGTTATTCGAAATTCTACAACAATACGCCATTTAACGATAATAGTAATAAAACAATTTTAAATTAACAACGACATGCCACGCATGTGCTACGCTGACGCAATGGCTGCAATCAGCTGTCCAGTGAACATAATATGATGTCCAAGCTATTTTTAGTGGGTATAGATTTATTTAAAAAAAATCGAAAATCAAAAATACTACCGCTGATGAACCAATACCCATCAACGAGTGATGTAAACGTGAACATTTCCATTTCCAAACAATGTGTCGCATATTCAACGAAACGAAAAAGGAAGTAAACAAAACATTGTATAAATATTATAATATGATGCCGTTAGTTGTCACGTTTTGTATAGGTACCTTTTTTGAAGACATTTTTCTTAGGGGTTCACCATAAAAAATATTACAGTTTGGTATTTCGTGATCTCAAAAAGTTTAAGAAACACTGCGAGTCCAAGTATATGGAGAATGGTGGTAGTCTGCTAGTGTCCCTCACTGCAAACACTGCATAGGTAAACGACTTTCATAGAATTATGCAACAAGCGCCAAGCAACTTACTCGAGTACTAAATTATTAGAGAAAAATGACAAAAATGTATACATGTATGCGTATGTTAGCAACTTTGTGATGTCTGCAGACTTGTTCCTTATCAGTACATTTATTATATCGTTTTCGTTTTCTGATTATTTGATTATAGTCGCCAATTAGCGACCAGTGAGAATAGTGCCGCGTATGACGTATTATTGGGCGCATAAAACTCAAAAGAAAATGCACAAGATTGAGATATGGCTGACATAAGTATTATTATAGGTACCTGTACATTTTTTGTCGTGGGAGTAACTACAAATACCGGCATCGATAAGGCGCTGATGACCTACACCAGTCGCCGCAACAAAATGCAGTCATTAAACGGCGCTTTTCGGGCGGTCATCTGACGAGGAAGTGCAGAACCTAATCGAAAAGCCATAACCATTGATCGTAAACAAATGTGTAATCAATGATATGACTAATTACTGACTAGAATAGCCATGCCCCTTAGGGTATACCTCCTAAACATCAGCCAAGGGATCGCTAATAGAGTGAAGTGTTGTCAAAACCGATGTGAGAGGGAGCCGCCCAATAGTTGTTAATATATATTATTGCAATACCAATCGTGTACCTAGGTATACGGAGGACGACATGATGTCTGCACACGGGCTCGTGGTACTGTATCGTGGTTGGCCGCCCGCCGATGATAAATCGATCGTTTGGCGCTCATTAATAACAATTAGGCATGACCGAAGACAATAATAATAATTGTATTATAATGCCAACACCGCGTATCGTTATCCGGCGACTCGGTGACTGGGCGTTTTTCGACGGTGCGCGGTAGGTATCCAGCTACCTATATACACGTCGTGTATCGTGAGACCTACATGAAATACATTCCCGGGTGGGTAGGTGGGTGGGTGGGTGTGTATGTTGTTATATATTGTTATAAGTGCAGCTATAACCTGTAGTACACAGCGACGATAATACTCCGGGCACACGCACCCGTGATTATGTGTGTGTGTGTGTGTGTGTGTGTGTGGTGTGTGTGTGTGTGTGTGTGCGTGTGTGTGTGTGTACGAATGTGACGGACTCTGCGGAATATCAATAAAATGTACCTAATACGGTCTGCCGAGGGGTGACGGGTGTTGCAGAGGCAGTCGCGCCGTGGTGGCCTTAATCTATTTTTCTTTTTCTTTTTTTTATTCCTCTTTATCCGGACCAGAGTCCATTTCAATACTTCGAGGAGACGTCGTGATGTATTATACGACGAGTCTTCGCACCGAAATTCGTGTTTATAAAATATATTATATTATTGTAATAATTATTTTGTATTATACGAGCTATACTCGCGTCACGTCGTGTATACTTTTTATCACCAAAGTAGTTTTTTCTATACATAATATATACCTACAACCTACAGCTGCTGCTGCTCTCGGCTCTAGACTTTCGATCGCACTGCGCACATTATAATACCTATAATATATTATATTGTAATAAATCAATAAAATATGTATAATTATAAATATTCTCATACACCATTCTAGCTGTTGAATGGGTGTCAGTTTCGGCTACAGGCAATAGTGTGTACATAGAACCCGAACGCTGTGAGCACCTACAATCGGCTATATTTTTTTTTTTTGCCTTAGTCGATATATAGTTTTACATACTCAGTCAATCACTGCTCTTGTCAAATATAGGTATACCTAAGTCTACGCGGAATATGATATTTTGAGCTATCTTTGTTGGTTTTGTATTCAAACGTTCCGAAACCATCGTCACATTATTCTGCTTCGAGTATTGTAATTAAAAAAAAAAAAAAACCGTAACCAGAATACGAAAAAAAATTATTATTTATTGAACGCGTAGGTGTGCAAAACACCGAGTAGGTATATTTTATGGAATCTGGCGGACTTCGCGCCCACGCCCGTTGCGACGATAACAGTAAAAAAATAACATATCGCAGTTTTCCCAATATCCGTCCAACATAATATTATTGTAATATTTAGGCATACCTTGCCTTACACACTTTTACAAAAAACCACGTCTCGCGTATACTTACTGCTGCAAGTGCGTATATTAATATAGTATAATGCGTATACGTTTTTCGTATAAATTATAATCGTACCTTAACGCGTGCGTCGTGCGGTGTGCGTGCGACGACCATTAGTCTGACGACGGGCGTAAAAAACAAAAATAACCGCACACACGAATTAACGCGTTTAATAGACGGTTTCTATTTGAGTTTTTCGACGAGACGGGAAAAAAGATATATACACGTGTACTTATCTCCTATATATATGTATATTATAAACATAGCTGCTGCTGTTGATACCCTACCATACGCGTATATAATAATATTATAATATATTTATTTGTATATATGTATATAATATATTATTTTATATGTATATAGACATTTTTGATTAATGTTTAGCCAAATTGGTGTCAGGTAGTGACCGTGGCCGCCGCCGCCGTAGTGTATCGAGCGGTCGCGCGTAAGGGCAGCATTCCTGCGGACGGGCACGGCGGCGGCGGCTTCGTTTCTCCAATAACGACGTTGACCTTTGCGTCCCGATACTGGTTGCCGGACGGTCGCCGCCGCCGCCGTACGCCGGATGAAAGTGTTCGACTTTCACTGCCGACTATAATATTATTATATTCCAATTTTGTTCTCTTTCACATTTGCATTTTATATATACATTTCCGCCGATAATATTCGGATATTATTACGATATATATATAATATATACATAGACGTTACCTATATATAGGTATATACCAGCTATACCTAACCCACCGCTATATCATTATCATTATTGTTATCATGGCTGGCATCGTCGAAAGGTCAACGAGTCGCGGACCCCATCGCCGAGTGATTTTCGTGAGATCTGCAGCCGCCATCCCCGCGCCGCTTCACCCGCCGATGTTCGGAATCCGATCGGTGTAATAATATTATAATATTATACATGTATTACACCCGTAATACGGCGGTGTGCGCATGCGTACCGGCTCGTGTAATTATAATTCTAAGAGACGATTTTTTTTTCTTTCTTTCTTTCGTTTTCGCGTTCCCGATCGAACACTCCCGGTTTTGCCAAATATTTATACAAGTACATTTTAGTTTTACTTACGGCTATAACGATAATAATGATAGGTACACCGGTCGCCGGCCGTGTGGTAGGTACTCGCGATACCACTTTTGCGTACGACGGGTCTCAATTCCAGTTCCAGTTTAAATGTACGTACTTGCATTCGTGTGTGTGTGTGTGTACACGATACATATACATTCATTCATAAAACCACTTTCATCATTCACCGGAACTACGACGAACGACAACGCGCGGTGGTTGTCGAAGCGGTTGTCGTGAAGAATGTAGTTTACGGGAATCGCGGAGGTCAATCAGCGTACAGAGTGGTTGGCTGATAATATTAATTTCACAAATCCGATACATTATTCCTTATTATTTCACAACACTTGCAATGCAACGTGAAATCATACAAAACATATAACAATGGCCCGAAACAGTGACAGCCCAATTTGGTATAGGCACCTATATTGTGTTCTATAGGCATACTTTTTTTTTTAATTCTGAGCGATTTTTTTCACTTTCATAGTATCATATCGACTAGGTTTTGGAGTACCTGTATTAATGGCATTTGCATATTATTATGATCACTTACTATATTTGTAAAATACGGATTGAAAGATATTTATATAAAATCACTGTTCGCATTGATTCTATAATATGCCAGATGTCAACGATTCATTATCTCCATAAATAGTGTTTCTTTTTTTGTTTTCTCTATTTTAGAGACGCAGGTAATTCCTTTTAATAGAAATATTTAAAGCACAAATGTTTACCTACGTGATGTCTGATAGATTTCCGATTTCAACAATAAAATAGATTCTCTTTTAGTTATAATAGTAGTGGATATTACAGTTGTAGTAGTACTGAATGTCACAACTTGTTCTGTTTCGAGTAGTGCAATAATTAATATAAACATGGGGCATGTCTATACGATTTGACGTTGAATATTTCAAATAAATAAAATAAAAGTTACTTAGGTAGGTGGTGAATAAAGTTCATATTACAAAATACGTCAGATAGGTATATTTGTGAAAAACGTGTTGAATTATATAGAACATTATATTTTAGAAAAGTTTAATTAATTATCTCATGAACGGAATGATTACGACGATCTCAGTTTAAAAAAAGATATAGTGCTGAATAAATGTAATTTTACAATATTTTTTACGGTAATATTCACCACACGTTGATACGATCAAATTTTGTACCTTCAGAAAATGTTCTCGACTATAATTGTGTCTCAAAGAATTACATTTTTTTTCTAATTTTATCAATATTGTGAAAACATTTGTTCAAAATAAATAATAATATATTAGGCGTTTCAAAGGGTCGACGATAAAAATATTTTTCGTTTTTGATTTTTAAGAGGAAGGTTCCGGGGAAGTTTTATCGAGGTTAATCAACTCGCAACTATTAAAAAAATAATTTATGGGCGTTCGTAAAAAAACAGTATATTAAAAAATAAATTTACAAGAAAATTCGGGAGATCATAAATAAGTCGAAACATCTGAAATATATAATATTTTGAAATTTTATTCATTAAACTAGTATTTCTTACCATATACAATATTGACTGTCAAATAATTTATTTGGTAACAGTTTGTTGGTAAGTGCGGTATAGCAAAGTATTACACACATCTTATTATAATCACATAATATGATAAACAGCCAATATAGGTGAGTAGGTAGTAAACATTTCAGAAATTTTCTTTGAAATACACAAATTGTAATAAAATTTGAATACTTGTTTTTCATTTTTGATCAGGATGAATCGTCTAATATTTATTGTTCTAATTTAGGTACTTACGACTAGTTTTTTTTTAAAGCCCCATAGGGTGCGTAAAACTAATTAAATTTGTGGAAAATATTATGGGTCAGTGAGTAGATTTTAAAAATATGTATTCTTAATCCATATTTTACGTACTTTATTTGATCCACTTATTAAAAAAAATAGTAATAATTAAAAAATTTAAATAGTTTGTATGCTCCAATTATTGCTATTTCGAATATCCTATGGTGATTTAATCATGAGCTGATATAATTAACAATAGCGATGTAAAAATATTATAATAATTGTACAATTACCATAAAATAAATAAAAAAACTTAATAATATGAAATATTTAAAATAAATCTATTAGATTAACTTACTGTTATATGGTAAACATTCAGTACATTTTTAAGTAATTAAAAATTAAAAAGTAAACAAATAATGATGTAGAACAAACTCTCGTTACAATTCTAAAAAACACAAAAAGAAAACTATAATAATTGAGTTAGGTAAAATATTTTGTGTGAAAACTATTAATTGTTTAATAGTATACAATAGTTTATTTAAATTTTTAAAGAAGTACTGTGAATTAAAATGCCATAATTTGCATCATATACATGACACGTACACGTTTTGTATCTCACACATATTCAAATATTAAATAAATAGAGAAACTTAACAATATGTTTAAACTTAAATATACCTACATGGCTTCATTGAAATATATAATTATGTTGACAAAAATTTGAACAGAGTAGGCCACTAAATAGTAACGTGGTAACCAAAATCACATTAAAAAAACACACACATCATTGTAAAATCGATATATTCATCGCTCCGCTCAGATTCTAAAACATTAAAAACACAATATTCTAATAATATTAGGTACCGCTTAGATTCAATTTTATGAACGAACATAGTATTGAAATGTAATTAATAAGCCTATAATAGTCATTTACAGGTTCGAACACGGAATAACGGTTTTCTGTAACTAATGATATTTTATTATAGCTAATTGAAAATAAGAATAATGCTGTCAATAAAATAACAAACTTATTTTTAAATCGGATAATTTAAAAAAAAAAACTTCCCGTAGGCATACGTCTATTTGAATGTGTTTTATTCGATCAATGGGAAAAAAAAATTAAACAAACAGCACTATTAATCATAAACAAAATATTGCAAACGGAAGTATAAGAAAATAACTGATCGTAACAAAAAAAACGTCTATACCTATGTGTAGTAACGATAAAATTTAAAATCACAGAACACAAAATATACTTTTAGATTATACCTACGGCCCAATACGAAGGTAAATAATGAAATTGTCTAATGTTTATTATTTTGGTTGGAGAATTCAGTAAAAATGTTTACGACTTCGCTCAAACAAGAAAATAATACACAAATGCGTTTAACTACTGCAATAATCTAAGCAAGTAATACATTTATAATGACTAAAATCCGTCTCCACACCTATAATGATTACAAATATAGAATACATAAATATTATAATTTTTGGATTATGGTTTTTTCTGTTCTCTTTTAGAAAATTGATCATATGAATTTATACCTATAATTTTATTTTAAATTAGTGAAATTTAACAATGTGAAAATAATCAGAAAATGTCGACATTAAAGTAGAGCTTTTTACCTAAGAACAGAAATATTATGTACCTTGTAGACGTGATGATTTTTTGATTATTATGTCGTAGTATTTGAATTCAGATTTCGATTTTTATTGAGACGTTTTCCCAAAAATAAATGTCAAATACATTTACGTGGAGATTTAGATGATTGGTCCTTCACCGTTCAGAATAACATTATTAAAATTGGGACAAGCGAGCTACGTGTGAGTATTATACAGCGTGAGGGAAAATTTGTTTGTTAGTTTATTTTGCTAGTGTATAATTTATTTGTATAATAGTATTATTTTACGCGTATCAAGTGTAAAATATCTATACCCTAATCCGAATAAGACGTATGTGTAGGATTTTCCAAATATAATTTTCAAAAATATTCCATAAAATTTTCCTATCGCACGTCAAAGCAGTAAAAATCACAAAATAACATAACACTGATAAATCCAGGTTTACGTCAACCAAAAGTCTAAGTCTAAAATACGGAAAAATTAATCTACAATTAATTGACGAAGCACTGATGATGTATGCATGATGATGGAGGTATACATTTCTCAAAAATATGATTAAGACATATCTCTGTTCGGATTAAACCTATGGTTAAATAATAATCATATTTCACATTAATTTAGTTCGTAGTGTAAATATTGCTATATATTAGGTATGTATATTGTATAATGTATATGCGACGTGAATGTTTATGGATTGTTTATAGGTCCAACTTGGAACTTCCCCATACAAAATTGTCTAAACATAATATAGTATTAGAATGGTACCAAATTATTATATTAAATCTTATTTATAATATCATATTATGAATTACCTAGTAAACAAGTCGATAGTGACTAGTAAAACGTTAAAGAATTAATATTGTTCACAGTTATAATTATGTAAATCAAGCTGTTTTCAAAAATGTATTTTTTTTTTTGTTCTTCCAATGTTAAATGTTATTTTAATATATTTTTATGGGAAAATTACTAACACTTGATAAAGCATAAATTATACTTGTAGTTGTATAAACACAAATCTGAAGTATTTTTTTCTAGTTTAAAAACGAGAACTCTAAGAAAATATAAAATACACAAAGTTAAATATTATATTCAAAATAGTATTATTCAGGGTATTTTCAAACAGTTTCTGTAATAATAATACAATGAAATGATATTATTATGTACTTAGTTCCAATTATAAAACAATTCGATCTATGGTGCAGTATAACACAATACTAGATGGATATTTTTTATTTTCAAAATAATTAAAAAATTAGCAGTTTAATTAACAGCAAAAAGTATGATACCTAAGAAAAAGACTTTGAAAATCGCAAACGATGTGAATTCGTGAAGCGAACCACGAAATATCAGACATTATACATGCTGTTAAAATCGTATACAAAGTCATTATTAGCAGTACAAGTTATTATCGAAATTAGCATATTTGGTGTTTAAAATAATAGTAATAATAATAGCGATAATACCGCAGAGTCCATTGAGAACATCAAAAATATATATGCCGCCGGTGTATGTGCGCATATGTGTGTGTGTGTATGTGTGTGTGTGTGTAGAACGCGAAAGGAAGGAGCCGGTAACCGGTAGATAGAGAAAGTCCATCATCTTCCGGGGGTCCAGATCGGTGGCGTCGAAAAGTGGCTGAAGTGCCCGGAACACCGAAGTGGGGGCCCGGTATATATACATCGGCTGCCATGTCCTACCTATCATACAGTTTTTGGGTTTCGGGGCGTCACATCGTGTGCTTTTCAGACTTCAGTGCGGTCCGCAACACAAACCATACCTACCCATATCAACCATGAACTCCTTAAGGATATGTTTTTGCCTGTTCTTGACCGTCGCCTGTGCATGGAGCTTGCCATCCGGCATGGACTCCCAGTCCGTCGGCCACAACTCCATTCAAGCCAAAGAGGACTTATTGGACGGCATCTACAGCGACTGCATTAACAAAGGTTCCGTGTCATGTATCAAATACAAGTTGTTCGCTTACGTCGACAAGGCGTTGAACAAGGATGAGATCAACCTGACCGAAGGAGTGACTGTCGTCAGATCTGCCGGAAGCCCGGGAGACGGTGCCCCACGATCATTGTCATTGGACGGCAGTGCAGACCAACCCAAGGACATGGAATCCCTGGTCGTCAAACGCGCCTTGCGTTACCTGAACGAACACTCCATCAAGGTCGACATCAAGGGAGTTGATATGGTCAATGCCGTGTCCAGAACCGGAAAGTCCATCAGCGACATGGTCAGCCAATTGGTCGGAGACGCCGAAGAAGAAGAAGACTCGTCCGAAGAAAACCGTGGAATCAAAAAGAGTAAGTTCATAAACTTATGATAATATTATTATAACAATTAAATCCGTGCGGTGTTTAAAACGTCGCTTATTTATAAAAAAAACTCATAAATCGTATGCACAAAATGCATTTGTCGGCTTTCAGAGCATTTGCGAATCACACATAATATTTATGACTGTGATTTCGATTATTTGACAATCGATCGTTTATATTTCCAAAACATTTATAATCGACAATAGTATAATAGAACAAATTTTTTTGTCTTACTGTATGAAGTTACTACGTATTTACGGTAAATTCGACTTTATAATATTGCTAAATTGATCTTATAATTATTAAAGTAAATTAATCATCGTTAATCGTCATTGACACCTATATTAATTTAACGAGAGAAATAAAACAACTAAAGCTGTAAAAATATAATTCGTACCGACGTGAAGTTACGGTTCGCTGTATACAGTGAATACAAACAACTATAATATTATCATAACAGTTATTTCGATAAACGTGACGTCAATATTTTGTACGGCCGATTAAAACAAGTTTTTTGAATTTTATTGTTATTATCGACCCATTTGATTTGAAAATTATTATGTTACGATAATTTCACTGCATTCGTATTTTTTTTAAATTTTCACTCGTCATATTTTATCGGTTGACGATATTAACTACTTGTATACGTTTCATTGATTTATATTATAATATTGTAACCGTAATCCGACATAACACACACAATAGCAGAGCGTGGTCATTATATATTATTAATTGCATGTATAGGTCAAAAAATAAATTAATGACAGTAATAATAATAATAATATATCAAACGATGAGATAAACGGTTCGCACACGCGTCGTGGTGACTCGGCAAACGAATCTTGCGGGTGCGACGACGACGATACTCGGCGCTTACACCTCTGGCCCTCGGGCGGCCGTGCGGTCAAGACGGTAGTCATCTACACCGCAGTCATAATAATAACAACGATGACGACGATAATGTTGTTACCACGGTAATATCGTATACCGCGCCGGTGACCGCCGGAGAAGAAACGGCTTCGTATCAGCGGCGAGCGACTTCCGTAAACGACCCGCGACCCGCCGCCAGATAGGTCGTCCGGAACGCGACGGTTGACGCTCACCCGCCTCACCCGTGTCCCTACTGACCCGATTCCCGAGAGTCCGTCCAACCCACATTCTATAATGGTCTTGTTTATTATTATTGCGCACAAGTGGATTTTCGATAAAAAAAAAAAACCCGACCGTCAACCGGTCCCCGGCCGCCGTCTCGATTTAATAACACACAGGTGCGTCGTGGTAGTCTGCTAGTCGCAGTCGTATATTGTACCTAAATAGTAATGATACATATTATTATTATTATTATCGGAGACGACTTTCTACGTGTCAATCAAATCTCACGAGAATCTCGTTTTCCACACACTCCCACGACACCGCCGCCGAGGCCGTCTTCTTCTCTTTCTCTTTAACAATAATAATATAATAACGTCGGTCGGACACACACAAATAAATAGAAATAAACACCCCGCGTTCCAAAGTTCTCACTCGACGGATACGACCGGCCGCATAGAAAACGTCGTCGTGCCGCACGAAAAACCGGTTTTAGAAAGTGCTCAACCCCTGCCCGCGCCCACGAGGACCATAGAGCAACGCGATACCCGACGGCCCGCCAGCCGATGAAAAACACACGACCATGGTCGTGGCGGTCATCGGGCCGTGAATCCGTAATGCGATATTGATAAAGAGTCTTACACGCACGCACGCACATAAAACCACTGTCTCGGTCGATCCTCGGCGTTTCCGATTACGCGGTCCGAAACAATGACCGCGATGGTAACCGTATATACCATAACCCGTAGACCTGCACCCAATCGCCGTCACCGCTCGCCATGTACAACGATACGCAATAATGTATTATCATACTTACGCCCGTTTCGTTTATTTTTTTTTTTGCAGAGAAGAAGAGCAAGCACGTTCTGTTGACTCTGTTGACCCTGTTGAAGATCAAACTCGCCGCCATCCTTCCGTTCGCCATCGGTAAGATCGCCCTGATCGCCGGTAAAGCCTTGTTGTTGGGAACCATCGCACTGGTGCTGTCCCTGATCGGCGTCCTCCAGAAGGTGCTCAGCAAACATCACGAGAAGACCGTCACCTACGAGGTGATCCCACAACACCACCACGAAGTGCACGGTGGACACGACTCTTACGGCAGTGCCGGAGGCGCCGACATCTCGTCCGGCGGATACGGTGGCGGTTCTGCCAGCAGCGGCGGATGGGGACGCAGCGTCGACGCCCAACAGATGGCCTACAGTGCCCAAGCACCGCAGACATCCCAATAAACGCCCACGCCAAACGTGAGTTTCCGGTCCGGCTTTTGCGACATCCGCTGCCAATGCGACCCCTGACTTATCGGGTCACGCTCACATAATTTGCACACACACACACGCTCAAAGTTGTGCCGTTTGTTTGATTTTCGTTTTTACCGTTTCCAGTAGAAGTCCTCGAGTTGACGACGACCACGACGTATATGACAACACCATCATCGCATGTACCTACACCACCACATCGTGTCATACCGACGGTGCAGCTCACGCACTACAACCCCGACGACAATCAAAGTTCAAACGAGCCATCGAAACGCGAGCTACACCACACGCCAAAGCTCACTAAACTTATTTGTACATTATTTATTTATTATTTATATAATATTTATATTGATATATTTCAACATTGTTTGAAACGTTCATACTATATTTTGATGTTTTCGAAAAAAAAATTCTTGTGTATTTTATTTCACTCGCACCGATAGAGCATCCCTCGGCGACATTGTCGTCCGATTACACGTCGGCTATTATATACCGCGGTTGCAACTCATCCCCCGAGTCAATCGATGAATAATACGATATAATATTGTGTAGGTAGTATTATGGGCTACGCGTGAACAATACACGAGCTGTCCACGAAGACGCTTATCGTCGTGTCGTGTATTGGTATATACCTACTATGGTATACGACCAAATGTGTGACATCAATTGTACGGGACAACAACGATTACTATTGGCGTACTATATCATTATTGCCGACTGCCACAAATGTATGTTTTGTTCGTAAAGTCTCGTTTTTTGAACACTGGTAAAATACGGGTACAGGTAGGTGCTTACCACGGCTACGCATTATACAAATAGGAACCTAATTACATGGCACGAAATTCCCTCGAGAGAAATTCAATTGACGATAGGTATTAATTGAATATAACGCGTTTAATTTTAATAGGAAAGTTTTTAAATTGTATGGACATCGTAATAATATTATAGCCGTAAAACAAACACGGACATTAACGAATAACACGACTGTAATTTATATGCGATGTGTGTAATGTGTTCGTATATTACGCGATGACGATGCACATTTCACGACGTAAACATATTATATTGCAGTATTAATTATAGGTATATAACCTATAACCGTATGAAAAATGAAAAACGATTTCGGAACTATAAATTACCAGCTGCTGTTGGCTTTGAAAAGTCGCGATTAGCTGCGGGTACGATATAATATTATAAGGCGACGGAATAATAATATGAGCATATTATAATTGATACGTCACATGTTATTTACCGGCGTGAATATATTATCGTGTTATATTAGGGTCGTCGAATATTCTAGCATAGTGTTATTATTGAAAAAAAAAAAAATTAAATAAACTATGATAAAACTCGTTTTGGACTCTATAAATAATAATATGATAAGATATTATAATAATATATGCAGGTACACCTAATAATTATTTTTGATCGAGGATTTGTAGGTCAGAGTTAATGGCGTTATTCGAACTACGGTGCGCTGGACGTATTGGAATCATGTAGTTCTCGTTATTTAACGGGATATGGCTGCAGTGGATACGTGTTCGACAAAGTACGTATATGTGTGTAGGTACGTAAATATTAATTCGACGCACACCATACACGCGGTCATAGGTATATTATTATTATGTTATAAGAGTCGGGGGCCCCCGAAACGCAGGACGCTCGTACGCTACCCGTAATATTATTATACCATAATTATTATTTTTCTTTCGCGTCATGTGTGATGATTATGGTACCCGACATTATCGTATTATTATCGTATTGGAGACCTATAACCCGTGTCCGATTGGTTTCGAGCACCTATACCGAAGATCGTCGGTCCCGCGCCGAGTCTACCTCGTCGTGTAAAGAGACGAATATGTTTGTGCGCATATAATATACTAAAAAATCGATATTGTATCGATTTGCTATTAATGAAAGAGTCGTACGATTGAAATCACCACGGCTCGTTTCGAACCCCGAGTAAGCGTGTCTGTGAACTTTCACATATTTTCATTTCCATATACCTTTCGTTTTATAACATTGTCGTGTGTACGATGTACAGTGTGCAGCACTGCAAATTGTAATAACGCGTAAAAATTATTATTGGGTATAATTCCGCGAAGGAAAAAAGTGTTATATCCGAGTGATTATTATTGTTGGTCTTATCGATTCGATAATTTTCCGCGGTGTGAAATGGAGTCATCGAATGTTTACACAGTATCTATACAGTTGTTGGAGTGACGGAAAACGGGAACAAATGCGTGGCCAGTATAGAATGTTAAAATATTGTAAAAATTACGTACTGTTTTATTTACTCGCAAACGAATACACAATATATGATATAATATATTAATTTTGAACGGATAATAAAAAATACGCATCGTTGTTAGTCGTCACAAGTCATTGAAAAAAACATACGATAGACTTTAGTCTGGGTACCAGTTCGGCCATACGCAATGTCATAATATTATATTTTCAAAAGTCATTAGTTAAGACTTGTTTGATATTTGAAACGGTCCAAGTAATTATCTATTTCATATCGCTGCTAAATGGTTGTTGACGTTTTGGATTATTTTTGATTTTAATCTTCTTTACGGTCGCGTCAAACATCCATTTCTGCAGCCATCTTGGATGAAGGTTCCTCCAGTCCGGACCTCCACCAAAGGTTTCTACATATTTTTTCACCTCGTAATCCAACTCCCATCCTATATGAGGTCTTCCCAGTGGCCTTTTTTCTGTTGGAGTCTTTTTAAATACTATATGTGGTAAAGAGTCCCCGGGCAAGCCCCTTTGCCACCCCCCCCCCCCTTAAATCCACCAATGCAACCCACTGTAGTACCTAGTCTTCTACATGTGATCGTCTCCAATAGTATGTTGAGTTTATAAACAAATTAATTCTAATTCATAATTTTGTTTTAATAGTTGTAGACCATAGTAATAATTATATGAATAAAAGAGTACAGACATCGAATACATTTATTTATTTTTCTATCAATCTATTGTTAAAAATAAATCGTTTTCAAATAAAAAAAAAAAGTTAATTTGTAATTTTCAATTTTTGTAAAGCTTGAAAACATAATACAAGATACCTCATTGTTTTTTATAACTGAAATTAAAAAATAGTTTAGGATTATTTCGTATGAGCATCGGATTTTTCGTCCAAATTCGTCAAAATCTCGAAAATGTGCAAATTATTTTATTAGTATATCAACATATAATTATTAGTTGAAAATTCATTACACTGTATATATTACATAGGTATCTTCCTAAGGTTTGAAAATGTTGTACAGAGTCCATGCTGAAACTATTATAAAAAAAAAATGAGTGTGATTCAACAAATACTTTTAATGAACGTCTGTAGCTTTAAGATTTTGACAAAATTGGATATGCATGCATAAAATATCGATTTTAATATTGTAATTAAAAAAGTAGGTATTAATTTTAGAATACATAAAATTCGATGTATAAAAATCTAATACCTAATTAATTAGTAAGGCAGTGACTAAAGTAAATAAAATTTTAAGTGAAAAGAGTGGGGACAGACATTTTGCTAGGTATCTCTGTGTCACTTACTCACTTCAAGCCTCTACACTTTTTATCTAAACCTTAAATACTTATTAATTATAACTATATATTATGAATAAAAATAAAATTATCAGTTATTTCAAAACTGTATTATTCTCAGAAAAATATTTAAAAATGGTTTTTACTTTTTGAGATACTGATTGATTACTGTAAAAATAAACTCTAACCGCTATGTATATCATGGGTAGCCACGAAATAATTCCAACACATTTATAGTTATAGTATTTGCAAATATTTAAGTATTATTCATTACAATTAGGTACTTACTAGTTACTACTTACATGCAATTAACTTATCGAAAGCGAAATTTTTTAAAAATGAATATATTCGACCCAGGTGCGACGGTTTCATTTTGAATAATTATCCACCACTTATTTAAGTTGATATTATAACACGTTAAAGCCATAAGTATTTTAGGTAGGTATTGTATTCAAAAATATTAATATATTTATTATTTTTCATTCGTCAGAATAACCGTACCTATTATATTTTTTTCAAAACATTGTATACAATATTATTCTTTCTGTTAAATTATGTTTATTAATTAAAAAAAATTAATAACTATAAAATATGCTCTCATACAACGAGTAAGAACAAAATTAAATACGAACAGGACACAGTGACTGGATATTGGGCACTCGAGGCGGAAGCTAGACAGTGTTGCATTAGGAACGTTACATGCATTTGATAGGGACGATAAATCGTATTAAAATTCTGAACGTACCAGTTTTACCTAAAATTAATCAAGAAACGACTGATGTTGACACGCCTAGTGGAAAAAACTACTTAAACACTAAACAATATTAATTATAATTTAATATTATTATTATATTGCTATAAAATGTCACTATAAAATCGATCGTTGTTATATCCGTTATAATAACAATACATTAATATACGTATTACTCACTGGCTAATAAATTATTGCTATTATAATAGCACAAAAATAATACGTATTTGAGATAATAATAAAATATAGTGTTATGATTATAAATTATAAAACTATATATTGATTACATCTAACGCATTGAAAGTCTTGTAAAAGAGACTTTTTAAACGTATTCAATAACTGCAGATACAGATGCCTACTTATTTTGAAAAGTATTGAAAATACGTATATTATATGGATACTCAGGTGAAAAAAAAGTATCAGAGTACAAGTTCAAATACTTGAAGAAAGTATCTATAGATACTTTAAAATGTATATAAATACACTTTTTACCTTTTAAATCAGCAGGACCAATTTTCATGTTTTCCATTAATTTCATAGAGCATTTTAGCGTATCATTTAGGTACTACAAGTATACAACTATAAAACCCTCATCTGATTTTTTTGTCGAAATATTAGAATTTTTGGTTGAGTGTAATAAATTCACATTTAAAAAAATATATTTGTTTTTTATATAATTTGATTAAAATTAAAATAGAAAATATAATATAAACTGAATACAATAAATTGTTTGGTAATAATTAGTATTTGATTTTAAATACAGATACTTTGTTTAAGTACTTTTTTCAAAAGCGTTTAAAAAATATGTATTTGAGAATTAATTAAAGAATATTCGAATGCTTTTACTCAAATACTTTTCATGAGTACTTTACAAGAATGCTAATCTAATGTACCTACGCCTTTTACGAAGATTGAAAACTTATAACTTATGTTGCCTATACATTCCTCCGTATTGAGTATACCTCATGATATGTATGTTGGGAAGTATGCATTGCATTCCGTAACTAAAGGATTTTATAATTTTTAATAATATTGAAACACAACGAAACTGTAATATTATCATTCGTAGTGCAATTAAAATAGTAACCTTTTAAGACATAATCCTAACATGTTAATATGTTCTATTATACTGTTACAAATTTTGAAATTTTCAAGTAACCCGACATAATATTCTTTTCAAAAAAACAAACTTTTATTAAAACCCAATTTTAATTAAATCTTACTTTTATCAATATGATATTATTGTATTGTTTTTTTTTTGTTTTGCTTAAAACCTAGAACAATTTTACAGTGTTTATAGATTTGAATTTTAACACGTCGTAAGACATGCGCACAGGACTAATATTTATTGTATTGTTTTTAAACAATATTATAATACAATGTATTTTATATATTGATACTTTATATTTTTGTGTGTACAATTTTTTCGTCGATAAATAATAATATATTTTAATGACGTTTTTATTTTTTATTTTTTTTATCAAAATTAAAAAACTTTTAATTGACTTAATGTAACCGACTATTATTACAGTTAATTTTTAATTATTATCTTAACCATAAAAAAACAAGATTATAAATAATGTGATCTAATAATTACTACAGTAAAATTCGTTCTGCACTCGTTCTGCTTTTATGAACTAAAAAAAAAAAAAATCAAATACCTATACATGTTTTATTTAGAGCCATCGCAACCGACGAATATCAACATAATATATTATTATTAAATTATCTGTGCAACAAACAAAATATACCATGTCTGTTGTAATTATAATATAATATTTTACAATTTACGGTCAAAAAT
This sequence comes from Sitobion miscanthi, assembly GCA_008086715.1. NCBI lineage: Eukaryota > Metazoa > Arthropoda > Insecta > Hemiptera > Aphididae > Sitobion > Sitobion miscanthi. The sequence continues at coordinate 98,901,066 of CM017797.1, forward strand.
AACGGGTATCATTATTAATATAATATGATTATTATATAGGGCTGGCCAGCACATCATCTGATTTAATAATAATTATTCGCGTAGATATGGCATGGTTTCAGGTATCTATAAAAATTATATCGTCATTTTTTTCTTCTTAAAATATGTCAGATAGAATAAAAATAATCATAATATTCACAGCTCGTGTCAATATAATATTACTCGACGAGACATCAAAACTAATATTATTGCATCATTATGATGAGTTCGTTCTATAAGAAACGACCGTTGTTATACAGTGCCAATATTAATATATTACATTGTTAACGATACCTCCGTATCTATTGTTATTCGTTTGCGATTTATAAGTATATTTGAATTTTAAATTGGGTTAGAAATATAATAGGTAGGACAGGTAAGTAGTATAATACTATATTTTCAAAAATAACCACCCGCGTGTACGGCGAATGAGTTCAATATTAAAAACTACTTTTATCATTCTTATTCTGCGGCGATAATTTTTGGTATTTTTAATATAATATATATTATACACACGGTGATACTGGGCAAGAAAAACACATAATTTTGAGAACAGCAGAGACACGTTCACAAGTAGGTTATCAACCAAAATAACTCATCAGAAATCGACAATAATTATACTATTTGATTCGTAATAACAATAACTTATATTGTACCTACGACGTGCTTTTCATTTTGTAATTTATTTACTTCATTGAACCATCACAAAATTTCTAAAAATGAATTAATTTTTTCAACACATTGTTACTCATATTTTTGCACCCTGGAGTTTTAGATACGCAATACAAATATATATGCAATCCATCAAAGGTTTCAATACAAATATTATAATAAACATACTTTAAAAATATAGTATTCGTAATATTTGGTTATTAATTTAAACAATATATTAATAGAATATGTGCTCCCAATAACGTGATCATCGAATAACTCGTTAAAAGTTCGATTGAATTACAGAAAAATGTCTAACCTTATACTCAATACTCATAGTCCATAGATCAGTCCTGTCTATAATAGTGACGTTAAGGCCCCTGCAAACCCTAGTAATTTTTCATCAAAATGATCTTATCGACTGACAAAAATTAAAGTATTTCTAGTGGTTCGATTTAAAAAATGAAAGATGTTTTAATTGATCAACAAGTCTACTTTGCATCGGTCGGAGCATATTTTTATATTTTAGATATTTTTGAGTATATTCAATATTAAAAAATTGTAAATTTATAAAATGTAAAATATTTATCCTCGTCAAGAATTTGCTAAAATTGTAAAAGTGCTCCGACCGATGCAAAGTAAACTTGTTTACCAACACAAACATCTTTACATTTTTTAAATCAAACCACTAGAAGTACCTTAATTTTTGTCAGTGTGGCGGCTATTTCACGTCCATAAATTGATTTTGAATATTTGTATCAGTAATCGCGGGTACGAAATAATTGCCTAAGCACAACTCCTTAAGGCCCCTGCAAATGTGTCATTTTTAAGGAGTTGTGCTTAGGCAATTATTTCGTTCCTGTGATTACTGATCGTCTTTGTGTGTGTAGTAAATGATCATTAGTGTGTGTATACTCCCCTACCATGACCCGCGACCCGCATCAATTTACAATTCATTGTTATTTCTTATCTGGTTTATGGTCACACGCACGCACATGCACAAGTCATTTAAAGTCATAGATCAAAATATTCAAAACCAAATCAGAATCAAAATCAGACAACGTTAACTAACTTCAATTTTGTCAAAACAAATGTATGTTTTTGTAAAATTCGTTTACCTAGTGAAATGTATATGGTTATCGAGCTATTGACATGTGCATGCGCGTACGAGAGAGGATACCCGCATTTAATTTCACTCGCACTAATATCATTTACAACTAACTCATAGACCCCGGGCGGCTATAACAAATTAGAAATTGCCTAAATGTTGCCCCTTAAATAATAACCGTAGCGAGATCGATTAACGGTCAATTATTTCAACCAAAATTACCAATCTTTCGTCAATCATACCTGATTATGGACTTGATAATGCGATAAGACTTCTGAAAGATGATTTTAATTCGTTTCTAATATGTCTACTTGAGATCCACCAGGCCACATTTTTAAAATTTTGTTCCAAATTCCTATAAATCGCACTGATTATTTACAATTTATTCAATTTTCAATGTTTGTTATTCGAATTTTAAATTAAATATCTTAAAATGTGGCCGGATCAATCTCAATTAGACATATTGACGAATTCAAATAACTTTTCAGAAGTCTTCTTGCGATCTATCGGTAGGATTGACAAAAGTACATAAAAATGAAAATATTACATTTGTTATTACTCACTCGAGTGTGCGGGAGGGCTCCGCTATTTCGTTTACACTACAGTCACACAAACTAATGATCACTTATCACCAGGGCTCGGGACTCGTAGCACTTAAAATCATTTAAATAAGCGCTTAAAAACATCATTATAAGCACTCAAAAAAGTATTTAAAAAACATAAATTTAAGCAAAAATATTTAATAAAAAAAAAACCTTGTTTTCACATGATAAAGTAGGTACTAGGCATAATTTGTATAACTGCTAAAAATAATGATAAGGAAAAGTTTCTAGATAAAAAATCAAAAAAAATTAATGAATACTATAAAAAAATCAAATTTCACTTTCGAGACATTTTGCATTATTGTTTATGGATTTTCTGAAAAATAAAATGTAAACAATATTTACAAATAGTTAAAAAAATTGATTATTTAATTAAATCTAACCATCATTATTACATTGAATGATTTAATTTTGCATTTCATTTTAATTCTATCAAAAACAACTTTGCAGAAGAGAACCATGAGAAAGTAGAAAAATTGGTCAAAAAATCAAAAATAACCAGAAAAACTAGAAAAAAGCATTTTTTGAAAAATCCTTGAAAAAAGCGAAAAAAAGACACTTTAAAATTTTAAAATTAAACGTGCTGTACGTCCATAAAAATAAGCAAATATACTTTAAGTCCCGAGCCCTGATTACCACGCACACATTTACAAGACTCACATGCACGCAATTTGAACATTGCCTATTTTGAACTCCTTAAAAACTGTCCAATTGCAATGCCCTTAAGAGTCTGACCCTTAAGGTCAGAGGATGGAGGGTGCGATTAAGACGTGATTAAGTGACCGGTGCACTATATTATTATATACATAGGTATAGTCTTCGACCATAAAATAAACTAAGTAGATAAGTAACTTTAAAAAAATAAATAGTTTATATGATCGAAGGTTCATACTACCACGAACTATACGCCCTCTATCTTTGACCGATCTGAGTGTACAAAATGCTAGTCTATAAGTATAAAGGTCTATGGCAATTTTTTTCCTGAAAAATTGAAAAATAATAATAAATAATTTATAATAATATAAAAATATATTATCGTTTCCCGCATTTCCGCCAATGAAGTTTTGTTGTTACGTATTTTCCTAATAATTATTAATTAATATTGTCATTACTCATTTGTCAATCGTGCGCCACCTATATATTTTAACTACAACTTACAAGTAATATTAATTATATAATATTTAAAAATACAGGTGATTTATTTTCGGGGAAATACACTCTCCCGCATAAATACCAATTTGATATGTAACTACGTTATTTTTAAAACAAATATTGAAATATCCGTATTGATATTTTGAATAGTTTAATTTTAAATTTTAATACAATAATACATTGATGTAACCGTATTGGTAAATGTAAAATGATAATGATAGGTTTCCTCATCTATTTTTTAAAATTGTTTTTTTTTACATAGACTATTTTAATTTTAAGCGTAAATACAATTTTTTAATTTTCCAAAAAATTGGTTTTTTCGAAAATGTATTATTTTAATATTCTCCAATTTTTCCACGCATTCCGAGGGTCTAGAAAAAAACGGTTTTTTTCCGAAATTTTTCTCGAATTTTCCAGCATTTTGATCCCTACTTATTTGTACATTTTTACACAAGTTTTAAGACTAATTTTATGGTTTAGAGAATTAGGACAAATTGTAGGTATTGTAGGTTGTGGATTGTGTGTAGGTTAGCATATTTGGGAGAAGGTGTTATATTCGACCCCCGAAATTACGCCACTGGCTTAAGTAATAGATTTTAAAAACAATCGCCCATGATTAATATTATGTTAAGGGCAACAATAACTGCCACTCAATACCTAATATAGAAACCCATATAAATCTATAAATTAACTATTTTCTTAATGAACAACTTCATTCCAGAAAAAAACTTACCATAAAAATACAGTAAATAAAAATTAAACTGCAAATTGTATACCAATAATTATATTGGTCTCACTTCATTCCTATACGTCTTCATAGCTTATACATAAAACATTTAAATACCTAGTTTTGATACTAATAGTAAGGTTATTTCAAACACGACTACATACTTATCGTTCGTAAGTGATCTCGAACTGAATCTATTTTATTAGTTCATAATTTTATATATATTTTGTTGTTTTCTATGAACGTTATTTTGCCTATACTTTGCACCGTATGGTGATAATTTTTTATCGCATGTTGTGAAGTATTCCTAAAACAGCTAAGGGATTCACTACTCGTTAAAAAAATTTATTAAAAAATATAATATTTATATAATATTTTTTTTACTTATCTCAAAATTTTATATCAGAGTTTATAATAATTTATTTTCACTCGCTTCTTTTAATCCTCAGTATTTTGATACAGTTATAAACTTTGGTGGTGGTATTTTATCCATGAGAATAATAATTGTCGATCTAGGAATAGTAATGAACGGATATACACACAGCTTGGCATTAGAATATCTAAAATATGGTCAAATGTATATTCATTTCGATGTAGAAGTAATGGTGCATTGTTATGAAAGAGTGAAATGCGATGGAGATGAAGATCATTCATCCAATATTCCGATGTAATATTATAAATATTTTATTTTAAATGCTAATAATATATAATGTTCTACGTTCGTATTATTTTCCAAAATCAGATGTTTTATATTAGAGGTATAAACACTCAGCTAGTCAGTTCGAAAACAAAAAAATATTGATGGGGCTTTGGTGAGTGAAGCGATCGAAGGGGCAGAAGGCCCCCTTGTATTGGTAATAATTATAAATAAAAATAAATACAAATTTAAGTTGTTAATTAAATAAAACTGATTTTACCTTACAATTTATTTGATATATTCAATAAGGTATCTAGATACATTTATCTAACTATAAATAATATTATATAACACAATTTTATTAAGAAAACTGCACACCACGTGAGTTTCCAACGAACACAGTATAAAAATTCAATAAAAATCATAATTAGGTCGTTAGGTGTTTACGATATTCAAAAATATTAGATTTGTGGTGAAATTAAACATCTATTAGGTAAAATACACAAAAAAATAATTTTAAATTAAACAATAAATAAATAATACAATTTGTTGCATATATCCCTGAAGTTGGTAACCTACGGATATAAGTAGGTAGTTTCAGGGGCGCCCGCAGAAAATCAGCTCAGTGGGTGCAAAATTAAATTTATGTTATACATACATATAGGTAGTCATATATTTACATTATTATAGATTAATTTTTTTGATCATTAAGAAAATCCCAGTGGGTGCAATGGCACGCAGTGGCCCCTCTCTGCGGGCGCCCCTGGGTAGTTAGCTACATTTTACAATACTGGCAATAACATAATTATTGTGTACAAGGAAAAGCTTTAATATTACTGTTTGCACAATAAAATTGTACAAGCCTAGTAAATACCAATAACAGGTAGCACTGATGATGCACATTTATCGGGTTAACTATTTAATCACATCATCAATATTATATTATCATCATATTACTGTCGTTTATCAGTCTTAACTAGTCTTATGACAGTTTCCAAACCTTTTGAACACTCTGTGTAATATAATAATACCACTGTTCATACATCTACGAACATTATCTACCGTAATATCAACAGATAAATAGTTATCGACATCACAGGTCCAGCCATTAGGAATGAGGTCTTTGATCCAAATATTTATTCCCGCTGTTAAAATTTATAGAAATGTATAATATATCCATATCCTGCTGCTTTCATCATCCAAACGAGTAGTTTTTACAATATTTTGTGATTCGAAACACACTTGTCACTCCTATTTTAATCCGTTAAATATTTTTTATTGTTATAAAAAAAAAATGAATACAATGTCACTTTTTAAACGATAAAAAACATTTTACTGTCAAAATCGATTCATTCTTATTGGAATGTATCCCATTCACCAACATCCGTATACGAACCAAATTATTACTTTTTATAGAGAATTAATTCGAAAACTTTCATTTTTATTCATAATATTATCCGTCGATTACTCAACATAATCCTATATTTTAATTCGGTATACCTACGTGCATTAACTATTCTAACAAAAAAATCGATTATTTTCCAACCCACCAATATCCATTGACTTATGAGTTTATCGCCTATATACTTGATTTAATAGTGAGTCTCATTCACTATAACAATTTTATTATGTAGTTAAGATTTCGTGTAATTAAGTTGGATAAAAATCTATATACCTGTGTGGCGATGCCTGTGTCGATTTTTTGTACCGCTTTAGTGGATACTGGAAGGAAAAGGGATCGGAACGCGGCGGCGGAGCCGTCTCTGCGTTATCACCACTTCTTATCACTTTTAACGATTTTTTTCTAAATTTTCAAGATTTTTTCGTTTTTACTTCCTTTGAGGACTTCCTGCGTCTCTGCTCGGACCTTATTCGCTTTCCCCGCTAAATTTACTGGCCACGCGCGGCCGTACTCTGTTCCCGGCGGGCCAGCCGTGGCCGAGATAACGTGCAAACCGAGCACCGCCGTCGCGAGTGTTTTTTGCCGTTTTTGTTGAAGAGTCGAGTTTTAGGCCTTTTCATCACGTCTGCCCTCCCCGTTGATGACTTATTCGCGTTTCCCCGCTAAATTTATAGGACGCACGAAGTCGATCGCGAAGAGCTCGGCGTCGACACGATTTTAATGATTTTTCGATAATTTTCGACTCAAGTCGCATTGAACCCCCCTGTTGGACGTCGGACCTCCCCGTTGAAGACATATTCGCGTTCTCCGCTACATTTATTTACACATTATTCAGGCATTAATATATGCGTCGGAGGGTTAGAGTTTTTTTTCGCGAATCTCTTGTTTTTGACGTCGGAGGGTTCGAGTTTTTTCGCGAATCTCTCGTTTTCGACGTCCGAGGGCGACGTAGCCGGTCGTCAGCTGTTCGACGCGGTCGGATCGCCCGATACAACGCCCATTGACGGACGCTGAAATCGTGTTCGGAATTCGCCGGGACGCCGAAACGGTTTAAGAGTCATTGATTTGACTCCAGTTCTCAACTCGGTAGGTAAGTAGGTATAGGATAAGTAGTAGCAAGTGTATTTTAGTACAACATGTATCGAATTCGAACCATTGTTTCGGTGGACCAATTTTTTGTATTTTTCGATACTTTAGAGTTAAATTATACACTTATGTGCGCACTACTCGGGGTCCACGATCTACCACAGGTAGATTTCTTACCTGATAATATACAGCTTGTATAATAACAAGTGAATCTCATGAACAAAGCTGGTCGGGATGGCTATACATTAAAATATAATATCATTAACAATTAAAAAGACATTCTATAGCGTGTTACACTCAAAAGGACAATCACAAAAACCTAGCAATACCGTGTCAGTTAAATATTATATTATATATTTATAGCTACAGAATTATCATAAAAAATGTTCCAAAATGGAAAATTTATAAAATAATGATACCGTAATATGTCATGACGTCGTGTTGTTGGAAACGGCGTAAACTGAAAAACAGTTTAACAGTATATTTATGTTTTAATTCTTTTAATCAAATATTGTGTATTAGGTACTTGCACAAATACGTGCTGGTATGTAACAACACAGAATAATATTATTATTGCATTAGATAATATTTTGTTATAGTTGAGATAGATTTGAAAAATTTGTTTTAGTCGTTGATGACGTATATTTTTCATGATGCATTGCTATAAACTCGTAAACGAATCGTTTTAATCCGTCAGGATGTTTCAAATCTTAAATCTATTTATCAAAACTAGTTTTCAGATTATTAAAACAATAATTTAAAAAAATACAAATCGTTCACAACATTTTTTATTTAATTAAAATATATATTCAATCGATTAGGATAAAATTATTTACCCAAGGCATAATAATATTATGGTTTTGTTGGATCAAAGCCGATGCATCGTTGTATATATATATACATTACACGATTCATCAATTATGCGCAATTTACTGTAACAGTATGTGGTAAACAATTTATATATTTTTATGATAACCCACACAACGACTGGTAACTCTTAAGTAAAAAGTGTGTTGTGATCCAGTACAGAAATTATGAAATTAGCTGATTACAAGTTGTGCAGGGTAAAATAGTTAAAATATTAAAGGGATTGAAAATACTTTATAACAAAATTGATCGCATCTATAACTTATTGAAATAATATTTAAATTATTTTATTTACATTTTAATTATTTGTAATTTATTACAGTATAAAGACCATAGGCAAGAAAAATATCGAAACTTGATTTATTTACAATAAAAATGCTATCGATCATTATTACTGGTGCGGACAGTTATAATGTCTATAGCGGGAATCCGAAGTTATTCGAAAATATAATAATTTAATGGTGCGAAAATTTCATAATAATATATAATAATATAATACATAGGTTATAATACAAATAATAGCTACGATGAAATATTTAAATCATTGATGTTGATTTTTTTTGTTGGTCCGTTTCACTTTTATTTAAAGAATGACAGAAAACTGAAAAATAATATTACAATCAAAATTCGTATTTATTATTTCACTTTTCTACGAATAATTTTTATTAAATAACGGCATTGTTTATGAACGCGGAAACACGTGTTGAATGCATAAGTAATAGGACCTTGGGAATGTAACAAATCAAAATAATATATGAACGTTTGGACGCATGCATTAATGGTGACGAACCGGAACATATTTTGTGTCGTCTTCTGAGACATATATTTTTTGTGATGAAAATATTCTATGGATAAAAGTAAAAGTAAACAATCCTGGGGAAATGCAATGAAGGAAATATTTCAAAACGATTAGCTGCCTTTTATGGCTTTCTATAATATGTGAGTTGAATGACAAAAGTTAGTTAACCGTATAAGAAATCCGTAAGTGTTAATAGAGACTATATGAGACATTGAGACTAGAATATTATTATATATATATATATTATACATTTAGCTCTGCTGTTAGGTATCTAAAATGTGTGTGTGTGGTTTTTTTTTTACTGAATCATGTGAACCATCTGTTCTCATCTTTAACATCAACACAGATATTGAAAATCGTGTAGTCAATCAATTACTACGTATTTCTAAATTGCAGTCAGAATACTATAATTATTTGAAGAAAATTGGAATTTATTCAGCGATACAAAAATGTAATGCATTTTAGAAATTATACAGAGTTCATATAATGAATAGTCTAAATAGAATGGGAGCAAATAATATTTATTTAACTCAATTTATAAAATGTTTACTTTATTCCTAACGTTTTACTATTAAAGATAGGTATCTGAAAACTGGAATAAAGTTATTCACCAATCACTAATCAGTAGTTGTTGTAGCTTTCCTCTTGAAATGTGGTAAATACTTTAAAGTAACGCAGCGTTAAAATCACCGAGTCATTGGATTTAAGTCTCATTGTTGACGTGTAAGTTAGTATAGTTATTACTTATTAATAATAGTAAAAGAGTGATGACAAACTTTTTTCCTACCTTAGTTTTAGCACCATAGGTGAAAATAAAGAAGTGCTTAGGGGGCTTAGCCAGATTGATTGAATTTAAGCCCCCTTCCCAATATTTATCCATATATTTAATGTTGTTCTAAAATAATCTAATATTAAATTATAATGTATTAGTGATACATTGTGCTAAACAATGTATGAGATCAACCATTCTACGAGAACCATTTAGTAGTTTAGGGTTGGTTAATATTGAAAAGGTCGTTAATATAATATAAATAACTTTTTTTTTTTGGTTCATATGTTTTTTTATTCAATCTGTTACAAAAAAGAACAATTAGAACAATTGATGTTTTATAGGGTAAAATAAATGAAAAAAAAAAAGGCAGATTAGACAGACTGTAAAGGCCTCCCAGCGAGGTACTACGACATGAGTAAATATTAATAATAATATTATGTTACAATTTATATGTTTATTGTATAACATAAATGTATATGTACCTACGGCATTTATATAACAGGAAAACGAGATTAATATCGAATATTTGCTGGAGATTGTTTTAATTAGGATTATTAAATTAAACTTAAAAATATAAAGAAATTAAGAAATTAAGTATACTATTAATTATATCAATTAACATGTATTATTGTTTACATTTAAAAAAAACTTTAATTAAGAAAGAACCCATAGTACTAATGTGCAAAACACACTCATAAAAGTAGAACTACCCATATCGTAATTTAAATGAAACGAAATTAAGCATATCAAAATTATAGTAGCTGGTATCGGAATTACCGTGCAAGTCTTGAAACAGTAGTTATAGACTATAGTTGTGGTTATTGTGTATAACTTTTAGAATTTGAGTGGAGCGAGGAATGTATTTTTTTTTTTTAATTATGGGTGATACGGTTACAACTTGAAACACTTGATTTTAGTTATTTTTTCGTGATTAATCAAATGTAAATCAGAAAAACTAACAACCCACTATTACTCAAATTGTAATTTTAAAAAAGCACACAGTGAGATTTTAAAAAAATATTCAGGCAAATTGTAAGCTATATTTCAATCGTTAATTAATTCCTAGGCACCGTGTCTTTCGCTAGTAATTGTTTTTTGTATCTATTCAACAATTAATTGTGTAATTGCATTAAAATTGAATACATTCATTACAATATCAAGCAGAGACTTACTCAATGACTATAGAGCAGGGCAAGATCCCCGATATTTTTAAAAGTTCATTTTCGTTAATTATTATTTATTACAAACTATGCTGACATAAAGTAAATAACTGCGGTGTAAGTACCTATCTATTTAATATTGATTGATAACTTTATTTTAAAATGATCACGAAAACCTTCTACCTAACGTTTTATTTTAATAATATTAGTGTAAATTGCATCATCGAAACAAATCATCAAACATTATATAAGTTGCCATTTATTGTGACATATTAAGCAGAAAAGTATTTACAAAATAATATATTGTCAAGTTTAAAAAGTATGCTTAGGTACAGCGGCCAGTATACCGGAAGATGTATACAAAACAATAATACTGTTAAAAGTCGTTTCAACAGTTTCAATATAGCTGGTGGTGCATCGATGCAATATTCTTCGGAATTTTTATAGATTCAATAGCATAGCATTTTTAGTTAATGATTGATTTAAGTAAATTTTGTTATTTCTTTAATTTTCGAACAACGATTACCTATGGATAAAACAATAGTATTATAGAGTAGGTGGGCGCGCAGGTACAATATTATACTAATGTCATAATTTGCTAAATATTACATTCGACGAAGCAATAATCCATTGAGGCATTTTATCCGGGGTTATCTTTCCAACAAAAACATACATCACGAGTTTTATTTTGACTGTATTATTTTCTTTATCGGTTTAATCATTTCACGATATCGGGTATCACAGAGTTTTCAATTTTCGTATATAAAAACACAAATAATATAATATGAAAATAATTCCAACATTGTCGTCAATAAATTGCGGTGGTCGGCCTACTCCCGAATTCCGGAGTTGTGAAATGCGTGTGCCGCGCAGTTTCAATTAAAAATTGATCGGTTTTCTTTTTTAACGAGTCGTCGTTCGTTCGCGGCTATAGGTATACCTTCTATACCCGCGAACAGGTTTGTGAATGATTTGCGCGCGCAGAATGAATTTTCCATCAAAATTTGATTTGCACATGACGGTTTCCTTTCATAGCTGTAACTTGTAATATACGTAGGCACCTGTATTATACCACTCTGACGGTGCATAGACCTGCAGCACAGCTATTATTTTGTAGTACGCGTCGCCAGCAATCACCAACTATGCGTATTATCATACTATCACTGTCGCGTACAATGAGTGTCAACAAGTGTGTACATTATTCGACCGGCAAACGATTTTATGCGTTCCATTAAAATAATAATAATTTGCGACGATATTCATACTGTTGACTGTTACTATTATAATCGAATTATAACGAGGGACAGTTCCTCGTCTTTGGGCGCGTGCGCGCGCGAACGGAAAACGACGTCGTTTAGAAAATAAATTTGACGTTCTGTTTTTGTTCGCATCGTTCGAATTTTAACCAAACGTGGCACCACACACGTACCGTAAATATAATATTTTCACCGGCTACGAAACCGATCGTCTTTTACGGAGACGGACGAGACACGTCGTGTCATTTTCGCGGTCGGTTGTTAATTATGTGCACCTAATAATATAGTCTAGACTTGTATAAGACCGAGTTTGTGTAGATCCTATATGCTTAAAAATACTATAATACAAAAACCAAAAAGTCTAGGAAAACCGTTAAGTAATCGATTTGTTTTACATTTAAAAAACAGTTATATTAATATAATAAGCATATAAACATTTTATACTTTCAGAAAAAAATACAATTTTAATTTTAGTGCGTCATAATAATACGATTTGATCACAGTATTACATTTATGGTTTTTAAGTCGTATGTGAACTATTTATTGTGTAAATAAATACGTCATATTATATTTCTATATAATTTCAATATCGGATCGCGTCTGTATATGGATATCGTGCTAGCCAGATGTATTTCCGGTTAAAATTCAAACCACAGTGTTCACACACATACCTACTATATATTTAAGTCATCGGAGTTCGTGGATCAGTATTGGATGTGAAAACAAATTGGCGTTCCTATTAATACGATCGTAATAACTATTGAAATGTTAATTTAGAGGCCGCCAGACTTGTAAATCATAGTAACATGTCTCTGCTACTGCTGCGATGTTTAGATCCAAAGTTGTGGTCGTCGTGGCGGGAAGGTTTTTTCGAACCAATTTAGCTAATAACTCGAGTTGATTTAAAATAATCAATATCATTACTCGGTAAGCGTTTCTGATCAAAATGCACGAGTTAATTTAATTAGTTAACATTGAACAAATTTCTAAATCCGATATCAAGTGCTGGACAACAATACATTGAATTCAGCTTAAACGTGGTCTGCAGTGAGCTATAAGCACATTGAAAATTCGTTGCCAAAATCAAGCCTAATAATGTCGTTCTTTTATGCGCGAGTTTCAATCGAAATCGTGAGAATTCCCCTCCGGACACTATATGGACCATTATATTATAATTTAATTATCAAACCGATATCGAGGCCATATTATATTATAGTATAATATCGCATATTATTATCATGGTTACAATATGCATACTCACGTTTTAGATAATTAATAGATACATGAAAAAATTGATATCGATATTTTCGCAAAAACAATTATTAATATGATAATCTTTATGAATAGCTGTTGTTCTATAAAAAAAAATATTGTTTTACAAGTGTCAGGTTGAGTTTTTAGTGAATATGTACTTATTATTTTTTTGCACGGACGGTTGAATCCATATTTTACAGTATATTCTAATCCCCTCTCTCTCTATATACATATTATTTGCTTTTTTAATTCGGCTATATGTGATTATTAGTTCATTGGTAATCATTTAAATTAAACAGACAACCACGCGTGAAACTGATCTCATTATCTCTAGGATAGTCATCGTGACGTCGTTGGTCCGGAGATGAGTGCACTATAACGAGTCCGCTCGTACCATTCGAATAATTTATGTTTATTTTAAAACGGTCCGTCGGAACTTATCATTATATATATTTAATTTCGTGACTAATTATGTTTATGTTTATTCGACGAGTTTTACACCTACATCTTATGCGACGATCGATCACTCTTGTCCGTTTACATTCGCGAACGACCACACGCTTCGGTGATCACTGATTGTTGATTTCATTTTTTATCACCACTTAATGCTAAGTAAATAATAAATGCATAATATTTATTCGCGAACGTCGTCGACGCTGTTGATCACCGTTTGTCCGCAAAACGTACAAATTATTATAATATGTATAATATTATACGGGGATAGATTCACCCCGATGTTTTACTTTAATCAACTCTGATTTACAGTATTTTTAAAATATATAATTGAAGACCGTTTTTTCTCGTACAACTGTCTATGGATGGCCCATCCATGTCCTATAGCTATCCGCGTACAATCGTTTTGAATTTAGAAAAATGTATACCGTTCGGTTATCACTAACACAATATGGCAACAACAATAAATAAAATGGAAGACAAATCAAAACTATTATTTATTGTCTTCGTATATACACACGACTGGGAAAGTGGGAAACTACCAGCATACAATAATAATAGTAGTTTTGAATACACGCAGAGGGCGTACAAAGTTTGATCACGCACGTGCGATCTATATAATACACGCATATCATGTTTGGGTATGTCGTGTATTACGGAAGTCAGACGATGTTAAACAGCTCCCGAAAATCGTTTGTATGCACGACCACGGTGTCTTAGCAAGCATACCATTACAATTATTGCCATTATATACTGGTTTTTCATGGAAAGAAAAAGTTTCCGTCTTTGGACGTCTCGATGTTTTTCTAAATCTCGGCGTGACGAATAAAAAATACGTTTCAATAAGCATTAATTACGGACCATCTTATTATACCGTCTTCTTTATCACCGTGTTATTATCACTGTGCGAGAATACCGGACGGTTCTTCCCCCACTCCTTTGAGGAGTAGCTCGTATTATACTTCATAATATTAAGTAGGATAGTCCGGTGATTTCGTTACAGGGGATCTTTAGAGGAACGCATTAGTCGATCGTATTGAAAATTAATTATACCAATATTGGTTGATTGCGTGCGTAATCTTATAAGCACACTTTTACGCTTTACTATAGGTGGTGGAATTTTTGAAACGAAACAATTTAAAAAAAAAATTGTGCTACAATATACACTTTGACAGAAACGGCCGGGGGTGTCGATATGGATGAGTAGTTCGTATTTTATAGGTGCACGTATTAAAATGTATTTGTTTGATGTTTTTATACAGTTGTCTAGTAACTATTGGACAATAATCTGAGATGGAAGTAATACTATAGTGGTTTCTACCTCAGTCTTGATACCACACAGAAAAAAGGTCGTTTATTCTTACATTAGGTTAAAGAAATATTGAAAACACATAGACACAATTTTCTGTAAAAGTTCCGATTTCGATGACATTTATCGAAACTATGAAAATAGGCTAACTGCCTCTGTCCAAAATATATAATATACAACAGATTAGGACAGTTGATAAGCAGCGGCGTATACACGTTCCGTTTTTGTTTAGAAATTGACTGAACTGTCCTGGCAGTTAAGGCTAGTCTTAACGTTTACACTGACTATAATATTATGTCAAATTATTATTATTATTAGTACAACAACTGTATTTAGCTAATAATCTTGGGTATATCATTATATTATAATATGAGAATATGCCCTAAACATACTAACCTAAATTTAATAATAACTGAACATATTTATATATTTCTGTCAAATTTATTGTACGAATCTGTAGTCGTTCATATTTTCAAAATTTGCCATACATATTATTATTACGAGTTATAACAATTTACAAGGATATCGAATGTTCCCTTAACATAAATTGTTTTTCAATAATTAATAATTATTATTAACTAGTACACAATATAGACAAATTACAAATTTTATACAGTTGTACGCACAATATTATAGTCTTCAACAGTTACTATACCGCGGCTTTCAATTTTTCTGTAGCCGGCAAATCACTATTATTATTGTGATAAGAAACTAAAACAATACCCGAGCACATGACCAACTGTGAGACTTCCTTTCATGTATTTTTTCACATTTGTTAGTTAATATACAATAGTCAATAAGTTACAAATTGCACTTAAGTATTGTACCTATATTTTGTATATTTTTCATAAACAAAGCCGATTAAAGAAAGCCTGTTGAAGATAAAAATTCTTAAATTATTTTGTCGTTCAAAAATTAGAAAATTAAAATTTTCAATTTTCAATCATAATGCTTGAAAATATTGTAATATAAAGTTTCTTGAAAGTTGTTCTTCAAGAAATTAAATATAAAAAATACATAGTCACAATTTTTTTCCAAAACCTATTTTTACCATGTCAAACCTATCCGTACTATTCTACGGTTATGCTATGTTACATGTTGGGGTGTTCACTTACAAATAGTCATATGATGTGATATTTTTGGACATAATTATTTCTATCAAACGAATTCAGAAATTACTAATAACAATATAAATATAATATAATAACTTCAGTTTACCTCAAAAATAGACGGTGGGGCCCGTCTCTTTTGCTCTTTTGCTTAGAATAGATTTTTCCTGTACAATATCATTGAATTAAAAATAATTATCACATTCATTATGCGTCATGAGTGATGACCTACTGAATGACGAGCCTACACTGGAAACCAGCTATACCGTGGAAGAGTTACCCGGTTTTTTGAAAATAAATTTTACTACCCGTCGGAAACCATTATAACAGTATTTCATATTATATTCATTAATGCGTTGTTCCGACTATTTTTTTTATTACTATTTTATACGATCAAAACGATGTGGAAACCGCACTCGTCGTGGGAAACGTTACTATTTTTTGTTGATGTTTTGACGGTATTAATAACCACAATACTATAGCTACACAGACCATATGAAATTTTTTAATTTCCATAATATAGTCTGCGATAGCTATTACTAATTATATTACGACTGTGGGCAGCATAGTATCCACCGAGAGTGTTTAATTCACGTCGGTCGTAATGTGTATGGGTACCTAAGTATGTATGTTTATTGTATTATATAGTACACACGCGACACTAATTCAATTATTATTGCGCAGACTTTTTGTTTCGTTCGCATGTAAACATAATACGTTAATAAAGTACACGATAATATATTGTACAACATGTTTTCAGGTATTATTATAATGCGTAGTTTATACTATGCCTACATGCGTTACTTCCGATTTCTTGTGACCCAATTCCGACACCCGTGTAAGTATACCTAGCACACACAAATATCATGTCCCGTGCTTTGTGAAACGAGATATTGTTTGTTTTCGCGCATAGTATTTAATTATACAAAGGCGGCGAACATCGCTACAGGGAATCGCATTTTTCTTAATTAGGAACTGGCGCACGCATTGTATTGGGGCCCCCGAACACAATGAACGACGACTATTTTTTCTGGTACGCGTAATTGAATGTGTAATTTGCTTACGAAAACAGACCTGGAGCCGCTGCTGGTAGGTGGGCATAGAGGCAGCCGTGGCCAGGCAGGTAAAAATGATATCCGACGCGGATATTAAAAAACACAGACAGGTATGTGAAAACGTCTCATATTATTGTAGGCATTTTCTAACTTGGCTGGACTAAACGCGACTTGGGACGGCGCGTATTTATTACAGTACGTCTAAACCTATTTATCAAAAAAAAAAAAAAATTAAAACTTTGAAATAGTTTGTTGTCATTGTGACAGTAATAGGTATACATAATAATTATATTATTATTAATTGTGGCTAGAGCGCCATCGGAATAATATCAAACACGACAAAATGGTTTCGTGGTTATACGCGTAATTATTACGGCTGGCGCGATCGATTATTACAACTATATAGGGTGTTCCCTTTTCCTTCACGAAAGTGTAAGCAACCGACTTGGCGACTTACGATATTTCATATACTTTGTATAGTATATTATATACTGTTTTAAAGAACGATGTAAATATTATATTGTGATACAGTCGAGTTTATTTTTATTCCCCTTGAGATACGAGTTATCGAGTCTCGACTCTATAACTGTGGCATAAATATCATAAGAATGTACTATGATGTATTTGGTATTATATTATGTACTATTGTAGAAATAAAATATTATTCAAACGTATGCTAAACGATGTGTAGGTATCTTTTTTTAAGATCCCAATGATGCGTGCAGTATACAAAACCAAAAATTATGATGTACGAGTTGAAAATCAATTTAATAATTTATTTTGATCATAACTCGAGTAAGTATAAATAATATAATTGGTTGTTGGAAAGAACGTTTGACTCTAAATGAATAACATAATCTGGTATTTTAAACGAAATAGTTTTTGGTTAATAAATTCTAGTTCGAATTTATCAACTAAAAAGTAGTTATCGAAAATATACAATTGCTCTGAATTGTAATAATACAATTATTTTTTGATGAATTATGTTATTTTATATCGTACAATTTATTATTTAGCGACTAGTGACAGCTGTTGAACAGACTATTTCGTATGGCTAAACGTTTTGATTTCCAACCCAAAAACACCAAGTAATATAATCATAAATAACACAAGATAATAATGCATAGCATTTGTTGTGAATTATAATGTATAAATACCAGCAATTTCACATAACAATATTTTGTTAAACGGACACATTTCGGTTTTTAATTGTTTTCGCATCTTTATTATAATCTTCGTAATAGTATGGATAAAGTATTGGTATGCTAAAATGATGATCCAGTTTTAAAACCACGTAATAAGTAGTACGAACTGTATTAGATAATACAACTTACAAAAAATATAATATTATTGATATCAACAACAAATCATTGCATGAGCGTAAAAAAATACGCGGAATCGTACGAAAATTTTTAAAATCATAGGATAATCGTTGAAAAGTTCAATGATTTAAATTAAATATATATTCATTGTCATTCCGTCAATGTGTGTTTTAGATCCATGGTTAAGAGGCCAAAATAATTTGAAAGAATTCGGGCCATCGGAATTCGGTATTATTGAATACGCCCGATTGTATATAAAAATACACAAGTTGTACAGCACATGCGCTCACTGATAAAACCAAACATTTAAAAATTATCAAAAAGTGTGTATTACTGTATTCCCATCTCCTCTTCAAAACCACATATCAATCCGAGGTCTGTAGTCTACAGTATTTCATGTTACCTTTAAAAGTAAAACATACGTATAACAGATTCAATTTAGTATATTTTGTACCTGCGATATGTTTAACGTTTATTTATTCATATAATGTGATCATGATGATATGAAATGTTAGTAATTAAAGAACACTTTACTTTTAACACCTATATAAACAATAGGATATTTGATTATCTACTATAAATCATAAATTAATAAATGCCTATATATGATTCATCCCATAAAAAGAAAAGCAAATATTTAATAGATAATACATAATAATTGTGCAATAATATTATTTGATCACGGACAACAATTAATAGTGATTATAATTCATATAACTATATAATATGCTTATATAAAATGAGAACTACATGTATGTAAGCACACACGAAATATTGGGATTTTAGTGTTTTCACCGAGTAACCGTTAATCCTAAGTCTTCTCCAACGATAAAAAAGTTTCCAGCAACAGTTAAAAATAGTGAAAATACGGGAATTATATTTTTTTACCGGGAGAACGCTTTCTCCCGCGTTAAAGTCTCCATGGATATGCCTCTCCGTGATGATCAGGTACCCATTAGTTGGACACTTGGACGCGGGTTCACGCTAAAAGCTTTTAACGTAGGTACAACTAATGCGTTTGGTCTGATAATAATATGTACTTTTCATCGAAATCTTAAGTACAATAATAGTTATAAGAGTGACCCAGAGAACGATGAAATTGCGTTAACATATATGGTGAAGGTACTGCTGCACATACATATAACAGTGAAAAATCAGTGTGTTTTATTATATTATTATAAACACAAATTAAGATGATAATAATATTGTGTTCTCACCATCGTAATGTCACCATCGTCGAAGTCGGTATCTTCTTCGTTTCACGAACGCACACACATATTGCGAGAAAATCGATTTGACAATGATCGGCGAAACGGTATTCGAATATTATGATAATGACGTCGTCCACATACATTAAATGCTATGCGAAAAACGAAAATAGGAATAGATAGTGAAACGAAAAATTTTATCGAAAACATTCAAAAACTATTCACACGGTATTATTTTTGTGTGTACTTAAGTGCGAAAATGGCCGGCGGCGGGTGCCCATCATACATGGCCTCCTCGCGACCGCACACACACACAAGCACAGACAATGTATTACATATATAATAGGTACCTATATATATTATTATTTTTCTCTCTCTCTCTCACTCTCTTTTATATTATTTTTCTTGAGCTCTCCACACACGCACACACACACACACACACACCGGTCAAGCTCCATTTATCGTTTGACGATGACAATGGACGACGCCGATGATGGGCGACGCGAAAAATCGTTATTATCGCGTCGTCGTCGTCTTCTCCTGGTGGGACGACGCAGTTTAATTATGTTCGACGGGAAGTTATCCGGATGTGTTGTGTGCGTGTGCGTGTGTACGAGCGGTCGCGTGTAGGGCTGTCGGCTGGAAAGTAGCCGGTGAAAACAAATCTGGTGGGGAGAGTGGGGCGCCGTATAAAAATCCTAAGGACCGCTGTGCAGGACAATTCGTGGAAAAACCTCGTGCGCTCAGCTTACCACCGCAGTCGTGTAGTTATTGCGATCGTCGTCGTCGCCATAGTTTTCGTCCGCCGTGCCATATCCGATAATCGTCGTCGTCGTCGTCTTCGTCGTCGTCACCATAGATCCGATCGAATCGAACATCAAGTCATACATTATTATCCTCAACAATGTCGGGATTAGCAGCAGTCATATTCACGGTGGCGATCGCGTCCTCGTCGGTAGCGGCTGAACGGCCCGAAGCCCGCAAGATCGATACCGGTCTCGGAGATTTCAAAGTGGTGTTCAAAGTGTTTCAGGACTGTTCAAAGGCGCAAGTAAGTCGTTGGCCCTCCACCGATGTCGGTAAACGGCATTTGGCTTTGTTTCCCGCCGCACTGCTGTTGCCGTTGTAACTATATAATATTATAATAATATACGAACGTCATCGTGTTTGCCCGCAGTTCGGGCCGTGTCTCAAGCACAAGTTGTTGACGGCCCTCGACCGGATCAGCGAGCAACCGGAAATGGAACTGTTCGATGGCGTCCGATTGGTCAAAGACCCGGCTGTCGCTCTAAACGACGTCGCCCATGACGTATCCTCGGCCAGGTCCGCCGGTGATGACGAAACGGCCAGCCTGGACACGCTAGTTGTTGACAGAGTGGTGAACTTCTTCAAAAGCCGCAGCCTACAGTTCAAACTTCTCGATAACGAACCCAGAGAAATGGCCGATGGTAAGTCAATTAGTTGCTATATAGTCACTCGTTGGCACTCACGTTTCTGACCGTCGGCCTTTATACGTTACGGGTGATGGATATATAATTTATTATTATAACGGTTTATACATGAACAGAATTTGTAGGTTTTTTTTTGTCTATGGTTTAATCTGGTGGTATGATATTTTTACCCAAATATAATACGAGCTAAACGAGCATTCGCAGTCGTAAATTAAAATATATTTTTATATATACAACGATCTAGATATGCCGAACAAGACATTTTCTTTGTTAAGTACCTACTGGAATCTGCACAAAACAATTATTGACTGCAGCAATATTTTATAATTAATAATAACATTTTATAATTTATTATTATAGCAACATTTTTATAAACTTAAATTAGAATTTATTGGCAATTGACAATACTATCATAGCACAACAATGTATACAAATCTAGACGTTCTATACAATTTAAATACATAGAAATAACGAAAACTGCAATCTAAAAATAAAAAAGTTACTAAATTTAATAAAATAAAATATATTATAAAATATATACCAGTAGGTAACAATTTATTGAAAAATAAATAAATATTCTTTTAAAAACAACTTATGATATACACTAATCTCACATTTAAATGTATTAAAGCAATAACATATTATTTTATTTTTTAAATAAAAATGATATTGGTTTAATATGTAATACTTATACTTTATAGGTATGTGTTTTATCTGCAAAGTAACCAATACAAAAAAATTCGTTAGGTTCATTTAAAAATTGAAATAATGTTATTGTTATACCAAGTAATAATATTGTCATCAATCATAACATTGATTTCTTGTTGACTTTAATACGTGAATACACATTAAGTATATAATATCTATAATTATATTATTTTTAAATGAGTTTAATTCATAATCAGTGGTGAAAAACTATACATAAATCCCTCTCGAGTCTAAATATTATATTTTTAAGAGTTTATAAGAAATTAAAACAAAATAATAACTTCATCCCGCTTTTGCAAGAAGAACATTTTAAACATTTTAGCCGATTTGTAAAACATTTTTTTTTTTTTTTTACGTATTATGAGTTTGAAACAAAAATACAATTTCGGGAGTGATATCTAAATACTATCGTATCGTTTCTCAAGTCTTCGTGCACGAGGAGGACGGTCCGTATATAGCTGATACCTACGGAATCTAAATAATTATTAAAAACCGATCGAAAACGATGAAAACCGAACACGCAATCGATGGCCAAATATATTATATTGTATAATATTATAGTTACGCGCACTCTTTCAGCTGAAAAACGTCACCTCAGGCGACGCGTGCCGCCGGAAGATTTTCCGACTATATATTATTATTATTGTCATTACATTCTGCGCGCGAATTTTTCTCTCCGACGAAATTTTCGATGACCGGCAGAAAAACGTAATCGTTTGTAATGACGTTCTATCGTCGTCTACCAAACGGTCGGCAGAGTTTTGTAGCTACGATTGATTTTTAACGATGGTACATTTAGGTACGGCGGATCGCGTTTCTTTTTCTCTTTTCTTTTTCATCACCGGCTCAGAAAATTCCTATGTGATATTTGGTATCGTGCAAACCGAGTGATCCATGTCTTAACGTTAAGACTACACTCATTATTTTGATAACTATAATAACGTTTTTTTTTTTTTTAAATATATTATTTTTTACACAGTTTTGAGCATTGAAAAAACAACATAATATTTCTTAAACTGTTTTATATTTTTACTAATTTGTATCCGTATCATATTTTAAATTGTTTACACTAATGACAATGCATTTTTGATTCCTTATTCCAATCAGAATTCGTTTCCGAGTACTTTGATGTCTAAAAATCAAATTTCGGACGAGTAGTTTATAGTATGATTTATAAGTATTCAAGATAAGTGCGACGGAGTGGTACAACAGGGGTGGCCCACAACATTTTGGTTCACTGCTTTGGTCATCTAAATTTTATTTGATTTATATATAGATCAGAATGCTTTGAATAATATTTTACTCCGGGATATGAAATTAACATGCATGACGCTATCATTCGTAAGATTAAAAACTTAAAAAATTATAACGGTAAAAAGTAGTACAATTATAATATTTTTCCAAAATTGTTAGTAATTGTCTTGTGACGACTTAGAGGCGCCTACGTAAAAATAATATTTTCAAAAAGGTTTGTGTTTTCTGAAATAAAGAATGTCTTACACGGTAAATGGATCACACCGTACACAATAATATTATTATTATTTTTCTTCACCATCGCATACCTACCGTGTAACAACCAATCGATGTACCTATTATTATTATCATCAATGCACCTGTTGATCGTTATTGTGCGCGTTTATATTAGTTCGTATACACTTTTACAATCGACGACGAGGTGACATCAATATCGTGATGACAATAATAACAATTTATTACTATACTATTATATATAATAGCAATAAAATAATAAATTAACATAATATTATTATTGTTATATTATACGAAGCACACCGCGCAAATCGATGAAAATATATAATTATAATATATGTGCCACACGAACGCGGTTGTTGGTGATCGGCCGTCATTTCGTTTGAATTTTCCATTTCGTTTGCATTTTCCACTTACTTATAACCACGTTAAAAACAACGTGGTCGATAACGCAGAAAATTTAATCGCAAACAATGATATTTACGAAGCTTTTTATCTAGAGATGACAATTGTTATGACTGATTGGATCGCGTTTTCCGAGTGCAACAATTCGTGCCATCTATTATTATAATAATTATAATTATTACTATTGAGTATTATTGTAAAATATAATAGTATGGTCAAAGTTTTTCGTTTTAGGGATTTCCATTCTTTGTGTAAAGCTTTCCTTTTATTTTCATATTCATGTCTTAGATCTAGGTAATTTCATGAGTGTTCCGCAGTTTAACTGAGCATTATAATATTGATAATCACGAACTCGACTATATCATATCGGAGAGTCATCGAGACTATAATAATATAAAGGTATACTTATACGGTATACTATATAACATAATTCGACATAATATTTTAGTTTCCCAAAGGTCTTCTACAACGTGTTCTGAGAGACCCGCCTGCAGTGCGCCGTAGGTCCTCCTCCGCCCCTAGAACAAGATCGATAAAACTTCATGCGCATTAACAAGTATCTATTTTAAAAATAAATCGAATTCTACAGATGTTGGACGAAAATATTACGACTTGCCCCTCCCCATTCCGACATCATCCTACACGTCTAAACAAACGCTGACAGAGACGCGTCTCCACGACATGGTTTCCACATCGGTCGATTCTTGCATACCTACATTAATATTATTATCATTATTATTATTATCATCATTATTATGTTATAACCTGTGGCGTACACGTATGTGAACCTATTCACACCGCAGCGGTGCGCGACGACTGCAGCGGAAACCGGGTCACAGATCGAATCGTCGATGATGCGGAGTCGCGTTCGTCGTTTTAAAACAATAATCAATTAATAATTATTAAGACGACGATGCGATGATATTGTTATAGTAATATTGTGATCTGAAACGATATGGTTTTGTGATGGACAGTCGCCGCCACGCGCGAAGCCACCCATGAAATAATAATAATAAAATGATACGCCTACACACTTCACCGCGGGCTCCTCTATAATAATAATAATAATTAATAATATTGTCATTAAGTTTTTTTAAATCGTTATCAAAGTTCTCATTATCTCACACACCCTCTTGTTACGCGGCTCCGTCTCGACATGTACTCGTATGTCATTATGATGAGTCGCGCAGCCTCTATATAACGTCCACTCCTTTGGTAGGTGGCGGCGGCGGCGGCGTCAACATCTACCTAGGTACCGATTGTCTGTATAATATTGTTGAGCATGGTATCTATAGTGTTTTACAGTTATCGGCCTTTCTCTTACGATACGTCTGTATTGTTTTGTTCGATCATCCGCGTGCCCGACACCGCGCGATTACGCAGGAAAACTTTTTAATTATTAAATGTAACCTTGTCTGCAGCTATAGTTGCCCTGCTGCAGAGAGCCTTCTTATGTAGTTAATTGGTTAGTGTTAGTCACCTATAACAATAAATCATCAAACTCACTTATTAAACCATACTCAACATCGATTGTAGACAGCCATATTTTTCATTCTTTAATAAAACAAAACATAATCTACAGTGTAGTAACAGCTATGATTAGGTACTCTTTACAGTTCCTATTTTCCCGTCTTCGGAAGTTATTGTGTGATCGTTTATTGCCACGATATTAATATGATATATAGTAAATAGATAGATGGTCTAGTTCTCGTACACAGTGGTACACGACCTTTTTTAGATACACGACCCCCCCTCCAAAAAAAAAATGTATTTGTTTCGATGAGGCGACCGCATAACATTACATTTATACAAGTACTTAATATTTTAGTCAGTCCAATATTTGTTTCGTATAGTTAATCCAAAATATAAATGTAAAGGCTGCTACTCTTGAATAATATGCAGCTTCGGCATTGTCGAGGGTCGTCATAATGTAATTTTAAAAAACCAACTAACCCTGAAAATAATAATACAATTGTCCGATGTGATTCTTTTTGAACCAATAATTTTTCCAAGCCACACTTGTGCTAAAATGTTTTCAACCGTTAATTATTGTCCGTTACATTGTCAATAAAGGTCGCAAGAAGAGCAACAAGTTCAACTCGATGCTCATGTACCCGTTCATGATGGGCGGCATGACCATACCGCTGGCGTTCGGCGTGCTCGCCCTGTTGGCCGGAAAGGCTCTGATCATCGCCAAGCTGGCGCTGGCCCTGTCCGCCATCGTGGGTCTGAAAAAGCTGTTCGGCGACCAGGGGGGCAGCAGCCACGAGCACATCACGTACGGCGGCAGCGGTGGCCACTACCGCCGGAGCCTGCCCGGCGAACCGGTGGCCGCGTCCAACATGGCGTACAGCTCGTACATGCCCGTCTACGAGGAGCCCATCCGGAGCACCACGTCCAACGCGATCCCCATGCGATGAACGGCGGAACACGATCCACGACCACCGACCACGTAATGATACGATGACACGTATAATATAATATTTACATCATATTATTGTTATTGTTGTTGTTACGATTAGTATATTATTTACGGGAGTCGATGGTTGTATTATATTTATTGACCGATGGTATACCGCACTAATCGTGATGGTATAACATTTTTATATTATTTAATTAGCATTATTATTATAATTAGGTATTAATATTATTGATATTGTTATTGTATTATTTATTTTGAATCGAATAAATTTGATCCGCCTCTAAGACGACGATTTAATCGATCTAGTTTTTGGTATAGCTGTGTTAAATTTTGAAAAATAAAATTTCGGGTTAAGTGTCCGATCGCTGGTAAAAACAATAGACTATAAACGAAAGAAATATCAAAATTATTATTTAAGATCTTTATAATACGACTGGTGCGCACTGATAACCTGCTCAAAGTGTTCGATGACGACAACAATATTATTCTTTTTACACCTATAAAATATTGCAACTATATATTATATATTTTTATAAATTGTAAAAAACATTGTTATAGGTTTCGTTTTTCAGCGTACCTATCACTGGGTATTTAAACTCAAATCAACGATGCTGTAAGACATAATTATCTAATAGTAAAAACAGTTCACCGTGTACGTTTGTATGATAATAATTATTATAATAAATAATAATTATATATTAATATGTGAATCGTATAATAATGTGCATACTGTGATACGAAATTCGTTCGTTCTAATTTTTGTGTGGCATATAAAATATCTAGGTGTGAAACGTTTCGCTTTAAAAAAAAAGAAAAAATAACGATTCAATAACTACACTGTGGATATCATCATGATATCGTATTCATCTCACGGGATGTATGGGTTGCAGGTAAGTCCCAATGCCTGACCGAACCACGGTACATGAGTGGTAAGTACGTGTTTGTAGATTTACGTCGTTGTGGCGCTGCAGCGAGCTATAGAAATAATAATAATAATAATATAATAACGTACCGTCGATTCTGCGGGAAATTTCTCTCGAATTTTTTTTTTATGACTTAGGTATGAGCTCACGAAATACTCGTTTTTACGGCAATCCGTAACGATAATGAAAATACTCGTATCAATGTGAGAAGTCTCGTTTTCCGATAATGATATGTGTCGGGCGCGCGTGCGCACTACAACAGAGACGGCGACACAATCGTCGTTTTCGTTTTCGGACGGAAAAATCGTGCGGCGGTCACGGTATTTTGTTTTATATTCGGACTCACCCGGCCGACGATCCTACACGTTCAAGTCGGATGTAAAACGAAATATTATATTGTTGTTATTATTTTTATTCGTTTTCGACGACATTAATCCATTATTATTATATTATTATACATACGTATAATACGCGGCCAACAGACAAACGGCTCTCCGATAACTCATTGTAATACGACAAAAAAACATTTTCTATTATATATTATTATTATTACTATTATTGTTTCGCACTGGACTCGATAATAATATTATTATTATATATTATGTTTCGTAGGCACTCTCGCGCACTACACGTCGTCGTCATCTGCAGCACATTGAATACACGCGTACACCTTTTATAATTATTTAGCTCGTCGTACCTACCTACAATATTAAATGTTTGAGATTAATATAATAATATCGTCGTGTTGATAGACGTAATAATAATAATAATAATAGTAATATCACGACGTCTCACGGCAGAACGGAGATTAGAAATCCGTTCAGACAGACGGCTGCGCCGTACTATCATAAATTCATAATATACAACTTACGAACGATAATATATAAATATGGTACCTATAGATACCTAATGGCTAATCGGTTTCTGATGACTCGTTAGTGTGATTTTGTTTGGTCACGAAAACGACGATTCGAACCAATGACTGCGGCGATGCTATATTGCAGTCGAGACAATGATACCTGTGGGTAGTTATTAAGTATACCACTGGTAGACGTGTTCCAAAAATAATCCTCGGCAGTACCTACTGCGGCACCGTTTACAATGTAAAATCGTAAAGAAGTCTATAATTCTAGTCAAACAGTAGGGGCACACAGACGTACATTATAAGTATAATAATACAGCGTGTATCGAAGTAAGTGTACTGTTATAACGAAGCACTATGGCGGCAAGCGTACGAGAGTTAAGTGCGTTTTTGTTTGTTATATTTTTTTCGGCCGCAGTCCGCTAAAATTCCTCCGACGAAATTTCTCTTAAATAACCATGTAAAATCATAGAGATAAAGACCAGCAAATTGCATTACACCGTTTCGTTTGAATTACACGCCGAACACATGTCGCGAACGTCGCACGAGATCCGTACGCGAAACTATATACCTAGGTACCTATATAATTCGTCACTTATCGTCGTATGGAACCTGCACCTTAAAGTCAACACAATACGATACGGAATGATCGATTTTTCGTTTCACGTAGGTATACCCGTTAAATACCTATACAGCACTATTAATATATATAATATAATTGAAAATAAATATTCTGCATTTTCGTCGCAGTTCGTCCACATTAATTACTAGGCATTAACGATAAACTCTCTACATACGTCCAGTGTCCGCGGAAATCCAAATTAAATTTCAATATTCCAATCAAACAATGTATGACGATAATATTTCACTACCTACACGAGTGGTAAAAAACTTTACAAATTTGATGAACATTTAAAAAAAAAAGACAGTCCTCTTTGATATTACACCACGATCGCGATGTTTATAGAAACTAAAATATACAATTTGCATTAAATTATACGGTCATCAACTTACCTAATTATCCAGATATATAAAATGTTTTGACATTTAACGTTTTAAAATTACTTACTTATTTCTTCGTTGAATAATATATTAGAAAATGATTCAAGTTTACGAGTAAAAGTAGTATTATAAATTATAATGCAAACGGTGTGGTAGTCATTATATTATGATAAAATTTGTATAGTGTTATGTGATATTTATTATGAACAGAATAGCAAATTTAAAATTACATTTTCTGTTGAAGAAATCAAAAAAATATTTTCAATCTACAATATGCATTTGAAAAAGTCTACTCTAATAGTGTATAGGTACAGAATTTAAAAAAAAAATATCGATTTCATGGTTATAAGATGGGGGACGTTGAAACGATATCGAAAAATAAATGTATCTTATGCCTATAGGCTATAATTAATATTTCATGTCAGCGGTATTAAAAAATTAGTATTAAATTTTTTTAAAGTTAATTTTCAGCCTAAAAGAGTAAGTAAAATATTATTTAAGTATACGGCAATAGTAATTTCGTCAAAACGCAAGATAAAATTAATCTATTGAATTTATTTTTTATTTTTATGAGATTTCATCTTATAAATTACTATATATTGACTATAACAATATAATATATAAAAAAAAATAATGATAATAATGATGGAAATAGTCAAATATAGTATAATAATATTATAATATTCAAGGGATATTGCTTGATTTGAATAGGTATTAGATTATAATATTAATGAGCGAATAATGCATATTAGTAATGGATAAGATTACTATATGGTGATAGA
Organism: Sitobion miscanthi; assembly: GCA_008086715.1. Lineage (NCBI taxonomy): Eukaryota > Metazoa > Arthropoda > Insecta > Hemiptera > Aphididae > Sitobion > Sitobion miscanthi. The sequence goes on from CM017797.1 coordinate 98,931,056, forward strand.
GTGTTGGACGAACTATTGAACTATTAATCAAACGTAATATTTTATAATATAGCAAAGTATCACCAATATTCACCATAGCACTTTAATACCTATTAGCAATAATTCGGGCGATTGTAGTATTGGATTTTATGATATTATATCTATATAGGTGGGCGGTAATTAATACTTTTTACCTAATAAAGCATAATCAGTACACAACAACTGCAATGGTTAAGTTATATAATAATATGCATCATTATAATATCAATTAATTGCAGTGGCATCGAGCAAAATGTCGAACATTTAAAATTAATTGAATTCGAGCGGTGGAGTTTACATAGGCAACTGGATAATAAAATGCAATAGTTATATTGAATTATTTGTAAACTGATAAGACTACTCTAGTCGTTTTAGAGCATTGAAAATATCAGAAATAACCAATAAGTAATAACAAACATTTAAAATATTATAATCTTTTATTTCAATCAGCATTATTGACGTGGAGTCGGACGCATTGGTGTACAATATGAAGTATTTTTACAATTACAGGGCGCTATTACAGGCTAAATAAATTGTTCATTTAACACAAAGCGACGATATATTATAATAATATAAATATATAACGTGATGTATTGGTGTGTGGAAATTAAATTCAAAACATTTTTTAATTACCAATGACACAATTTCTGCTAGAAAAAAAAACATTTTTAAATGTTTAGCTTGCTAAGTTGTAACATTATTATATATATCAAATTGTTATCGTATAAGTACAGTTAAATACCTACTATGCATATTATTATTATGATAAAATCTACCTATGATGGTAATTTTCTGTAAAATTTAAGTTGTTCGACTTAACTGTATTTAACTATATTATGAAACAATATGAATAAACTAGTCATAATTCAATTTAAAATTTGATCATTATTGTCATGGACATTTAGTTTCCCGCTGTTATCGTAATCACATTATAATAAAACGTAAGTGGACAATCGTCATTAACGCCTTATTAAATTATATGTGATTATTTATTTTTCTATATTTCTGTCATTAAAATTGATATTGTCGGTCTCTTCTCTTTTATAATACGTCAATTTATTAATATTATTATAGTTTCTCGTTAGAGTTCTTATTAATGAAGAATACAATATAATAGTTACATTTTTGGTAACAATTTATTTATTTTACTCATTAAATATCAATATTCGAAACATATATTCACGTTGGTGGTTTTTTTGCCCTGGTTCGGTTTACATATTGTCTATAATATCTATAATACTATTTTCAAAAACATTCGACGATGATTGATGACACTAATGCCGTGTCACAAGTTGTTGACCAGGTAATGAATGCGGCGATTTATGAGCGTGGGCAGTGAAATAAATGAATGGTTTTAATTTAAGTCAGACTTTGCACACGACCATAACCGATTTTCATTCATTATTTAAAATGTAATTCATCTGATACCGATCTCAGTTTGTCCCTGATTTCTAAACACCAACGACATGTTTGAACTCTATGGCCGCAGGCACATTATAATATATAGTGACACACCAACCAATTGTTTTTGAATGTTGATGAATAATGCACCTACTTTGTTGAGGTGTTTAAACCGATTTCTAATTATTCAATAATAATAATAACAATCTTTATTTCTTCAAAAAAAAAAAACACCCAATACACATACCTATATTATAATAAACTACAATAAAAGATGTAAACTTTCCTAAAAGCATTATGGCTTGTGGTGGGGCTGGAAAGTTTGAGTTAATTACAATCAAAGTTTTAACTAACCAAATACAGAAATCATTTTTTTGTCAGTCTAACAGCACTATTATACTGATGAATCACTACTATATGTATATATCAGATTTTGTATTTTAGTTTTTAGTTTTTAATTCTCGAGGTAAAAACATTTTTTGACCATAATAATTGATAATTATATTTAGACACATATTTTGTCACTTTTATTTAGTTTATTTAAAATCTGTACCTACCGATCAAAGTATGTATGAACGATATCAATCATACATATATAGTTTTTACGTTGCCCCTTAAAAACTTCTGCATACTGCCAAATGTTATTTTATGATATAAGAGCGTAAGACATCATCTCCTTACGTATAATATTATTATATTTTTGAATAGAATAATATTATTATAATAATGTATTTTAAATATTTCGAAGTTTTTATATGACGTATACAAATTAAATTACAAATAGTTAAATAATAGTAGGTACAATCCAATCAATAGCTCTTAAGGAAATATTGTTTAATAAAGCTCACAATATTTGATATGTGACTATGAGTAGGCAATTATAATCATAACGGTGATATTATTATAGCGACTTTATTAGGTACACAAATATTTGAATAAAATATTGTTTTATTATTATAGGCTATGAAATCAAGCGTTATTTTTCTAAGTGCATTTAACTAAAAAAAAGTTGCATAATACACTAGAAAATGTACTGCATAGACGTGTTTTTTATTTTTTATTGTTCACTAAGATTCAACAATTAGGCCATTGTTGGCATTATTAATAATATTATATTATGCACATTTTGCTTAAAAAACTAGTATTATTTATTAATTTGTACTCAAATAATAATATAATTTATAAAATAAATATAGCCAACTTAAATGATCAATAACTAATAAGTAGGGAACGGATTTAAATGCTCTAAAAAACAAGAAAAAATGCCTTAAAAAAATACGATTTAATGCCTTAAAAAAATGCTTTGACATCAAAAAATGCACTAAAAAAATGCCCTAAAAAACTTTAAAAATGGGTTTATATTCAATAAAAACAAAATTTTGAATTTAAAACTTATAAAAAACACATTATTATGAAAAATCTAATAAAAAATATTTAAATACAATACAAACTTAATTAATTAACTTTCAATTATCCTCTATCCATCTTCTTTTTACCCTAAAAAATTTAAAATTTAATAGGTATACCATTTAGATAGGTATATTCGTTATACTTTTACCTTTTACCATTTAGGTATTTTATTTTTTTTTAGAATGAATGTGGAAAAAATGTTGAAAAAATTACTTAAAAACCACAAAATGCACTTAAAATTTCAAAAAATGCTCTAAAAATGCATTTAAGTCTTAAAAATGCAAAAAATGCAAAAAAATGCAAAATAAAAGTTACGTTTTTTAATTCTTTGATGTATGAAATGAACTTTTTGCTTGGAAACCAATATTTTCGGACATTCAGAAAAAAATGCAATTTGCATTTAAATCCGTTCCCTACTAATAAGCATAGTTTGTATAGTTACATATTATCTAACGAAAGGATTGACTGTTTGTATAATTGCACATGTCAATAGACTTGTCTGTCTGACGTTTCTTTAATATATTTAACTATAGCGACTTTACAGTGATATTATTCAAGACACCTGTTTGGGTCTTATTCAAGCGTGTTAAATCTGCCCAGAAATATTCCATGTGATGAAAAGGGTTGTTCTGAATAATTCTTCATAATTTACAGCTTTTGATAAATCATACAGGTTGGTAAAAAAATGTTAACATAAAAATACGCTATGGCGTTTGAAGTGATATAATATATCATTCATGTCGATTGGCAATTATTAGATTCCAAGCAGTAATAATATTATAAGAAATGTAATTCAATCGCATAGAAACCTGCTGCAGTGACCTAGCAAATTTCTGCATTATTAAAAGATCACGATAATTGTTATTTCTCGGTGTGTCAAAAAAAAAAATTGTATATTTTAATTACACATTGATATTTCGAAAATTAGAAATCTGTCCATAAACGTGTTATTATAAATGTCAAAACTTTAAATTATCTAGTAAATTTGCAGTGACACAATGACATATAAATAATAACATTTGTATACGATTATTTTTTTATTTTAACTGTTAAGTACTAAAATATATGAATGCTTAAAAAATATTTTAAAGTCAACAGAGATATTTTCATATTATTTCGAAATTGTTAATCTATAAATAGTATATTAATAATATGATTTATGTTCGAATTTTAGCGATTTTCCTATAAAGGTATCGCATGATAATATTATTGATAATAATTGTTATTAAACTTCTCATTGATTGGATGCCACGATTTAATCTAATCAAATGGTTCACATCAAAAAAATAACTACAAATAATTAAAAATTTCTAAAATCAATTTAGATAAGAATGTGCCTATTCGCGGTTACTACGGTTATGTAATATAGAAGTTCGGTAGTTGTATGTTAAGCATATTTAAATGTTAGATTTTTAATCAATGCATTAAATCCGCATCAGCTAAAATTAAAATAATATTTGACATGATTTTATTTTTATGAAGTTACAAAATTCAATAGTTGACTTTGTAGTTATTGGCACTATAAATTGGCACTCGCTAACAACAACATATGAATTTGATTATAATTAATTCAGTTATTTATGGCAGAAGCTTGAAACTAAATACAATATAATATTTTTCTAAAATTGAATTAATGGTGGTAGCGTGGAGCCAAATGAACGTAAGATTCACTTTTCACTGTTAAAATATTAATCGTTATTAATTTATTTATTTGTTCTGCCCATTTTTATCATTTTAACTTAAACCAAATGAAAGTCTTCACTATAGCTATATGCTGAGAAATGTTTCACAGCAATGAATATAATATATCAAATATTACATTGAATTCATATTAATTGTAGGAACTAATTCTGTTACTAAGAAAATAATTGCAATAATTTAATTTGAAATCTCTAGTCAGGTTTACGTTTTTAGAATATTTAGGGTATACATAATTATAGTACAACAATCCAACATACCACAAAGTAGAACAAATTATTGGTATGCGGCCGGAAGAGCTGCAGAGTTACATGATAGCAGGTACTTTTATTTAAATTTGTAAGCAGTGAGTCATAGTTTAGTGAGATCTATATAAAAATGAATATTTCTCTGTTAGTAAAAATAAACATTTTAAGATCATAATGATTAACAGCATAAGAATAGGTACATAATACAATAATAATATTCGAAACTCAGTACCTATAGCTAAAATAGGAAAAAAATATCATTCAACATAGTACATTACAGGGAGTAACAGAAATTATTGACAATTGTAATTAACTACCTACGTAGGTGGTAATAACTTTTAAATAACATACATTTACATTAATTTTTTTATCCTACATAAGTCAAATATTAAGTTGATTAAAAAAAAGTTATTATATTTATTACACATAGGTAGTTAGAATTGTAATTCTGGTTTTTCGAGTTTTTTCTTTAATACTCTGTTTGCTTATTATATTTACTAGGTATGCATATTATATTTTGTATCATTGTAAAAACCATATATTTTTAAATAAAATTCAATAAAAATATTATTATATTTTTTTATGTCTTTGGAATATAAAAATCAAAGTTTTTTTCAGGTCATATTATACTGCACAGGCATGCACCGTGTGTGAAGCTTTGTAGGATAAAAGGATTTTCTTTTAAGCCTATATTATGTTATCGTAAAATTTAGAAAGTGAAAAAGAACTTAATTGGACTCGGTTCTGGGGAAAAAAGTAATAAGTATATATATTAGACACGATAGATCACGATGTAGATTTACTATAATATGGTTGCCGCCGATGGGTTCTTGTCGAACTAACGTTTATGTTTTATAATAATATTATTTCAGTGCTATAAAAGTGTAATAATAACGCGTAATACGACAAGATAGGTTTATACCTATATACGATTTTAGGATGGTGAAAACGTGACGTGCCCTGTGGATTAATATAATAATATACGACGATATCATCACGTGATAATGCGTAAAATTACACCTCGTTAATTAATCTTTGGTGTTTTACGGTGATTACTCGTATAGGTAAATCGTAGGTACATATAATGGGTAAAATAGTATCGGTGAACGAATACATTTATAGATTTTATATGCAATTTTTCTGTGCAATATTGATAGTATTTTTATCGCATAAACATGTACCTAAGTATACTGCTCGCCAGTCAGGAGAGAAAATATAAAAACCCGCGACAACCCAAAGTGTATTACAGTATATAAGGTGTTTTTTTAAATATGCTCTCATTATTTATACTCAAAGTACGCATATATTCGAATTATGATTTTCGGACATTTTAAAGACATTTGAAGACCATATATTTTCGAATACTTGAGAAGTTTTGTGTCGTTTGAGGATGGTCCTGTGATGACAATATAAACTTTTGTTTTTTATATGAGAATCCCCCTTTTTCATTTTTATTTAGCCAGCAGAAGTTTTATTTGAGAATTTTTAAGTATCTAAATAAAAACTCGAGCGAGTAGTTTTCGAGTTATACAACTGGGTGTAGTGTGTTTAGTGTGTAGTAAGGATAATAACATGTCCATGATGATGGAGTAAATAGATATAGGGACTTCGAATATTTGACAAGTTAATAGGTAGTTACAATTGGTTAATCAATAAATATAATTTGTAAAAAAGTATAATTAACTATACATCTAATGCTATAAGTATAGTTGACATTTTTGTAAAATCATTTTTAAGGATTATTACCCTTAGTATAAATATTTTAATAACAAAGAAACTATACTCATAAGAATTTTGATTTAGATTATCAACAATTTGAAAAAAACCATCCGCCAAATAATTTTCAATAAAAGGGGGGGGGGAGCTCTCATTTGAAAAATAGAAGTTTGTATCACCAAGGAGGACACTCCTTAATTAGTACAAAAACTATTAGGAATTTTAAAATATAGTCATTAGGTGTACTTACCCAAAAATTCTTAAAATCTGAATTTGAACAAATCTACTTTATTAATCTACTATAAGGAAAACTGGGGCTAAACGTGTTTAAAACAATCACTATATATGTCTAATGTGGTTGGTACTTGGTACTGCAAGTGACCAAATTGGTAGGCATTAATATATTATTATACTGAAGATTAAGGTTAGGATGTTTATGCACTAAAAAATGATAAATATTTATGCACATTAATAAATGCGGACTAAAAAAAAGGTAAATATGCTTGAAAAAATTTAAAAATATGCATAAAACATTTTTTATGTTTTAATTAAAGCTGTTTAAAATAAATAGATAATTATCAATTACAATCATTACCGCAAGTACATTACAAATTTTAATTAAGAAAGTTTCTTTGAACAAAATTAGTTAGTTTTAAATGTTATAGACTACATATTATACTTGTCCCACTTATCATAGCAGTATGATATAGAACATCTGACAATAAATTAGCGATCATTTTTATGTAATCTATACAATTTATAAGATATCCTACAATAATTGTTTTGCTATTGATAATTCTAAACTTAATGGTTCCACTTTTCTCGAATGATTGTCATCGGCAGATCTGTGCTGAAACACCAAAGTTCTAACGTATTTGCATGAGTTACATATATATTAAGATGTGGAAAACTCGTATTGACGAACACATAAGGTTCGATGTATTTTTGACTTTTGTACTGTTAATTTGGTTCTTAGATCTGATTATCTGAACATAATAATATTATGGTGATTAAACTAAATCCACGTTCACACTCTGCTGCGTTGAAACACTTGAAGCAGGCAATGTTTTGATAAGGATATTTAATTATTTAGTTTCTTAATTAATTATGTTTGTATGATTCTTGTGCTTTCAAGTAGATCAGAGGTAGTACTTACCTATTTAATAACAATCTACGGGCCAATCGTAGTAATTATTTTTCACCTTGACGACTAGCTAATATCAACACATTATTTTTTTCACCGTGTATTTTCATTAAAAATGTGTACATCGCTTAATAATATTATCGTTTCATTTCCATCGATTTCGAAATAATAAACGGGAATGGATGTACACGCATATCCGAGTTTGTTTTCAAATACATTAGTACGAAAAATAAACCACTGATTAGTAATTATTCAATTATTCAACATATTATAGTATGTCGACCGACAAAGGTACACTTTAGGTCTCCAGACTAAATACAAAACGACATACGCAAAAAATACGCTGCACGGAGCATGATAAAATAATATTATACGGAGAGATTATCTAAGGGTAGATGATCGCATGCCCACCTATTTATTTTTTCTGTCCTTAACACATAAGAATTTTAACGTTTTGGATCTATACACCACTGAATTTATAGTATATGGGCTCGCCTACGGGTTTGAAGTGACGAATGCGTTTGGCTTGATACGTTTCGCAGTTGTTTGACTTAGACACATATTTTTGGTACGTGCACTGTGCTCACGCACAAACGGAGTGGTAATGAAACACCAACTTCGCCAAAGTCGTGCAACAGTAATGATAAAATAATAATTGTGCTCTGCCCTGCAGAATTCATCGTCGTTTTCGTGGTGAAATATATTACCATTAATTTGCATTCACCAATACATTATTTTATTAATGGTGTCCTAGTTCGTCCGTCGTCGATCGCTATGAGCTGCAACTGTCGGTAGGTATTAGATAAAGCGACCAGGGCTTTGATTTTAAACCCAAAATGACACGAACACAACGCACCTATAATAAGTATAAATCAAGTTTTAATGACTATAGGTAATAACAACAAAAATATTATTTGAAAAGTTTTGATGACGTTATTTGTTTGATCATTTAGAAAAAACATTAAAATTCTTTAAAAACTATTTGGAAACGTTTTTCGCGAGGTATTCTGCTACAACATCAAAGACCTAACGCAAAAAATCAGACCAACGGCAGTTTATTATACCCGATTGCAATAAGTCTTGGGCTATGCGTGGTAAAATCATTGTCCGTCCAAGTCACATAATTGACTCTTAAAGCTGTGTCACTCACAATCGAATATTCGTGTCGAAACACTAAACGGACGGTTATCGTTTGAACTACGGAGAAAACTGTTAAATTATACCAATGACAGATAACGAAAACGTTAAAGTGCGTATATACGTATATACGTAGGTACAAATAGGTACCTACAACACCGTTTATAATAAATTAGAATCGATTGTCTATGAAAGGATGAAAGGAGTGCGGTTCAAAAATTAAAACTTTAGAGAAATTAAAACTTATCATATTATTAGTCATTCTAAACTAAAATATGTTTGAATAATTGTCATAACATACATTTATATGGATTTGACTAATTTGAGAACATATACAATCTGCGTATATTATACAGAGTGATCCATTTAAGTGTTTACACTCGTTATTTTGTAAATTATAAACTACTAAGTGTAAAGTATTAACCGTAAAATTATTTATGTTCAAAACGACATTTCTGAAAAATTATTTTTACCATTTTTTTTTTTGTTATCATTTTTAATTTTTTACTTTTTTGATAACTCTGAACATTTTTTATTTCATATTCCGAAGCAAAATATTATTCGGGGTATTTTAATATACAAAGATCAAATTTCGGACAAATTATTAGCATTTAAAGTTTAGATAAGTAATGTAGAGTGGCACAACGGAACCCCGCGCAAAAAATGTTGTCCACTATTCATCTACCTAATCTAAATTTTAAAATAATAATTCACTAAGTTTTACATTTAAATACTCTCAATAATATTCTGCTTCGGGATATGAAATAAAATATGTATGTTTGACAATCAAAAAATCAAAAGCTAAAAAATGATAACAATAAAAATAAAAAATAATATTTTCAAAAAAGTTGATACACTAAAAAATACATCATAATGAACGCAGACGCTTAAATAGATCACCTACGGGTATATTAGCTAGCCAGCGGAATATTTTTTATAAGAAAAAGTCTTTTTCTGAAAAATTGTGACCATTATCACCTTTCATAAAATAAAAGCGATTCCCGCTTTGTACCGTTTTAAACGAAAACGACGGTCCGAAAAATGTATATAATTGTTAATCATAATTTTTTCTCTCCGCAATATGTGCAGACACGACATCGAGGGGCGGCATGGCAGTCGGTCACGTGTATAACGACCATATAGGCATGCATGAGTAATGACAAATATATTTTGTGGACCTCAATATATTGTATCCGTACCTATTTAGGACTGCTATATGATAACCGGTCTGTAGGTACGCGTTTAAGGTGAACAATATTATTATACGCGATTATAATAATGTGTACGAATACGTCTTTATAGGCAGAACCTACATTAGAATATAATATTATATTATGTACGTACACGTATTATTAGGATTGCGTTTTAATTGTGACGATAAAATTCGTGAAAGTGCGAAAACTCGATTCCCCATACAAGACTCGGCCGTAGTGAATATCGTAATATTTTATTCCACCGCATGCGATTCAACTGTTGAAGTGATATTATGCTAAACATGTTAACATAGGTAGGTAGCAAATAATATTATACGCATGCGTACCCAAAAATCATTTTTCCGTACGCTTTGACTTTGATTTAGTAACTCGGTTTACACCTATATTACTCGTTTGATCTAAACCTAGGTATATTGACCCGGCTTTATAACATTGAGAAGAACGTTTTTTGATATTTGTTTCATCATATTAATAATGTAATAGGTTGTTTTGAATATTATTAGGTGGTATATATTTTAATGTGCCATATTTTAACTCTAAAAGTCGCGTTCCTTTATTCGCCACCTTTAAAATTACAGCCATTTTGGGACGTTAACGCCAATTAATGAATATTGAACTGTAATAATATTTAAGATTTTGATGTCTTTTGTCATGACATTAATAATCTAAAGTGGTTCGGCGTGGCGCAGTGGCTGAAATCAATCACGAGACGGGATTGAGAGTAAGCAACGGCTGCTGTCACTAGTTCTCGGATGGGTGACCACCCGGGTTCGTAGTGCGCAAAAACCTTGCCACACATGTACGTGTTCCTAACCGACCGTACCAACCCTACAGTACCAACCCCGCCAACATTACAGGCTAATGACCTCAGTCGTCGAAGTCTTAAAACCTAATAAAAAAAAAATTAAAAAAATAATCTAAAATCACTAATATTCGAGCAGTGAATTGTTGTTTACTGCTGTATTTTGTATCAGTATATTGAAGGGCGTTAAATAATTAATTGTTCTAGTTATATAAAAATGTTATTACGGTTTGTATACGAATATATTATATAGGAATGTTGTATGTGGATATTATATTTTTATGTGCAGTTACTAAAATAATATATACAACGCGGAAAGCGAATATATTAATGTTCTATGGAAAAAAAATTATAAATACAATATTTAACACGACGTGAACATCATTAAAATATAAACTAAATATTAATACATATTTTATTTTATTATAAATACCGTCTGGCTGATTCGATTAAGCGTTAATCGATATCGACTGGGTACGTCTATTTTCTAATAAATTTACATTTTTATAACGAAAATATAGAACTTTTTGCGATTTGTGTCGGATTTGTGTCTTTAGCACCTCGTATACCGCTGCAGTACTTACCAATATAAGCAATTATAATATTATATTCAAATTATACGTTTATTTGTTGATATCATATTATTAAATATCGATGCTATTGCATAATAATACATTGTACACAATATCTGATGAAAACTGTCGACGACGATTCGAAAGTGCGAAATATATCGTCGGGAGAAATTTGTTCGTATATACGTATACCAGTTAATTTTCAAATACATTCGTACGAAAAAATAGAACTAATTATTCAACACACAATATTTCCTTTGAACGACTACGATATCAAAGGTGATAAAAGTACAGGCACTTTGGGTCCACAGACTAAAATATACAAAATACGTATATATGTGACGTACACTAAGTATAATAAAATGATATTATATGGGGAGATTATTTAAGAATGCTCGCTACATTTTTTATACATTTTAAATTATGATTTTTTAAATGTTCAAATGCAGGTAAAGACGACATTTTAGATTAATTAGATTTTTCACAATACTTAAAGGGGATATCGTGTGGCGATACGATGGACATTAGTTTTTAAAATGAGAATCTACATGTTTCAATGTACATTACGAATCAGATGATTTTTCTGAAAATGTTGACGTATTGTAAAGCGTAATCGAAATTTTAACCAAATATTTCTGAATTATGTGCTAAGGAAAATTCATTAATATTGAATTTACTAAAAATATATTACTGTTACTTTTGTTCATCGAAAATTATTGGGTACAATATTAATCCATAAGCATTTTATAATATAAACAAATTGTGAGAACATAGTGGTGGTTATTAACAAATATTTTATAATTCAAGTTTAACTATAACTAACAAGCTCGTAACAATTTACAAAATATTATTAATAAACTATTATTCTTGGTATTTAAAGTAGGTGATTTAACTCAGAAAAAGTTTGGTTCAAATTTCGATTCCAATACGTTAACATTTTCAGAAAAATCATCTGATTCATAATTGGCGCCGACACGTTGGTTTTCATTCTAAAAACTTATGTACCTATGTATCACTGGATACTCCTTAAGTGTTGTGAAAATTTAAATATCCGAGAATGTCGTACTTACAACCGCACTTAAAATTTCCAAATATAGTAATTTAAATATATGAATTATGTAAACATAAAAATGGGGGGGGGAGCATGCTTATACATTTTAATACCGTCTTGTCGGGCTTTTCTTGCGGTGTCGGGTGAAAAAAAATTATAAAACACGTAATTTCGGCATTTACAATCTGTACTCGAGCCGTAAACAGGACGGGTATTATTATTAACAATAATGTGTATCATACGACTGGTCGGAGATTTAATAATCATATTATTATTATTGTAAAGCACCGCGGCAAACGGCTGGGTCAATGTACGCCACGGATGGCGAAAAAAATTTCGTCGACGGCGTTTTAGATCCGCGACGACTGACGATGACTAATAATTTCACGTGCTCTGGAAATGCGAGTGCGGCTTTATCATCACGGCTATATAATACGCCTATACCTACGATAATGATAACCACACGCGAGGCCTCCCACGAGCACAAAAAGTGAAATGATGAAAACGCGACTCTGCTGCAGCCACACCAAATACGCAAATGTAAACAACGACTCGTATAATAATAATAATACGAACGCGAAATGGTATTAAAACTTTCTAACTAACGACCGATAGGCGCGAAAAATTACAGTCATCTATAATATTATAATATGAATCGATAGCAATATTATATTGCATATTAGCAGTATATTATCGCATTATTATATTATATTATTGTTGTTATTATTATTATTTTGTACTTCCCATTTTCCGTTGTCTCGTTGGTAAATTAGTGAAATACCCACAATTATTATATTATATATTATATTATATTATACTGTTAGAGTGACTGCAACTGTGCAGGTACTCAAACACTATACCTTCCGTTTCGCTCTGCTGATCTCAAATCATCTCCGAGCTAAAAACCAACGATGATCAGGTGCTGAACACGAGTTTTGAATTAAATCCATAACGTATTTTACAGATTAGTCACACATTTTCGAAAAGTTCGGAAAACATATTTCAGGAACTGGAAATGTTAGGTACATAGTACGTAGGCGGTCATACAACTTCAAGAGTAGAGCGTACTATAATAATTCATTGATGACTTACTATGGGTCGATTTAAGTATACTTAAAAATACTTGAAATCAGAATAAATGTATTATCAAAGGAAAATCAACCTATACAAAACAGAACTTTTATGGATAGAAGAAACTAAGCTAGACTTCCAAAAATCAGGAAAAATACCATAAGACAGGGATAAACTAAATAATTAGTATATAAGGGGTAATAAGAACAAATTTACAACGTTGCAAAAATATATTAGGTATTAATTCAGGGCCAGCAGAAAGTATACGACTAATTGAATTTAAAATTATTTTAAAGAATTAAAAATGTCAGACAAAGAAATCGAGCATTAACCCCATGCCAAAGGACAATTAAGACATGGAAAGGAAGTAATTTTAAAATGAGATTCGGCAGGAGAGGAGAAAACAGATTTTGTTTTGACATTAACACTAGAAAAATGATCGGCGAAGTAATTAGAAAGATAATTTACACGCATACGACTGCTGTCTAAGCTTTCTTATTTATAATACCTATAGCTCCGAAAATTTGGATTATAAATGATTCAAATTGTGCATGTTATATTGTCATGAAATATAAAAATATCTCTTTTACACATAATATGGTATACCATCCCCAACTGAAGTCGATCGTTATTAATAATTACACCTATCATTGTCTACAATAGCAATAATAGGTTCACAAACTATTATATCTGTTGGACGCAAACGCGAACAAAACGTGACATTCATATGATCTAAACACCCACTAACCACTAAACATTTAAAAACGACCAATGATTCCGGGCTATGCGGTATCGAAGGTAGAATAAAAAAAAACGAATCGGTTTAATCTGTGGAGGTTCCGCGATTTTCATAATATTTAACATTGATTTATTGTCTTCGGTGCAGGGCAAACGGAGCACGCGCAACTCTATAATAATAATAATAATATATAGCCAAACAATTGCCGTAAAAACAGATACTGTTCATTTGAATGGATCGTGTACGATAACGTTATAATAATAATGTAATGTTGAATGGGTAAGCGTTATAAAATATTATATTGTAACAGTCGTTTGTACATATTTTATTTATTACGTTCAACTCTTACACGCAATCGACCTACCTACTGAACACCACAGTCGTTATTCAATATGCAAAATTCTTTCCACTTTCAATAGTTGGCATTCTTCCAATATAACACTAATATGATCCACAGTCATCAACCACGAGCAATTTTATTTATATACAAACGCACTAATTCAATATAATAATCTATTAATAATATTATAATTTATGATGTGCAATAACGTGTCCGTTGCACACTCAATAATTACTATGAAAATTGAATTGCCCATAGGGGACATCATTCCACGTCGACACAAAATCAAATCTCCAGCTGCGAAGACTCAAATACAGTAAAACATAATTAGTGATGTGAAATGTAGCATACACGATAGTAACAAATTATGGTTAGTTAATTTTGATTCAGATTTAATTTTTAAACTGATAAAAGTGCGTTTCATTCGGTAGCACTAAAACATTTGGTTTAAAATAATACTATAAACGGGTAATTCATAACAATTAGAAATCTTAAATTTGTGTACTTTGTGTATACATTTAGCACAAGCGATTTCGCTGTAAAATTAATGAAAAACATGTTTTGAAATTTCAACTCGATTTTCGTATCCAAAAATAATAAAATAGTTCGACCATTACCAACGTATTATATATTAATTAACAGCGATAATGCGGTCAAAAATGTTTAAAATTGAAATTCCAAAATTAATAAGCATGACGTATAAATAAAGAAATGGATTTGATTATACTACATATACCTATAATAGGTAACCTATTGTGCGTTGAATGTAAATAATGTACCTAACCATAATTAAAACTGTAAACTAAAACAATGTTGCATACGTTTATAAGGATAATATTATACCAAATATACTTTGCATGTGAAATGAAATGTTTTCATTTTGAATAGGCCACTCGTGCGGGAGGTGTGTTCATGTAAAATTTGATATATAAGTACATATTAACATACCTACATTTTTGAATGCTTTATGAAAACGACTGTGATCGGAGAATTTTTTATTTTTATAGTCATATCAAAATGCGCTTCAACTTTTGGTTACCTATTGACCATCACAAGCCTGACGTGCTGAAAAACATGCATATTAGTTATATATACTATCGACTACTTCTATAAAAATGGTTTGGACTCAAACTTTGGAGAGACCTTTTAAATTTTAATGTACGATGACCCGAAAACCAATAATTTTCGTCGGTCCCCATACATATAGGGATAGGACTTGGAACAAAATATATCATTACCGTTTGAGGTTTGCACATATTGGCAGACTGCGTTTGTCAAATCGGTGGGCCGATGATGATGAGAATAATAATAATAATATTGTCTTAGTCTTTAAAACGTTTCCGTTGGAACCGCAAACGGTTTCACGGGCTGCACCCATGATATGTATTTAGGTATTTTTAAAGGAATGTATATTAGTCGACGCCATTCGTCAGTGACCCCGTTGGATCGTTCAGGCCGCTAATCAAACAGATCGAACGACAAATCTGAATAACCGTGAAACGTTCCGGAATCCGAATATAATTTTGTCGTATATTATACCTATATATAGGTACCTATACGTTTAACGCCGCTGCGCCTCCCGCGCTGATCATTTCCGACCACTTACAGTCCTCTGGAAAATTCGAAAATAATATCGCTTAATATAATATTATTGCGGTAAGTAATGATAACGAACGGTGCAGTAATTCTACAGATACGCGTAAATACGATAAAAATGAAACACTTATAGTGTATACAATATGTATTACAATACATTCGGCGAGTGTCATTTTTACTTTCTTCCGTCTGATGTCGCGAAGGCGGAAGTGATGTACAATACAATATGCAGCAGCAGTGTATGACATATGATACAATATTATATTATGTAGACATTATCGCCGTCACACGATTACGTTCCGGAAATCACCGGAGACATAATATTATTATAATAAATAACGAGAGAAAAAAATTGAATCGATTTTTCAAACCCGATATAATAATAATACTACTACCAACGAATTAGGTACAAAAATAAAAACAGAGGTGGAGACAACACACAATAATAGGTACCATAGTAATAATATTATGGTAAAAAGCGATTTTTTGAGCATGCTTACCCTATATTTATGCTTGAGAATTTTTTGTACTACTTAATGATGATTCTGACATACAATACAAATTTCTGTTTTTCAAATGGGAACACCTCTTTTTCACTTTTAATTACTCAGAGAATATTGTTTTTTGAGAATTTTAATAATTTAATGTAAGTAACTAAATCAAAATTCAAATTCAAATTCTATAACTGAGTGTACTAAAGATAATTACGTGTCTAGGATATGTAAATGTGTTTGTTCGATATAAGGCCTTAGATTATTTGAAAATGTTAGTAATTAGTAATTCTATCAATATAAATAATTTGTAAAAACGAACGGGTATAATAATTACTACAGCTAATATAACATAATAATATAGTCTATATTTTTGTAAAACTAGTTTCAACTTTTTAGGATTATTATCCTTTATATAAACATTTTAATAACTAAGAAACAACTCATATGAATTTCGTTTTAGACATAATATCAAAATGTTCAAGAAAATCATTCACTAAATAAATTACAATAAAAAGGGGGTTCTCAATTGAAAAATAGAAGTTTGTATTGTCATGCAGGACACTCCTCAAGTAGGTAGTACACAAAATATCAGAATTTGAAAATATGGTCTTAGATAAGATTAAAAATTTTAACTATCAGAATTTGAATAAAATATGTACCTAAAGGAGAAAATGGGGTGAGCGTCTTAAAAAAAAAAACACTCTTGTATATTATGTTATCGACGTGATCGAAGGTAATATTTTAGGGTTCGTCGAAACGAAAACCGAAATAAACAAAGAATATAATACATAGGATCCTCAACCTAAGGGAAACCTATATGATATACAACACGCGTGTTCGGCGGCGGCGGTCGGTGGTCAAGTCGAGTCCATTTCGTGGAGGTCACGGCCGGGCGAAAGTGAACGGGACGAGCCGATGCTTTCTACACACACACACACACAGGCTCGCACGTGGAACCTCCCTTCCCCTTTACCCCCGAAAATTCCGGGGGAGTTCCGGTTAGGAGGAAAGACGGGAAACAAAATCGTATGGCCGTCTCCCGCGGACATCGTATTTAGGTACCTACAGTTGTAGGCGCGCACTTGTTCGCCACACCTCGGCCAAGACTCGGTCGTCGTTGACATTTGCAGGATTTTCACCACATGCACATTATAATAATAATTATTATTAATATCATCATCATCGTCGCCGCGCGTCGTCGTTGTACGCGGCGCATTATCGACGTCGCAAAAAAACCGTTTGCGCGAAAGCTATATTATTATACCAAGCGACAAGCGAACCTATATAACTGCGGTTTTATGATAGCACCTATCGGTACTAACCTAACCCTACGGCGTCTGCGAGCGTACATATTATCATATTATCAATATTGCAAATAATTGTACAATCGTAATCTATCATAATATGCCGATTAACTGACACGTCGGTGTTATGGTGTTCGCGTTTACTGACTACAACTCGCTGCAGCAATCGCGCGCGAATTTCAAACGCGATCGCAACGAAACGGTCTTCTACAATAATTATTATTTATGATCGGCACAAACCTCTTTCGAAGACAAGGCGACGGTCGTAGGTGCACCGTGGCGTCTGCGAGCGTATATCAATATAATATTGTAAATTATTGTATAATCATAATAATAATATACCGATTACAGATACGCAGAATATTATTCTCTCGACGACTGCTCAGTATTAATCAGTAAGGTCGCGTTTAAAACGTGATCACTTCGAAACGGTCTTCTGCAGCAGCTGTAACGCTCGCCGTGGTACACATCTCTTATTCGAAGACGATACGACGATATTATTAATATTTTGTCCCCGCCTGCATGCATTAACAATAATGTATCATACGCACTGCAGGTAAGTCGTACCGCAGTAATATGCACCAAGTCGAATTCGGATTTTTGTCGCGGCTGCCAGTTAGAGTTCGACCACCTGTGCGTTGGTACGGAATTCTGAGGACGACTTCAGCAAACGGGTACCTGCACGCTGACTCGGTGAACCCTCGTTTAAAACGGGATTACTTCGAAGGGATTTCTACGATATCGTGCTCGCCGGGACACGAAACTCTTTCGAAGACGAGACGACGACAGATCAATACGTCGGTCACTATTACCACTGTGTCGTGTTAATTCGTTGTCTCCAGCAGAAAATAATAATATTATATCGTACGGATTGTGCACAAGACGCGTCGCGTTTAAGTCGAATTCGAATTTTTGTCGCGCACTACGGTTTGGGTTTTGGGGGTTTTTTTTTTTCACTTACTTTTCGAACGCCTCCTACAATAAAATATTTCCCGGTGCGCCGCCGCCGCCGCCGCCATCGTCGTGACCACCGATGTGGCGTATTATTATAAAATTATTATACTTTCTTTCGGCCGTTTCACACGGGCGTATAGGCAGTACCATTGGCCGGTGCCTATATACATAATACGTGTACCGCAGTCGGTGTAGCATAACGAGTTTTCACGCGCAGCCGTCGTGGCGCCCGGCTCTCAGACTTGTTGTACGTCTTGTAACACTGCTGCAAGGTTAAGTCTCGTACGTCGTTATTAGACTATATATACATTATTATTATATGTACATTATAATATTGTGTACCGGCGACTGGACGGACCGGTGTACGTATTGACCCGGCCTGTTAATACGACGACGACGACGACGACGGACGATTATAATAATTGTTATTGTAACAAGTAATAACTAATACCTAATATAATGGTCGTTATTAACGCCGCCACTGTGCGGTTTACTCGATTAATGAGACACCGTTCTCGGGTCGGGTTGAGGGGCTAGATTTGGCCGGTTAAATGTCTTATGAATAATTAAATAGCCGCGCGCGCGCTCCTCATGACTGTACACTATAGAGAATAATTTTCTTTTTCTGAAAAATGAATAATAACACCTAGTCCGTGTAATAATATGGTTTCAAATCGACTTTTAAGCGAATCGGCAGATGCGGACGTATACGAATTTGTTTTTACTGCGTTTATCGTCTTTTTCGTTTTAAAAAAAAACAGCCACTGTCTCACGCGCTTCGTGGCGTTGCCATGACTTCTTCTGGGGGTGTGGTCAACTCACGTGTGTTTTAGGGAACATTGTACTGTTATTGGAAGATAATTATTATTTAGTTTGTTCAAAAATAATACATAAACAGTAAATGCATATAATAACAATCTGAACATAAACAACAGCTATAACAATAGAATGACATGTTATTATGGTCGAAGGAAGAAACCTATTGGCAACAGCCTCGTCTCTCATGGGTATGTTTTATGAAGATAATATGAAATTAAATAATATTTGAATTTATCACTGGTTGTAACGTGACCAGATCGTTTTAAGACATCGTTTGGGTACAAGGAAACGTATTCTTTATAAGCGAGTTCACATGTGTGTTTAATTGCGTGTGAAAGCGTTCGTAATGGGTAGTGGTTATAGTTGTCTTCGCAGATTATATAGATTAATTGCTGATGTATGGATGGGAATCGCCTCGTGATTAGCTGTAGAGTAATATCCTGGACTCTGGCCCGTTTGTATTGGCTGTTTGTTGGATGGTTTAGCCCAAATGTGTGTTCCAAAGGACCAAAATATAAATCTTAAAGATAGACTATAATTTCACTAATAAATTATTCTAATTTTAAGTTGGGAAAGTGGGTACGAATCTGTTGTACCCGTTATAGGTGTCGTGTGGGGCACAGTGATAGATGACGTGTTAAATTTAAATTCAATGGTAGGTATAATTTTGTATTCGAAAAAACACACTGAGCGAAGATGATGGTCTGTCGGCTTGTACTATACTATGTAGATATTATGATATTTTTGCTATTAAAGTAAATTTATTTTACCATTTCCGTGATAATAATTTTTTTTTAGATAAGTATGACAAGAAAGTATCTGATGATAAAGACTTATAGATCAATGGTAGATTGTCTATTTGCATTAATATTTTAGCAATAAACCAAATATGTGCCTATTGTTTTTGTTAATTTATTATTAAAGACTCACCTTGGTCTATATCTGTCATCATTATTTGACCGCGATGGCAGGGGGGTGGAGTTCACGTCGTGCGTTCAAGTACGATTATGACGATGCCACGTTGTCTTACTCGGTCAAGAGAGCAATGAGAATAATAATAATCGTTTTGCCGAATTTGTCGCTTCCGCCGCGCCGGACTAATCGTAATAATATTATAATGTATGAGAGCTCGGAGTGTCAGACATTCGCATGCCAATAATGGATCTCACGCAAAGTAGGCACGAGACGGCGACTATTATAATTACTTAGTAGTAGTCGGTATAAATTTTTTTTAGGTACGTCATGGCACGCGTGCGGGGGAAAGGTCAGGAGAAAACGTCGTTTCGAATAACGAAACGTATGTAGGTAGGTAAGGTATTCGAACAGGCCAAATTCCACGGGATCCGTTTCTACGATTCCGCGATTCCACCAGACGCAGGAACTATTAAATACGTTATAAATAATACGGACGGTTGTCCACGTTTCGACGACAGCTCTGCGTATATAGGACGAATAATTATAATAATATTGTCAAACACGTCGGCGCAGACGTTGGTAGAGGTGGCACGGCGGCGGCTGCGGCGGCCAACGAAACCGATTTAAATATAATATTATAATTACTAATTAGTATTAATATTGTTACAGCCGAGTAACGTTAACTCGAACCTCGTAGGTGAGGAACAGTTTGTCGACCCAATTTTTTCTACCTCGGTATTGGTTTAGGTTAAATTCGAGTTAATAATACGTATGTAATATTGTAATAATATATTATCAAACTCCAAAAGACTCTTTATCTCCATTCGCGAGTTATCGCGACTCGTCTGTGTTCACCGGGAGGCTTTGCACACCTGTTTTATAGTACTCGCTATACCGCGTCCTCTAAAAGGCTAATCCAGCCCCAGAAACGGTATCGTTTCGTAAAAAAACGGTAAAATAAATTACAATATTTGCGCGTAACTGCTATTTTTAAAATTTTTTTTTAAACGTAAACGTATTTTTTTTTTTACTTACACGTACTAGTACAAATATTATATTAATATCAGCTCGTTTGCATTGGAGGTACCTCCGCTGCTGAAAGTGTACGCCGCGGTAAAGCACAGTTTTTTTAATGTATTATTTAAGTGATACGCGTCGTCGCATTAACCGACTTAACGAAACGACCGCACACGCGTGTCTGCGGGTCATATTCGTAAAACGTTTATAAATATTACGGCGACGCGTCGACAGTGAGTTATTCTGCGTGTCTCGGGTCATCGCCGTTAGTATATTCTCGTTTTCTATTTGCTATTTCCGTTTAAATCGCTTTGACGATCGCCGCTGCGCGGTTTTTTTTTTCTTTCTATTGTAAATCATCAATACTATATCCCTATAATATTGTGCACACACTCACATACACACGATATCGTCGTCTGAAACTCTGAACGATACCTGCAGAAAGAGTATACCTGTAAAGTTATGTTTTGCGCCGTACAACGGGCAGTAGCGTACACCAAAGTTAATATTATTTTCAACGGGAGGGGTTCGATTAGAAAATTATTCGTATATATTTTTTACTATACTTGCAGTACAAAAAAAGGTATCAAGAGATTTGAACACCCCTCCCCTACTGTGCGCACGATATTGACCATAGGCATTAGGTATGTTTTATCACACATTATACGCTATCGAGGACGGTTATGAGTAATATATTATTATCGTATAGCGTATCGTGGTCAGAGGAACATTATTGCGATAATAGCAGACAGTAGTTGTCATCCAGAGAAGGATTTCTATTCCTTGTGGATAAGTGGTCCGTAGCTGTTGGTTACCACACGTTTGACTTACACATCTAGAAAAATTGTTAATAAATATTTTAAATAGTATAGGTACTTTACTGTATCGGAATAGATGGCTGTTAATAAATAATAATTGTATCGACGAGTTCGCTCGTGTTGATGGTCACTGTCAGACTGACTGCCGTGTGTCATATTAGATTTCAATAATAAATATAATAATTTATACAAATGTCACAACAAAATGAATAATAATATCACACTGATACGCGTTGTTATCAATCGCGGCGTCGACGTCTGATAAAATATAAATATGAACGATCTCGCGGCCGATCATCGTACACGGGAGGAGACTCCGTGGAGACGTACCTATTATAGCTGTGCGAACGTGCGTCTATGCAGTTAATACACAGCTATTATACCACCGTCGTAATAATGATCGTCAGCACCTATATCTATATTATAATAATAATTATACGTCTATTGTATACGGTCAAATATTGTTTCGTCGCATCGTGCGAATAATAATAATAATAATATATAATAATATAATAATAGCTGGGTATATGTATTATACGATATGCGCGCGCGCGCGCGCGGGCAGAACGAAAGGGAAAACAAACGGATTAGTCGACGACGGTAGACGTGGACGGGGACGTGTGCGGACGGCGTCGATTACGATTTCGACTTTTTTTTCTTCTTCTTTTCATTCGATCATAGTTACCTCCGCATTCCGATGCCGCTGCAGTGTTATGACGTGTCGGAAAAGCGATTGGCGCGCGAAGAAAGAAAACGGGAAAATTAAAAAAAAAAAAAAAACAACAAACAGATCAAAATAAAAGGTAATCGAATGATATAGCGACGACGACTGGACCGTAATAATAGCGGCGAGTCGTTTTTACGGATATGATAGTATTACTATACCTACCGCGGTAAATGCATACAATCATATCGCGGTTATAATAATAATAACATTAACGTAGGCACCTCTACCTATAATATATATATGTATAATAGAATGGTGTACCATGTATACCCGTGACTTTCTTCCGAGCTCACGACGCTGTCCAAACACAATGATAATATCGTTGCCAAACTAGGCAGAACGATATTTGTTTGTACAAAAGGGTGCGCGATAGTGTGTGTGTGTGTGTGCACTGTGCACTCGGCTTTCACTCCGGCGGCAAGCTTATAATATAATATACTCATTACTCATACAATAATAATAATATATAATAACATATATTACTCACGTGTGAGCACATATCACGAACGGTCGTGTGTGTGTGTGTGTGTGTTGTGTGTGTGTGTGTGTGTGTGTGCGCGTTCGTGCGTGCGTTCGAGAGACTTGGGTAAACTCGGCGGTGGCGACGACTACGACGAGGTTCACTCCTCCGGTATGTACGTCTATCGGTGATCATATTATATTATATATTTTATACACCTATATGGCTATATATATATATTATAATGATATAAATGACCGTACGTTATATAGCAGCAGACGGTGGCGCAGTGCATACCTACCGTGTATCTATATCCATCAGCTATAATAATAATATATATATATTGTGCTCCTTTCTCTCGGCCCACAGCACTTTCCAACCGTGTACACCGTGATGCAATAGTTTTATTTATTGTGCGTATAACATATATTGTGCCTATATACACACACATACACTTTGCGCGTTAACGAGTGTGTGTGTGCGTGTGTGTGCAGCAATTTGTACGGAATTTAAGTTTCGTTTTTCGTTTCCGGCCTGCGCTTCGATCGCGTATGATATTTAAGTGGTTTTCCACTTGCGCATGCGGATGCGCAAATGCGAGCACGTTCGTGCGATTCGTGACGATTTCATATTATATTATTACCTACCTATAACTGCATCGATATTATAATAGTTAATATTATTTAACGTATCATATTGTTGCGAGACCGGCTGATTGGCTATTATGTTTGTCGCTAATCGATTTTATATTGGAAAATTGTCATCTGGACGGATGAGGTCGCTATATTGTTATAATTATTAGGGCCGGGGATTTAAACGCCCTAAAATTTATCCGAAAATTATGGGTAATTTTTAAATGAATTAATTGCTATTTTTTAAAACATTTTCGGATATATTCTACCGAATTTAAATGTCCTTAAATATATCAAAATATGTTCCAAGAAATAGTAAAAAAATAGATTTTTTTAACACTCCTTGAGCAAACCAAAAACCAACATCACGAAATAAACGCAATTACAATGTAGCATTGACCGGTCAATTAGTTGTTACTGGTTTAAGTTAATCACACTGCAGTAGTGTAGTTAGATAAAGAAATAAGAAGTTATAGGCAATGTCGTATCGATAATATCATAAACAGAATGATCAGTAAATGGTAAATAATCAGAAGAACATTTATTGAGCTAATATTTTTTTGATTTTGTAGCAATTAAGTTAAATTAAAAATGCTTATAATGATGTTTAAAAATGCAATAAAAATGTAAAATTAAAGTTTTCAGTTTTCAGTTCTTCGATCCATGGAATAGATTTTGTAAACGAATAGCATTTCCTTTAAAGACTTCCCAAAATATAATGCATTTTGCTTTCAAATCCGGGCCCTAATTTTATTATAATCATGTACAATGTTAAAAGAAACATTTCCGCGGTAGGTAATTGATTTTCGCCAGTTACTCGCACGAAATTATAGGTACTTATATATAGATAATCGACTACGATTTCTTTGATCTCCCTAGTTAAAGGATCGTGACGTATGGGTGTACACAGTATAATATAATTCGTGGCTTTATACATTTTTATTATAATAACGACATCCCAAAAACCACTTGGGGACCGCCTTCCGTGGGTTCAACCGACCAATAATCATATTATATGCTAAAATAATCGTACCGGCGACTATAATACACCTAATATAATATTAATATATTACAAATTCGATGGTCTCCTTAAGTCGGGTGTATACCGCTATATGATATACGTATGTATTTTATAGTATTACTATAGAATTCAGTAGTTCCCAAACTTTTTTCCATCGTGCCACATTATAATCAGTTTTTATAAGTCGCGGCACACTTTGGACAAACATTATTTGCCAAAATTAATTATTTTTTTATTTCTTTAAATAATTTCATTTGTTAAAATTGAAAATTCAAGTTGTCGTGGCACACCTTTGAGTTTTCACGGAACACCCATAATATTGGGAAACACTAGCTCCTATAGATTATACTAATAATTGGGTCCGATTTTTTATTTTTAAATTTTGTTTTTACCAATGCAGACCTCTTTACATACTTGTGTATCTGTATATAAAGTAGGTATATGCGAATCTAGATCCGTTCGATTTCGAAACGCGAACTCTTTATTCGCGATAGATCACGGTCACGGACGTTGGCACTCGTCTCAATGAACACTCACGACTGTGCGTTGCGCTCGTTGTTATATTATTATTATCCTGCGCATGCACGTGAATTTAAACAATATCTAATCCAATATAGGTATACATATTTTTTTATCACCATATCCGTAAAACTAGGTATATATCTGTATTCAATATATATTATAATATGTAAATGCCAAATATCACTCACTTATGCTACATTTCAAAAACGTATGAAAATTAAATTTGGAAAAATGGTGTTCCTTCAGTGATCTATAGATGCGCAATAAGCTAGAATTTTACGAAATTCGTATTTTAAAGAGGTGCTCAAACAGAGCACTTGTGATTTACGATCTTTTTTTGTTTATATAAATGGTTGGCATCGGTTACAAATTATAATAGTAATAGTAAAAAGTTATAGTCCTGACTTATAGATTCAACATCGCTTAACCGGAACCGCCGAAGTTATGAGTAAGAATTTTGGTCATTAGTTTCGTTTTATGATGTAAAGACCTGCTAATAAAGGATTCACATTGTAAAGAGGTCCTCCAACAAGTTTTTAGAGATATCAGAAAGTTTAGAGATACGTATAGTTTCAACCACGTTAAAAATATACCAAGTGCTACATCCAATCCACGACTAGCGGTTAGCCCATCTTTGTCGAATT
The DNA here is from genome assembly GCA_008086715.1 of Sitobion miscanthi. Classification (NCBI taxonomy): domain Eukaryota; kingdom Metazoa; phylum Arthropoda; class Insecta; order Hemiptera; family Aphididae; genus Sitobion; species Sitobion miscanthi. Next base: position 98,957,540 of record CM017797.1, read on the forward strand.
ATCTCACAAATTTAGGTACACTGACGTCGGTTAGTCCGTAAACTGAGGTGCACTAACACTGTGATATACTCATACCAAGATAAACCTATATAGCACACAGGATTTGACACAAAAACAAAACTGCACACAACCGAAGACGGAATGTCCAGCTAGTAGTATAGACTGCAGGTGCAGATGGATCTAGGTATTATAGAGTATAAAAATAAATTATTTTTGACTATGATCGCACTGCGTGAGTACACCCAACTAAATTTTAATATAGGTTAACATAGGTATAACATAATATAGTATATTATGCGAATCTCAATCCATTTCGATTTCGAAACGTGGACTCTAGTATATACTCGCTATAGTATATAATATGCAGGCTATCGTTTTTTAAAGGTCACGACTGTGCGCTATTCTCGTCGTTATACTATTATTGTTAATATCCTGATCATGTGCTCGAGCTTAAAGGATATATACCTAGTTACCCACCTTAATCGATATGCACATTTTTTTTTTTATCTCCATATCCGAAAAACAGCTATACAGAGCACCATAATAATACGGCGAGTGACGACCCATTATGGATTTAATGAGTCGAGCTCTGCGGGTACATAACACTTTCCAGCGGCGATCTTATTATTATTGTCTGTAAAATACATCACACGCACGCATATACCCGGGCGTCTTCTAATCGAATTTCTCGTCTATTCGGCGGTGGTGGACTCTCGTTAACGCGTGAGAATCAGTTCGCATATGCGTATAATAATAATATATCATTGCTATGATATGCTACCACAATCACCACCACTACTTTAATTACGTGGTAAAAAATTTAACACCAACTCAGGTGTTTTGGGGTAATTAAAACGCTTTTAATATTATACTCTGCACAGTTGTACGCGTCTCGGAGAGCTCGAGAATCCATTATTATGCAAAGGAAAATCGTCTCACGAAATGACGCCATACTGTCGCTGTCGTATATTTGAACACCAGCTGCAGTATGCGACTATATTATGTGCACTTGGTTCCAGTGTGGTATACTGGTACAAATGGCCAACACACATTTTACCAACAGACTTTTGGCTGGTATAGAATAAAACTACTTTTATTTTGGGACAAGCACATTTTATAAAATAGAAATGATTAAAACATGCAAGTAGGTACCTTTATGATAATTAATGATATATATTTATACAATACATTTTAAATGTTAAATAGTATATTATTATACTGAGATACAGAGCCGTGTCAAGCAATTCAGCGCCCCAGGGCAATTCGCGACCCTTCCCTACAATTTGGGCCACAGGTAACATATTAGGCGCAAATAAAGGCACCCCCTACTTTTACAAAACTATAGCACCTGGGGGTCTTTGCCACCTTTGCCCTTCCCTTAACACGGCTTGCTAAGATGGTATAACATTTCAGTTTGTCGGTTATTTTCCAGCTCCGATTGCTCTACCTAGCTCATTATTTAAACCTTACCTTGAACTTGAAAACTGTTTTCAATATATAAAGTATACTGTATACACCTCTCTCGATTCTATATAATAATCTAATTAATAAAAGGCAATTATTGTATGTGTGTCAGATTGTCAGCTATAATCAATAAATATATCTCCACACGCCCATATAAAATCAAATTCCTACAGCGAACGACCCTTATGCAAATCCACAGGTTCCATAACATTATCGTCAATAGATTGAACATGTTCCCTAATGTAGTTGTGTCGTATATAAACCACTTTTTATCGCTTATTTTTTTTTTTCAACGTAAGTGACTCAAGACGAGTCAATTGACTCACGAAATGCTATAATTTTTTTATTTATATAATATTTCTGTCATGAGTTACAGAGAATAAAAGAGTTATAATAATTGGATATACATTTAGACATGTGTTTTATAATATTGGTCAAAACAACCCTAATTAATCAATTGTGTTAAATGTGTGTACGGTTTAAATTTAAAGGTGTTCTAAAAATAGTAATTTGTCACGAGCAATACCGTACAGGATCAGCAAGAACCTATCTGCTAGGAATTAAGCTAATATAATGGAATTCTATACATTTTGTAATATGAATGCCTACTTTCGATGCCCCTTTATGTGACGTCTGACTGCGTTCAGGTTCCTACTGTAAATCAGTAGATGACAATTTTATTGTTCAGCTGTGCATCAGTATAACAGTGGTATTATACTGTGGTAAATCCACTAGTGATGGATAACACAATCGACTCGCAGTTACGGATTTTTTACACACAATAATTTCCTGGAGAAAAATTTTATAGGATTAAAAATAATATATTATATTTTTTATATTATCAACCTTGTTGGCCCTTACCCTTTTGGTCATAATATCATGACTGCAGTTAAATATTATATCTCCGTTTACTCTTTATTGGTTTACTGTAACTATTATGTGTATAAGCTTCGTGACATATAATATGACGTGTGTCCACAAAAACACAAAAGCGTGTTTAATATTATTGTACCTATGTATCATACATATTTTTGAATTCTTGAGACTATTGGTTCGTTATGGCTTACAGTTTTTTAACTCTTGTACTTTGCACATGTGAAACATTTTTCTATGTACCTACCCTGCTTTCGTGAAAACACGGTATATTTTTATCGTTGTTATTATTATTATTATACGTCGTGTGGGGTGACCCAGTATTGAAACAAAAACTTAAAAAATTCGTAAGACTGATATTTTTCTAAGTTTTATGATTATTTGTCTTGATATTTTTTATGATTAAAATATTATAGTCTGCCTATTATTTTTAAATTGTGCTGCCAAAAAATTATAAAGACACAACGTATCACTATAGTAGTATAGTATACCATATACATTGGTTTAAAAATCAAATATAACTTAATTGTTGTTCATAATCTATAAATTTCACCATATCATGCAAAAAACTATTTTCTTCGAGTCCACTCGTACTATTTGACGAGTCATTCCTTAAGCATAAACCAGAATGCATAGGTATATCAAATAGGCTATAATTTTCAGCGAACTTGCCCTGCCGCGGCATCGGCTAATATAATATTATTATCTACCTATATGCGTCTCGGAAATACTTTCGATATTCACATTTTGCCCGAGTAGACGCGGGGCCCGCCAAAAGGTAAAAAGAAAACGCACAATGAGCATACACAGCATAGCGTCTGCATATAATAATAATATAATAAATAATAATGTACCCATTCGTCGCCGTTATTGGTCAGTGCACAACTGCGTTTTCTATAAATGTAAAGTGCGTTAACCCGCACGTCCTCTTTGCCTAAACCTGTCTACCCGTGTACATTATCTTATCCTCATCTTCGGCTATCTATCTAAATATATATTATAATGTATAAACAGACGTGTCCATACTGTGTGACTGATCATCAACGTAGAGGCTGCACTATGATAGCTATAGATATCTGAAATGTTCATGGTAGGTACCTTCGAACCACCACCACGTAGACGCACTAAGAAAGAACACAGTTCACACAGTTACACAACAATTATAACTTTTGAGGTTCACCGACGAAACTTTGTTTTTGTTTATAAATGGTGGCCATAACTCGGATAGATGAGATTAAATCATGTATCAAATCTTCGAGTATACAATGGCCAGCTTCATCGAAGAAACTATTTCTTAAAATGTTCTGTTTGTTTGTAGTTCATATGCTCCAACAATCTCAGAAAGTGTTCCAAGAGATATTAGAAAAGTGAAGAGAGTAGTTTGAATTTGAACTACGTTAAAAAGTATACCAAGTGCTAATCCCATCTTGCGGTTTTCCGTCTAGACCGAACTATTTCACAAAGCGAGGTACACCGTGCCAAATTTCGTCCGTGATATCAGATAAACTAAAACTGAGATAATATGTGCCCTTTATATAGGGCTGTATTTAATATTTGAACATTTTTCCCGGGCAAAGTCGGACTATATCCTATAGCCGGTCGCTTACCGGCAGCATCATCGGCTGATATGATATTATGTACGCGTACCTCGGAAATACTTTCGAGATAAATTAACTTTTCGCCAAAAGGTAAAAAAGAAAACGCTCAATGCGCATACGCAGCAGCAATACAAATAATAATAATAATAAAAAAATACATAATAATGTACCCATCCGTCGTCGTTATATCGGCCGGCTGCCACGACGTTTTCTATAGACGTACAAACCCGCACGCCCTCCCGGCCCACACCTGCCTACCCGTGTACACTATCCCATTCTCATCCATCTCCATATACATACGTATATATATATATACGCGTAGGTACTTGCCCCGGTGACTCGCTCGGGCTCGCCGCGGCCTCATAGAAACTAGATATCCGATCGACGACGACGACGTGCGCCTATAACGCGTATGAAATAAAATAATAATAATATAATCGCTTCGCTACGATCGGTCCGTTTTACTTTCTCCGCCGACAAAACGGATGTGGATATAAAATACCGCGGCGGCTCGGCGCGATGAGAACAGACGATCTCCGCCGGATTCGGCTCCGCGACGATGGGCTCGGCGAGCGATGAGTTGGTCGGACGCGCGCGCGAACCGGACGTCGGGGGATCGCGTCGGGCGTGGAAAAATAAATTAAAAAAAATAAAAAAATATGAAAACCTGCCCAATTATGCGTACATAACATTATAAAATTATTACGACCGGCACGCGAGCTGCTGTTCCCTGTTACAGCTGTAGTAGGTAGTAATTTGTTGCGTAACGTCACGGGGCTTACGTCGAGAAAGTCCGATCGGAAAGCCGACCACCCGGGAAAGTCGGAATCTGCGAGCGGTGTGGTCAGCCACGACGACGTCCCACGCGCAACGGCGGTTTTGTTTGTTTTAGACCTTTCGTTTATGAATAATATAATATCGAATGTGTGTGTGTGTGTGTGAGTGTGTGTGTGTGAGTACGATCGAGTGAAGCCGATCGCGTTCGAAACCTTGACCCGGTTTTGGGTCACGGTCTCCGGACGAGCGAAGGTCAGGATCACCGCCCGCGCGTCCGCACCATTTAACCGCGACGGCGGCGGCGGCGACACGTTATTATAATAATATTATATATTTTATATTTATATAATATAATATATTTCATAACCGATTCGCGTGGTAGATAATTTTCGAGCCACCGCGGCCAACCCGTTGACCGACGGCGTTCGCAACACCGTATATTTTAATGTGAATAATTCGCGACCTGTAAGTACTGGTGTTTTTAAAAAATCTTTTTTCGTTATATCACGATTTCGTTTACCTCCCGTGTGCGCAATACTGATCGAATACGGTTTTAAATTGCCCGAAGACGACAAACTGTTGGTCTGATCTGATGTGATTCCCATACCTGAAAATTGACGTCCGAATTTTCGGTTCCTGAATTCCCGATATAGACTTTCAGATTCAAACATATTATATTTAACTACTTGACTACAAGGTACAGACAAAAAATAAGACCCTTAAGACTGAAAGTAAAGAAATACAATATACGAAAACGCGAGTGGACAAATTTAAAAAAAAATTAAATTATATTTAATATAGATTAGAATTTATAACTAATATTTGTTATACATTTTTACCTTAGTAAAATAAAATAATTTTAAAAAACAACGAAACATTATAACATGTTAAACAAAAAAACATTATGTCCGCCAAAAAACACAACGTTTAGTATAGCTGCTATATAAAATGAGTTGGAAAATTAAAAAAGTCTTAAAAATAATTTGAAACCAATTCTGATACATCTACGGACTTAACAATGTTAACGATATTATACAATCATTTAATACCTACAATTATTATTATTATCATATCATTAAATATAGGATATGCTCGGCGAAAGCGACACATACACACACCGTTTTGTGCGTATCTTCGTAAAAAAAAAAAAACGCTTTTCACACGGATCGCCTAGATATCGTAGCCAACTGCGATTTACACTGCACACAAAACATGCGATATGTGGGCCAGACGACTTGGGCGAGGACGTGATGAACATTAATTTGTGATGGTGATACCCTCCGGTTCGCCCTGCACGTGTTATTAGTCTAAATATTATTATTCATCGTCCGTGGTTGTCCCGACCGTCGTCGAGATACACGTCGTCGTCGTCGTCGTCGTCCTCCTCTTCGTCGGCCGACCGTTCAATTATATTATATTATTATTATAAACGTAGTCGCGTTATTACTTATTTCGACGTTCTTCCGAGGCGCCCGGTTCGGCTATATAGGTGTGTATCGTATAATAATATGTGGATATAAGTACTACATTGGCGGGCACACGCGAATACCGCGCACCCGGCCGGTAGTTGTAGTATAGGTATACATAAAGGTACCAGCTATACCGAAGTTATTTCGATAATTATTCGTTAGGACACGAAAACCCAGCTGATGGCCGAATTATAATAATTATTATGATCGTAAAATATAACGCACGTACGTATGCATACCACATACACGTCGTGCATAAGCCTGATCATTAATAACGAGTTAAAAAGTTAAATTTAAGTTACTGTTTTAACTAAGTAGGTATAACATTATTATAACGAGTTACTATACATTTTTTTTTAAAGAAACTTCTAGTTATAGAAGTGCTAGTTTCGTTAAGATAAACGAGTTATATTTTTTCCACGATAGGTATGTATGGTTACTGATTAGGAAATCAATTTTCTAGTAACATTCAATTGATTTTTTCCTAATTTAAGTCCCTCGCCTATTGATTTAAAATATTCGTACAGATTATTATTGAAAAATATTATTATCGGAAAGATATATTGTACTGTATTATAATTTATAATGTTATATGTACTGTAAATATAAATCCACAGACTGTCAAAGTGTTGAAAACATTTTTTCTGGATTTAATAAAACGTAGGTAAATAAATACAAGTTTAATACATGTTAAATTTAGAACTGTCGTAGAAAATTATAATCTCACAACAATGGCAATATTAAATAGTCCAGTTCGGAGTTAAATGACAGGTTGGTGCTGTTATTTCTTTACAAATTAACGACCCAAAAAATAAAACTAAATGAACATTTAATTTATAATATCAGTGGTCTGCTCCTTTTCTGTTATTTTTTCTGTCAATATTTATATACATTGTGTACATTATTTTTACTATGAATTTTTATTTTTGCATATAATTCATAGGCATACGCATTATTACACTAAGTACTTACCTACTTTTACAAAATTCAATTGTAAGTTATTATTGCAGTTAATGGCATGAATTCTAAATGGTTAATTTAAAAAAAAAAAGTGTCTAACTGTTTTGTAACTAAGTTACATATTTTCTATTTATCCATAGGGTCTTTTACAAGTCAAACAGAGAAAAGTAAATTTGGATTTAACACAACTTTACTTAACGAATATTTTAAAAATTTGTCCGTACCTATATGAACAGTAATAAGTATACCTATAACACCAACCGTTATATTAACATCTTATAATACTCTGACGATGCTGTATAGTAGCATATCACAAGCAGCAATACTTGAGTACCTATTATGTGTTTGTGTGTGTGTGTGTGTGTGTGTGTGTGTGTGTGTATAAAGTAGTATTTTAATTTTATAATAACGATTTTGTTTTTAATTTTTATCACGATTTTCTGGTTTTTACCTTTGCGTGACATCGTTTCAATTATAAATCACGAGCGGATAGGAAGCAGACTGTCACCGTGTGTAGTTAAATAATAACTTTGCGCCTATAGTTGAGTGCCAACCCGATTGTATACTTCACTAGGTAGCTCATGTCAACGATAATGGGTAATGGAAAATAGGAAATATATTATAACAAAAATCCAAACGATTTTTTTTTCGAACTAAAGACACGTTCTTCATTAATAATTATTGTTCGTTGGTCAAATAAAACTCAAAGTCAAAACTAGTCCATACAATGAAGACGTATGTGTTGCAGTAGAGGTTATTATGAAATGCTGCTCAGACGTTTTTTTTTTTCATGGAATGTCATATGTTCTACGATTATCATATACATTGAATTTTTCCACGTCATACTATTTTTTGATTCAACAATCTATTATTATCTAAATGTATATGATTCAAAATATTATTGTGTATCCGTTTCGTTCAAAACTAAATGTGTAATATAATTCGTTCTCTATCATCGATGTTTGTCAACTGTAGTTGTACGACTGAAATGTTTTGAATACATATTTTAATGTTATGCTTTGAACAAGTTTATAAAGACTTTTAAGTTTAATAAGAATTTTAACTCGTGACTCGTTTGTTTAGTTGCCATTATTCAATCGGAAAAAAAGAAAACTATATCCGATTTTTGTTTTATTTCATTAGATAAATAATTACAATTTATTTAATTGATTTAATTTTTATAAAATCTTATTATGACGAAAAATGTAACTTAATAATATATAAAACTATTATTGAACTGTATATTTTACTTATTAGTTTTGTACTTATTATTTCCTTGTATTATTCACATAGGTACTATCTTTCTGAACACAAATTAGTTTAAATAAAGACTTAAGATATTCTAAATAAAGAGTGGATAACTATTATAATATTATAATAGTATGGTCATGGCTTAGGTACCTTACAAACCGATCATTATCCCGACAGAAACGAGGACTAACGATCATATCTTTAATTATATTCAAGAATAATGATGCACTTTCTTTATTTAAAATTATGGATATTTTTATATTAAACAAGAATTTCGTGAGTAAATTAAGGATTCACATGGTTTGTCAATATTAAATATTGATTATTTTTATTCGATAACGAACATTATTAACATTATTAATATTCTAAATGAATAATAAAAAAAAATATTTTTAACTATTAAAAATAATTAAAACTATTCTAATATAAAAATTCCGTCGTTAGTAAATTAATCAACATCGGTTTAAAATGAAAAAATATAAATATAAAATCGGTTATTTTCAACAAAATTAAAAAAAATAATACTACATTATCGAGGTAATATATTATTAAAGAATAATAAATATGGTACCTATGTAAGTTTCCTGATAATTATATCGTGTATTTGGGCGAATATGAGTAGGAAAATAGAAATATCTCGAAATCGTTATCATAATATAATAATATGAATAGGTCAACGGGCATTATTGGCTAGTTTGATTTATTTAGATTTTTATTATAACCGTACAATTTATTACTGTTCATTGTTAACTCGTAAAATATAATATTCATAATCATTGTTGTATTATTATGATGATGATGATTATTATTATTATTATTATTATAACATAGTATTATTCTATTATTGTGTGCCAGGTATATGCGGTGCATCACGTAAGCTCTAGATATTATATATAAATTGATTTTTTTCACTTCAATGGAAAAAGTGGTGTACCTATTACGAATAGGCGCGAATAAAAACCGTTTCGTGTGTGTGAATAGACGCGATTATTATTAATATATTATTTTTTTTTTTTTATCATTATTTCAATAGGTACCTATACATTGTTACAGTAATGTCGGCTATCCGACGTAAGTAATTGAATGGACGGGAAATATTTTTGCGAGAAATTCAGACGCTATGACAGAACAGTGGATTCGTCGTTGTTACGCGTGCAGGTGGGTCGTCGTATTATAATAGTAGTCTTCGTTTATAAGCGGAGAAATCGAGAAAACACTGAATTCGATCGGTTTTTTAAGTGATAATTAGTAAATAACACAATCGGCTGCCGTAATAATATTATATACGCTGCGGCGCAGTCATATTGTACGTACTGCGTTGTGAATGGAACTGGACTGTCTGTATAGTGCCATGTCGCGAATTTCTCTGATCGGGATTTGGTAAACGTCCGTGTAGGTTGTGAGGTAGCGAGTGTGTGACGATGAAATAAAAATATCGAATGTTATCGATCCGTTTATTATGTATAATATAATTATGGTTTTTTGCAGTTATAGGTTAGGTTGTACATCGTTTTCAGAGTATCTATAAATCGTTTTTTTTAGTATTATAATACGCGTTTTCTATTTCATCAGGATACTTTGGATATTTTTTTTAAATTCGACATAAGGCAGCTCGACACGAGTCTGTTGTACCTACCCACGTGGAAAATGTATCGGAGAAGTGCTTGGACGGGTAGACAATGCACGTTTGGTGTTCACCAGAAGGCGTGCACACCGGCTGTAATAATACCTATGACAAAAATGATAGTAATATACAGCGCCACAGTTAAATTATTATTGTTACGGTTATTATACCTCCTGCCTATATCGTAGCACTCGCCCTTTTAGTCATTAAATAAATAAAGTCGATTTCATATACACTCGAATGATTCGACGATTTTCGTGCGGCCGACGCTGTAATGAAACACTCTGTTGGAAATTAATTGACTTTTGAATACAGCGAGGATAGTAATAGTCAGATATACAATGACAAAACACACATACCATTATGGTATTATAATATTGTCTTGGCATGATATTAATATTTCAATCATCTTCTATAACGATTGGGAAATTGAATGCTGCGCATTAATAAATAAAAAATTAAATATGTATCAGAAAGAAATGGAAGGTGTATCATACAAAACTTGCAAACAAAAAAATATGGAAAACGACCTTTTTTCATGTACATAATCAATAAAAAATGCGTGTGTTCCTGATTTACTGGCAGATAATACAGTTTTTAAAAGTTACGATATTACGGTAATTTAATGAGTGACTAAATTACCTTTGTTACTTTTTACGGTTAACTAATTTAAATATTTTTAAACTCAAATGCAGTTGAAATTTCAATATTAAAGTAATATTATGTTTTAAATTATTAAAAATGTTAAATGTTTCTAATTAAGTATCTAGTCCTGATTATATGTATATTGCTATTGGTATAATATTTATTTGGTAAAATATAAAAATATATAAAGTTAAAGTTAGATAATTATATTTTCAAGTAAAAATGTATCAAAATTATGACTGATTATACTGACATTATAATGGATTTTTAATTATTTTTTTTTGCTAGTATCATTTAAAGAAAATCGACTTTTAATTCTAAAGAGTATTGTTAGAAATACAATAGAAAAATAGGGACTTTGTGATTGATTTAAACTTAAATTGATATTTTAATAACCCCGTTAGCTTTTGACGATAAACGAATATTTTAAGATTAAAATGTCATCGAACAAAAATAATAATTACATAGAATAGAATAATATCTTTAATTGAGTATAATTATATCGTGAGGTTAGTTTTTTTAGTATTTCTATATAGATAAAAATAAAAAAAACTATACAAAACCTTAAACACCGCGTTTATCATACGATATCATTATGATATCGTAATGCTATAATATACGTTACGATATCGTTATACTATACGGATTTAGTACGCAATATTATTTATATTCGATGTGGAAAATGATAAAAACAAAACCGAACTGTCTTTTGTAGAATATGCGTTTTAGGTATTATAATATTAGCATTATGTGATTACATAGCATATTCTGCAACAAAACGCACACTTCGTCGACGCATAACTGCACCACGCGTACCTATATCGATCCGTCCGCTGCACCGGCTGCGTAGGTTCTGGTCGCCCCAAGTCCCTCACGCCGAGGTCGATTTTGGAAAAAAAAACAAAACGAAAATGTTACAGAGTGATACTGTCTACAGGTGGTTCCGCGGACCCGAGCACGCGGTCCGGCGCGCGGTCATAGACTCGACGTGTCCGTCGGGCGTGTGCGCGCGCGGGATAAAAGAGAAAGACGCGGGAAAAATAGATAGGAAAACGAAAAGCGTACGGAAAGAATAATATTACCGTCGAACGCGAAGCTTATAATATTATTATTATTATTATTATTATTATTATTATTGTACATCCGTTTCTGAACCCTATATCGGCCAAGGTTGACACAGTCCGGCCGGTGCGTCCAGACGGCGGCCCGTTGGAGTGGCGTGCGCGCGTACCCCCGCCGGAGTCACAACCACTGACTCGGTCCGATCGCGCGGCGGCGGCGGCGGCGGCGGCACCCCACCAACTCGGCGGCGAGCGCGCGGTGGCGGTGGCGCGCCGGTCGAATAACAGGCGGAAACGCAGTCGAATAAAAGACAACTGACTCGGCAAACGATAGATCAGTGTAGTCGCTTTTGTTCAGTGGTGAAGAGGTGCACAGTAGTAAAACACTCGCACATCAACACTTCACTATTCACAAGACATTACATCGCAACAAAGGCGATAAAAAATCATATTCCGTACTCAAAACGCAATCGACGAGATGACGAGGAAACTTGCAGTCGCGTGCCTTTTCTTGGTGGCAGCACAAGCAGCGTACGCACATCCGACCGCCGAAGATGCCCCAGCCGCCCACGCTGCCGACGAGTCAGCCGGTCTGGAAAAGGTGTACAAGGTGATGCAGGAGTGCTCCGAGAAGAACATGGCCACGTGCTTGAAAATGAGGGCTTTGCAGTACGTCGACCGGGCGTTGCGCAAGACCGACAGCATTGACGTGTTCGACGGAATATCTTTGGTCAAGTCCGAATCCGTAGAGTCCAGCCGAGGCTTGAACGGCCGATCGCTCGCAGAGTCTGAGCTCGAAGAAGCACAGCCCAAGGACGATGACGAGAAGGACGCCCAAGTGGAAAACCTCCTGTTGGACCGCGTTGCTCGTTTCCTAGAGAGCCACACCCTTCAACTCAAAGTCCCGGAATCGTCCATCTCTGGCATGAGGAGATCTCTCGATGAAGGTAAAAAACCATTTTTTGTCTCATTTACCGCCTTAGGTAACTCTAATATTGTACCATCATATTATTATAATGGTTATTGACTGGTCGGTCTGGTCACTTTACCAGTTTTTGAAACGGAGTTACCTAAGCTCACACCTAGTATTATGATAACGCATGCTATACGATGATCCTTATACGTAATAACACTATACATCGATTCAACAATTTAGTCTTAAACTCCCGATTTTTCCGCGATAACGTTATATAAAATTATTATTATCCCTAACATGCTTTCGTAACGATTTGTTTAAGAAAAACATACTTATAAATGTACAAGTACATATTATCTTCTATAACACAATAATTGACTGTCGTTATCTCAGATATAAGGCTATACTTGACAAATCAACATTTTATTTAAAACAATTTTTTTCCGTTAATTACTATTTTCGATTCAAATTGATGATATTATCTTTCTTTCTGTCTCTCTGCTTCTCTCTCTGACGATCACAGTCTGCTGGCTGATGTTAACGTAACCTTCCGGTCACCGTCATTTGTTATAACTTATAATATACACGGTATATAATACACGTCATGATACGCAGACCCCGCGGTACCGCGCACGCGTTCCGAGTTTTATGTCTGTCATCGGGTCGAGATTTTGGCCTCGGGCTTAACTATAACTTCGGTGTATAATACGATATTATATACGAATTACACACCCGTCGACAGGCGTACATAAAATAATAATAATAATAATAATGAAACGCTAAATTCGTTCGGGCGCACACCGTTGCCCGGCGTCGTAACAATATAATAATAATAATAATACAAATATAAATATAATATGTGTTACGGACCCGCCGGGCGCGGCCGCATGGTCGCCGGTGGCCCGAAAACCCAAATAGTGCGCCGATAGGGGGGCCCCCGGTGGGCGTGACGGTATCATCGCAGCCGGAGAAAGCCGCACGATCCTTTCACATATTTAGAAATATCGTTCGGATAATATTATATCGCCCAGCGGGCCCGGGACCTAAAGGTACCGACCGTTTTCGGACGATTGTGTTTTTTTTTTTTAATCGCTCGGCTTTCTTCCGTCCATCTGCAGACGACTCTATCCTCGACGTCGCGTTAATAAACTTCAATATATTTTGTATTAACGATTTTTTCGTTTTGTTTCGCAGCTCGTGGCAAGAAGAAGAAGCACCAAAAGATGTTGATGCCATTGTTGATGCTGTTGAAGATGAAAGCTATCGCACTCGTCCCATTGGCTATTGGTGCTCTTGCCCTGCTCGCATTCAAGGCTCTCGTCGTTGGCAAGATCGCCCTTGTCTTGGCCGTCGTCATGGGAATCCAAAAGTTGTTGGCCAACAGCAAGAGCCAACAATCGTACGAAGTAGTGTCTCACCCACACTACACCGAGGAACACGGACACGGACACGGAGGTGGATACAGACGATCCCTGGAAGGCGAAAGCGCCCAAGACATGGCGTACCGCGGTCAACACTGAAGTCGCCACCTCTAAGCCGCTACCAACGCTGCAAACCATCCCCCTTTGTAGAGGGCTCCACGTAGCTATAGTATCACCATCGCTCCCTCAGCCATCACCCTACAAGGCGATATTTATTTGTAAATAGTTCGAAAAACATTCCCCCATAGGAACGAAATAATTTATTTTAATATTAATTAGTTTATTTTTTTTTTTTTTTTATACACATCCGATCGTCTTCTATACCGCTCAAATCGCTTTTCCTTTCTTTATCTCAACCCCCCAAAACCCCCACACTACAATCCGTCGACGACGCGTTTTTCCGCCCACGTTCACAGATCGTTTTGCTCGCAAGCTCACGTCAATTATTTATTATATTATTATTATACTACGCGTATAATATATACTATTATATTATTAAATACCTGTACACACATCGGCTAGAGCGACACAGCGTCCGTTCATCGCGCCCGCCACGTATATATAATATTATTATTATACGACATCCGTACTCCGGAGGCGACTGTACAACGACGGCGGTCAATAACGGGTTCTGCTTAATCACTTCGGGACAATGATCGCACACAACACATAACAACAACGTTTTACTACCATATACACAACCATATAATAATATACGATTATTATTTACCCCGGGCGGTCGGTTAAAAATACAGAAGTTAACCTAGTGACACACACACACACACACACACACACCCGCGCGCCACATGTGTGTGGTGTGCGTGTGTGAGGTGTGTGAGCCGCTCGTGTGACGATATAGGTCGGCCGGAGGAGAAGAAGAAGAAGAGAAGAAGAAGAAGAATTATTACAAAAAAAAAAAAAAGAATAAATAACTATTTCCGTAACTGGTTTTGTCTATAAAACACGAATAGAAATTGTTAGAAATCTATTCTTTCTATACCTATATTGATCACGATCACCACTACCGCAACCATAGCACTATAATAACGATAACCACGATTACACACCTGCAACTGCTGCGCTACAACTTTGACCTTATCCACGAGACGACACCGACCGACGACTTGAAGTAGAGGTATTTCTTTGTACACTTCAGGACTAGTATTTTCTTCTTTCGCATGAAATACCTAATAACACACACACACACTCACTAAAAACTAGTACGATAACTTACTACTCGGCTGCTGCAGCTCTTCCCGATCGAACAAACCCGTACCTACATACATATTTTACTGCTGGCCGAACACTACGTTTTTCACTTGACCGGAAATATAATAATTGTTGCTCACGAACGTTCTTATATGAATATCATTATTTATTTTATTTTATTTTATATTGTTATACATTGTGTCATGTTTTTTATACCATTTTTTATGTTATCCTTTTTGTGTGTACATCGAAGACTACCTATTTATTACTTATTTTAATAAAACCGATTTGTTTGTAATAAAATCCACTTCTTTTTTTTCTAAACTCAGCTCGACACGACTCGACTAGACTTGACTGGACTATACTCGACATGACTTGACTTGACTTGAATTTACTTTACTCGACTAGACTTGACATACCTTACTTGAATGTGCCATCGTCCACCTCCGCTCAAATGACATAATAATCACCATAGCACTTGTGGTCCACTTGAAGAAATAAACATAATATACCGACTGTTATTAATTTATTCGACTTTTAATTATTATTATTTATTATTGATTTGATTTGACGAAATAAACTTATTGATTTTTTAAACGATTACAATTTTTTTCTGTTATGCATTGCATTGCCATAACTCCTGTCAAACTCTGCACCCTACGGTGTTTAAGGTCTACACGTGTTACATTAACAAATATTATACAGCTCGTACGGTTTTTAGATTGATCGTGAAAAAAAAAACGACTTGGTGTGGCAAATGAGCGTTACGAACATACATTGAACTTGTTTCCAAAAACCGGTTTGGCGTTCGCCGCTATGCTAATGAATTAATAAATATATATATTTTTTTATTTTTTTTTTATCAATGGCCAACACAAATTATTACGAGTATTAACATTTAACACTAATTGAAATATCTAAGTGATACTTCGCCCGTACCGCCGTTTATATAATATGTAATATAAATAGTTGGGGCTGTTGTACTCCTTTCCCATTTATAAAAAAAAAGAAATCTGATTGCTGTGAATGAAAAATAAATTCGTGTCGTAGTGCTTTAACTTGTATAACTTGTATACACACACACACACACACACACACACCACACACATACACTCACACAGAGTATAAGACCTAGGTCGTGTTTTTGATAAATTCATCGTGTGAATCACAGCTGCTGCTTATCCGTTGACGAGATACTATACTACACGATTTTCTGTTTATTTAACGACATTTCTATGTGTTTAGCATATTATAAAAACGTAAAAGTTTAGAGAAGAGTCGTGTGCTACAATATTATAATATTATATTAGGTACCTACTGCAGATTGTACACTACAATTTTCTATTGAATACAACGCGCCCCCTTCACTTTTTGCTGTTGAAGTTTTTTTAATTGCCGTCGGATTTATAATACACGCATAGTTTATGTGACGGAACATATTTTATTCGAGTTTCGTATGTAAAGTTCTTCTCCGTTTTAATTGTACAAACGAGTTAGGCGTATATTGTTAACAACAAAGGTCATTGTATTAGAAACGTAAGGCGCGTTTCCTAGAAAAGGGTACAAGTGACTTCGTGAATAAATTGACCATAGACCAACACGCCATCGATAGCATATTATTCTTATACTTTTTAAATAATGAAATTCTTCGGCATTAGATCGTATCATTTCGTTCAACCTATAATGAATACCTTCTGTTACGGACAATAAATCTGAAGTTAATATAGCCACGCAGCACAACGACTATGGAGACCTACATGCATTCGCGTTATTAGACTACCTAGCTGGTATAACTAATAAAAAAAAAACAATATTATTAATGTGCTGGTCACTTAGGCATCCTAGCTATAATATCCAATCCTAGTTTGAAAATTTTCGATATGCTCTTTAAATAAAAACAATACGACGTCGCGTATCATTTATATTTTATAATATTATTATCTGCAGAAGAAAACTTTCGTTATGTTAAACGTCCGAGTGTTTGCCCGCAGCGAAGCGGAAAACTGCAGATTTCTAAAGTATATTCTAAACCCAAGCCAGATTTATTTCAGATACATAATAATACATATTTTTTATTTCGATCATCTAAAATTTAGATTTAAATTTAGATTCTAAAATACTATCGATTTTTTTTTTTCGGTTTCAAGTACGACTTTTGTATACAGCCGACACGCATTCAAACTCGTGCAGCGCTAGGTTTTTTTATATCATAGTCGTCAATCATTTCTACGAATACGGCGGCCACAATAATTTCCAAACACCGGTTTGATTGCTCCGGAGTTAATTACAGACCCTGCGATTTAGAAAGTGTGTGATCAATCTCATATTATTACGAGAAGAAAAATCTCAATCATTCGACGAAAACAGCCGGCAGGTGGGAGCACGTGCAGGTTAGTTGTGACCCGTCCTACGTAATAATATGTAATATAATCTATGTATACCATGTACGCGGTATATACCTGCTGCGGCCGTTTAGTACCTCGACTCCGTACGACTGCACGTCGCATTGTGGCGTGGATTAATACAATATCGTTGGATCGGACTAAATCTGTTCGCACTATTTCGAGCACCGATAGTATACGACTGAGTTAAGTCCGGTACGGTCGCGGTTAGGTTAGGTTATAGGAGAGGAAATACACAAATCAAAACCAGTCCGCGAGGCCCCAAAACGGTCGACGCCCGGAATAGTTTATTACTATAAAGCCAGGGGCGCCTTTTAAACTACGATAGGTATACCAATAATAATAATAATAATATTACAATGTATATTATAGCGTATACACATTACGCCGCGACACGTCACGGGACACGCAATTTTTTTATTCTAATAAATAATATTATGTACATAATAATATTATATAGGCAACTGCGTACCGTCGGGTGCCGTGTATAATAGTCGTATCCTCCTCCTCCTCGTCCTGCAGCAGTATCGGCGATTCATCGTACAACAGGTCTCGTATAATGACGTTGTTTGGCCCGGCGTATATATTATATGGGCGACGATTAATTACTATATCCTATATTTCTATAATATTACGAAGGATCTCCACTGATAATCGCGTCCACGCAACGGTAATATTATTATTATCCTTATCATAGATCATGTTATTAATATAGGAAATCAAACATGTTACACGATATTATCATATTTTTCTCCGGGGCCCGTTGTAAGCCGTGTCGTCCTCCGCGTTGATGAAAATCAGTTCCCAGTAAAGATATCCCCGGAAAAACTACCAAAATAAATATTTCCTTTGTGGAAAAAAAATGCCACCGAAGGTCAGACGGTTAGCTCGCAGGATCTATGACCATTGTGCGACAATCGTGATTGCGTTTGCTGCAGGATATCCGCGGGCTTATGGAGAAACAAAAATATAACAATTTTTTTAATTTAATTCAATTTCGCGTTTCAACACACCAAATTTTTGTACAGAGTTTTGTTTTCAATAAAATATACAATTGGTAAAGAAAGAAATCTTCTTGTTAGTAGTCAGTCCGGTCGGTCTTGTAGAAAAATGTAGAATTGTGTAGGCTCCACTTGACTTTACTCTTGTGTGATATGATTCGTACGTTTTAAGTGTTTCGTAGTTTTATACACACCTGTATGGTTTTATCGATTTAGAACAAAGTTTGACCGAAACGACTTATGGGTACAACTTACAGTACGATTGCCACGAAATGTTATTTGAGCAACAGTAGGACATACTACAAACATTTAATTGTGCGGCATGCTACAAACAATAAAATCAATCTAAGATAAAAAATTATTATTGTTCTTAAATTGTTTTGGCATTCTTATAAATTAAAACAATAACAGCATATTGTTTAGGGGTTAGATTTCTCTCGCAACTGATTTATTTATTTTTCTGGTCGCCTATTGGCGGAGAGCGTTTCAGTGACGTGTGCCAATCGCTATCGTGCGATAGCTCCGGTCCGGCAACCATAACACCGTGCGCCTCATTGTAAGTAGGTACACTGCACAACGAACGGTGATAATTAATCGCGTGGACTGTATCGTATGGTTGGAAAGACGAATAATAAATAAGTAATAATAATATTGTATTGTACCGTTAATTTATTATGTAAAATCATCGTAAAACGCATTGCTCTCCTATATATCGTACGCCCACGCCTCGCTCTCGGTGCAGTGCACCGTAATATCTTCCTGAAACGTATAATATATAATGTGGTATAGGTACACGCAATATCGCGTGGGTATCTGGTTGTACGGAGACGATCGTCGGGTAAAAGCGAAACAGTCGGATGCGCTCGAAAGGAAAAACTCGGAAACTTTCTTCGGAATTATATTATTATATGTTATCTCGTCGTAATGCCCGCGAACTCGCGGCGGTGGAGGCGGTGCGTGCTATGACGGCGATATCATATACATTGTTATTATTATTATATATCTGCGGTAATAATATTGTTATAATAATATCGGTATGACGCGCATCATATACTCACGCGATCCACTGGCTTACTGCCCACTGTACCGGTGTGTGTAGTCGTGATCGCAGTCGTCTGCTGCGGATGTCAGCTGTCTGGTCCCGTCTTCGGTATTTCTAAAGTGATAATAACATTAATATAATACACAGCCCGGACCGAACGATTTATACGACGTCCATGCTACGTCCACGCATGATAATATTATAACGCCGTCCGCGAATATTATTACAATATCAATTTCGTCGGTAAAATACTTGATCTCGCATCGAAACCGTACATCCCGTCCAGACACAGCTGTGCAGGCGATGGCCCTACTCGGCGTTTACCTGGTCAAGCTGATGATTTTCGTCGGCTGCGCGCAGTGCGTCCTGTTCTCCGAAGGCGGCCGCGTTGGAGGCAGTGTCGGCGACGCCGGTGGAGGTGGCGAAGACGTCCTCGACGACGACCACCGGCACACCCTGACGGTCAGCACGGCGGTCAAGAGCTGCCTGGCTGGAGCCGACCCTTTCCTGCCGTGTATCAACGAGCAGGCCATGGCCGCCATCGAACAGACGGAATCCATGGACTCGGTGCTTTTGGACTCGGGTCTGGAGATTTCCAGACGTCCTGGCACGGAGTCGTTTGCCGCTCCCCGAGGAGTCTATTCGTTAGGTAAGCCTTCACGCTGCTGAATCTATATATCCTCCCTGGTCACTACTCTCTCCCAACCATCCTCGTCACGAGACTCCCGAGTCTTAAATGGAATGTGAATCTAAATATTGGCACTATAGTCTGCGGTATTAAATTCAGCTGCAAATCGTCTAAAATCGATTTCGTCGAAGGATTATAAAAAGATCAGTATCGCCCGCGTTTGTAGAGTTAAGAGACAAATCTTGAAAATCGCAATGACATTCTTCATGTCTGTTTAAAAGTATTTATACAACTGAAAAGTTCAAAAGTCGAAAGTCGTTATATATATCACTATATTATCGTCACTATACACTGATCTCTCATGAGTCAGTCATGATTAATATTTTATGAATTAATTAATCGGTCCGTCAGTCTGTGTGTATTAATATTTTATCCAAATTATTTATTTCATCGAGTAGCAGATCGTGGTGGATCACAGTTATTAATGTTAAACAATTGGACTGGATTACTACGAGAATCGTAGACGTACACGTGCTATTTATTATTATGTGGGTGCAATATTTATAGAGTACTTAATCGGATTATTTCAAATATTTATAAAGATTGTTTTTTAAATAGTAAATTTTATAAAAAAAATCAAAATATATTTAATTGATTTCATCATAATGTTGTGATACCTGGTGTCGATTTAAAAAACGTATTCAATCACACATATTATGATATTATGTGTGGAGCATTCATTTTTGAGACGTTTACAATCAAAGACTGTTAGCGGGGGGTACATAATCGTATTTTATTTTTGTATCCACCGAGCCACCGAGGAGATATTATACGTAAAGTCCAGCCATTGTAGTCACCGTGGACACCGCCCTCGGGCCTTGACCGCGATGAACGTTTCGAAGGTTGCAATAAGTTGTTACGATAATTAATAATTACATACTCCGTCGGGCCTTAGAGACCCATGTCGGTAAAGGGGCTATTTTTACCGTTTTAATGTTTTCCGAAATACATATTTTACGAGGTGCACACGCCTAAAATGTATTTGTTGTAGTATTTATTATTAGACCTGTCCAGGCTAACGTCCACGACTACCATCACTAACTGGTATAAGTTATTACGTTTCACGAACCCGTAATACCTACGTATTATTATTTATAATTTACTGGTTTTATTTTAGACACGACACAGCGTGTATTGTACCTTTCATGATTCTCAGTAAAAGCATTATGCGTCTTTATATAATATTTGTAATCTTTTTATCAAGATTGTTTGTATTTCGTTTTCTCGACCGACCAAGTAAGTTGAGAAGACGTGTGCGTACATACGGAATCCATCTGAATAAGATATAATATATTTATTTAGTAGTGCGACTAGAGAGGGGATGGGGCTAGCACCCCTGATTAAGACTTGGCCCACCAAACAAAAAATTAGTATTGACTACGAAATGTTGTTCTTTGATTATTTTTGCGTTACAGGTAAATAATAAATGTACACCAATAATATTATTAATGTAAAAAAAAATCTTGCCAGATAACATTGTTGGGTGCATAGCATTGTAGGTAGACCATTACTACGATTGTCTTATTACTTCACTCACCATCATGGTAGTGTCAGATACATCATTGTACAACCAAAACATTCTTCGCTTCGCTCGGAATCTAAAACAGTAAAATGTCTTAATGGTAAGTACTGTGTGCTGAATGTGGGGATGGGGTGGAACCCGCATAATTTAACAGCTTTGGTGAGGGCCGTAGTCTACTTAATCTCCATAATTCTAACTCTGATTGCGTCTATATTATTAAGTACAACTTTGTTTTTAGATCCATACCTACTATTGTTATTTTCAATACGTACAGTACGTAGCACAATATTTAAGACAATATATAGGTATCTGGTTACTCTATAGAGTCTAGACGGTATAGAAATATTGGTCTCCAGAGTGATGCGCCCAGTTAATGAACTGTTGAACTGCCAAGAATAAACTGTTCAGCTCGCCAGGAAAAATCACAAAAATAGCGTTTTTAGTGTATGTAACTATTAAACTATATTAATATGTATCGATTAAAAAAAAAAATTATAATATCATAAAATTATACATGATTAAATTATGATTTACGCTTGGGCGCTAGATTCCATTCACATATCGATCACTGATCATGCGACGATTACAATTTTTCCAAAAATATACAACATAAATGAAACGGTTGTGTGAAAAATCTAAAAAATTCAAGAAACTCAGATCCTCCAAATACAAGCCACTATAGGATATAATATATCTTTATTAATAAAAATAAACGAGGAATTACTTTTTCTACCATTATAACTAATAAAGTTTTAGTAAATAGTAACCAGTCTTACAAAAGATACTTTTAAAAAGTATTCAAGTACAGATACAGATACTTTTTTTCAAAAGTATTTAAGTACAAATACAAATACTTTTAAAAAGTATTTACAGATACTTTCAAATACTTTCTTTTCTTTTTTTTTTTTAATATGTTTTACCTTTTTACTTTGGCCTAATGAACTTATAGATAAATTGAATTATTAGTTAACTAGATTTTTTTTTTATTTTAACACTCAAGTTTTACTTAAATTAATTAGAGTAAGAATAATTTAGCATTTTTTGGTCTGTAGTGTATGTCCATCAAATAATATAATACTTTGACAGTTAGACAACAATGTAATGTATTATAAATATAATGTATTAGTAATTTTATAAATGTGACAAAGTAGCTATTATTATTAACAAGAAAAATTGCAATTTTTTTTAAAACAATTTTCTTATTAGATATACAGTAGTTACAACTTACATGTAAAATTATTTTAATCATATTTTGATTTTTCAATCTATTATAAATAATTTATTGCATTTAAGTAGTATAACTTTTTCAAAGTTTTCATCAGTTATCCTACCTCTTTTTTTTTGTTGAGACAGCTCCACCTACACTAAAAACCCTCTCTATATGTACACTGCTGCGTAATGGTGTATTAAATTGTATGAACACTTTTTTAAAATTGGTAAATTTTCAAAACATGATAAATCTTTTTGTTGACTTTTGCTGAAAAACATATTAATTTCATTTTCTACTGAAGTAATTTCTGAAGATTCTTGGGATGAGTTCCAATGATGGTTCGTCATCAACAACATTTTGGTTACTTGAAGATGTTTTAGAATTATTTGATATAGGTAGAGAGTTTAAATGAATGGCAGTTTCTTTAAAGTACAATGTTATTCAACGATATTCTGCGATAATGCAAGGACGGATTACCAGGAATAACCGAATGCGGGTTGCGTGTATAATGTATAGATATAATATATTATCAATCAACTATCGTTTTGTTTTATTTATACATAATTTGAATAAAGGTATTTCTAATTTTATTAGGAAATCGACGGACTGTATACATTCAATTAAATGGATACACATTACCTAGTATAGGCCACTAAAAATATTACAATATACCTATCAAAACACACCATAAACGATCTATAAATAAAAATCTTGTACAATTTCAAATTTTTATTATTTTATTTAAATTTGGCAACAAAGTAAGACGAAAAAAGTTTAAAAAAAAGTTAAAAATAGTATTTGATTTTAAATACAGATACTTTCAATAAGTATTCAAATACTATACCCAAGTACTTTTTTCAAATGTATTTACAATACGTAATTGAGTACTTAAAAAGTATTTGAATACTTTTACTCAAATACTCAAATACTTTACAAGACTGGTAGTAACTTCAAACAACGGCATTTACCATTGTCCGTTGATATAACAATAACAATGATATTACAAAGTATTACATAATATCCCAATACCATAATAAGTTCTACCAAAACATATTATATTATTACCTATACATACAATATTACAATAATAATTTACTAAGGTTTATCGGCCTACGGATATTTTGATTTATCGGCGCAACTGGACTTTTGAATTGGGTCAACCCTGGGCAAATGCAATTATTAGCCCTGAAAAAAAAATTAACACACTGAATATAGCTACGGCTATGGATATCCTAACTCGATCGCTGGCCAAACCCAGTTAAAATGCTTAATACGATCAATTTGGTAATAAAACAGTAACGACATACGTGAGCGAAATATTATCATATTTCACTGCAAGTACTAAATTTCGAACATATCATAGTTGTTATATCCATTCATAATATCACACGATTTAGGCTTTAAACGTCAAAATGAGCATTGAACACGTGTCCCCTTATAGATAATAATAATATAATAGCGTAAACGCTTGCTGTTAACACTATAACAGTAAAGACTAACGGTTTGAAGACCGAGTTATAATAATAATTATGCTTCGATCAGGTTTTAGAACAAACTAAAATAATACTAATTAACTAGGTAATTTTAAATGTTAAAGTCATAGTCACGATGTAATATTACCGACGCTCCACATTTAAAATTCTTATGTAAGTCATATTTTATGACTTACAGAAAATCAAATTTATTGATACACTGATAAATAATATAATATAAAATATGATTTTGTCATTTTGATACACTTATCGGTAATGGACGCTTAGGCAATTATACGTATATGAAAAGGTAAGTAGGCGTATTAAACGAAACAAAATATGTACGTATCGTATAATATTATCATTAATTACTATCAATACTAATAGCATCTGAATAAATATACATAATATTATACTATGTAGACATCACTTTCAGATACTTATCTTTAGGTCCATTAACGGGGGAGTTTTTGACAGGGTAGATTATATAATTTTTTCTTAGTTGATATCGTGGATAAAAATTGAACACAAATTAAATCCATAAATAATCTGGCTGGGTGACATTTTTAGGTATATTTTAAACGTATTTTATTAATCCTTGATGGATAATGCATTATAGACTCGGTATGAATCGTGGTTATCGAGTCTAAAATAATAACCCTACACTACAACTACTGTCGTCTGCCATAGTGAGCGAAGCGAGTCGAGTAAGCACCATAAAAACCATAATATTATTATCTATGCAATTTCGATGCTCTGTACGTAATTAAATAAGCAATTTGTAAAATAACGGGTAAACGTATATTTTAGATAATATATTTATTTAAATTACAATGTGTATTTGATATCTGCCCTACCTTAAAGAAAAAAAAATTCAAAACGGTTAATCGTCCTCTATTTTAAAAATTGTACATGAAATAATATGTGTTATCCGTGCACATAGAATAATAATAATTGTAATAGTAGTACGCAGAACTAGCATCGATTTCAAGTTTAAAATTATCACAAATTACAATGCAGCTCGGACACGCATTTGCCCGAGTGGTCTGTCCAAATTCCTAACCAGTAGCCTGTAATAATATTCTGCCAGTACGTTGGCAAATTTTGTTTTCATGTAACTGAATTTTACACGGCACAATCATTATTATGTACGCATTAACGTTTTAATAACAATAATAATTCTGTTATTATAATACTGTCTACACGATTGTATTTGAAAGACTTTATTGAATAAGTGCACGTGAACGTGTTTTTTTTTCTTCATTAATTTACCTAGCAATTATGCAGATGATGGTTGACCTTATTGGAGGCTGTGCGATTCACAACGGGACATAATTAATTCAATATTGTACTACTATTGTGCTAAACTGTTGGCTGATGATTCTTAAACGCATGCTACGACGTTAAATAATTACAATATAACCTTATGGCTCATAACTTATTTTAATATTGTAATTTATTTATTATTACCCGTCGTAACAATCTAAAATCGAGTGCGATATGTTCATCGGTGAACCTTATAATATGATATTTGATCGATATTGATATTGCACGCACATATCACACTGTTCTAAGCGCATTAATAATTTTTGTTGGGCCATAATAGGCTAGTGGGCTACCTACTATATTATTATTACGCGGCGAGATTGTGTCGATAAAAAAATTCAGAATCGGAGAAAGAAATGGATTCGACACGTCCACACGATAAAAGTTCTATTAATTATTATCAAAGTATAACGCGTAGTAATGACAATTATATTGTGTACCTACCTAAATTTTAACCTTGTGTCGATAATCACAAATTATTTATAGTAAATATTATATTATTATCATTGTTGACCGAGAAAAGGTTAAATCGTTAAATTACGTTGGAATTTTTAGTCAAAATTATGAGCGACAGATTTTATTGGGTATGTTTAATGTTAGTTCAAGTAAACTTCAGCCGTTTCATTGTTATAATATTAATACAAGAATAAAAAAATTATTGTAATTTAATCGTACCATTTAATCGCACTAATTTTGAAACCCAAATTATAATAAATATAGAGGAGTCTTTTTATTACGGTACTACAATATTATATAAATATAGCTTATTTTGATATAAATTTCGATAACAGCTATAAGAATTGTATTGTTAATATTTTTTCCTGTATTTAGTTTAGTTATTGAACTGTTGTTTTTATCCTATTTCGTTTAATTTATTGCGTTACGATGGTATACAAATTTTTATTTTTTATTAGTTTTTTTTGTAATATGAGCTCAGCTTATCCGTATTAAAGCATACTATATTATGGTTATTGAATGAGCTTGTGACTCGTATTAAATACTTTTATATACAATATAATATAGTATATTTTCTTGTTGTTGCAACAAGTTATACATTATCGTTACTATATAATACGGGCGAATCGAACAATATCGACCGAGACGTGAAAAAATAATAATTTTTTTAACTGTTGTCATCACAATATTCATCAGTTCCTTGCGTTTTTTACAGGCGATAACCCGTACAACGTCGGAGCGGTCATTGAAGCTGCGTCCTCGTTGCTTTCCAGGCGAACGTTTTGTTGGGACATGAGTCTCTTGTATCCCGGGCTGCAGATGCGAATCGGCCCCACGTACACAGGCAGAGGAATAATCGATTTTATCGTGGACCCCCGACGTAAATTTGACGACCGGAGCTTGGGTTTTGGTATGTACGATATTTATAGTATTATACCATTCGTCGTTCCACCGTTCGCGTTTAGCATCGCGACATCCGTAATGACTATACGACTGTACTGGCGCGTGTAACGACTAAAAACAATTGGACGGTTTTTACGAGAAAAGGCCCGAGTCACTAATCATAACTTATTTCAATGACAAATGGCATATTTAGTCTTACAAAAATTACATGTCATGATGCGAAAGGGCTCAAGTCAAACAGGTATAATATGCAATAGGTCATAAGTCCTTTCTCTTACAAACAGTCCAATGGACGCGGTTGTTTTTAAATTTAGTTGGATTGAATTATTGTATTGATCAAAAGTAAAAACACGATAATTGCATAAAATTATTCCGCGCTTTTGTAAATGTTTATTAAAAATTGAATTACAGGTCAACGTTTTCACTTCCACCGGATATTTTGTTGGTATACTTTCTTGGTATGTAACCAAAATTAATACCAGTGAGGAATTTAACATTAAATACTAGAATTAAACTTTGTTTTTTTTTTTAAATTATTTTTATTATTCGACTATGCAGTGATGCAATTTATTATCTAGTAATAGTGTCTATATTTGATATGCATATGATATAGTTTTTGAAGACAACTGACAAGCTGATTTTAAATTACCTAAGTGGACTGACTACTGAAGCTCTTCTAGCTATTATCCAATAGCGAATCAATGAAAATAATAAAGTGCTATTAAACCACTAGATATCGCTTTATGTCTTCATATAAATAATTATAATGTATAAATCATTTATCATTCGCGACATTAAGATATTATTTTTATTTTAACTGATTATACTTAAACCATGTCGTACGATTATTTTATACATTTTTAAATTATAGACAACATCACTAACATGCTTAGTATTTTTGGGTTATTGTATTTACCGCGTAATTTATGAGTTTATGAGTTTCATAATTTATTTTTTATACCAATAACGTACATTAATCAGTCTACGAATCTTTGTTATGCGTGTAAATTCTATACAAGGCACTAAGATGGAATTATAACATACATATTAAGTAATCAATAATATTATGATAATTATAATAATAAATTATAAATTATAGTAATATGACAATAAGTATATTAATCACTGATCAGTTTTTAGAAGTTACTAATAATTTTAGATAAATTATTATGATTAAATAATATTTTTTAATGTCGGGTAGTTGCAGGTATGTACAATGTAAATCCTAATTTTCAAACTTAATTTTTTTATTTATATATTTGTTTATATTTTTGATTGTTCAAATACTGTTCACTTTATAAATGTTTATATTTTCCAATGTTAATATTTATAATCACATATCATACTAAGCATATTATATTAAGCATACTATAAACTGTTATCGATTAAATTAATTAGAAGTCATACATATTTATGTTAAAAAAAACCTAGCCCGTTAAAATAAAAAAAACTATTGCCGGGTTGCAATCATTTACCATTTAACGAATCAATAGTGAGCTTATATTGTAATCATTAAATTAATAAATTATTCATACAATCTAGAATTAGTATCATATAGGTTCATAATATACTAGTATCATAGTTATTATAGATAGTATATAGATTGCTCAGTGGCTGGAATTTTGGTTGGACGCCGGCACGTGGCCAAAAAACCACTCAGCGAACGATCTATCATATTATTATATTTAATTAATGGTGACATTGTCATGTGAATTTTATTTCTCAGGACACATGATATTCAAGAGGTCATTGTTACCAAACGTGTTGGCTACGCAAATAAGTATCGCTTCCGTTATTCCGATCATATTCGCGGCGATATATTTTCTGACAAAAAAAGCGTTCATATTGTCAAAGATTGCGTTGGTCGTCACCAGTGTGGTGAGCAAGCAACGAGCATAATAATATCATAATTATTATTTTTATGATTTCGACGGCGACGATAGAAACTAATCCAATCCGACCTTTTCGTGTTTCTAGGTGGGCTACGGATCGTTGTTTCTACACCACAGCAGCAAGCCTTTCGCCGGCCACTCGTTCGGTGGCCATCAACCGTTCGACGGCCAAAATCCGTTCGGCTACTCATATCATAGCCCGGTTGGCGGTCATCATCATCATCATCATCCATATCATCATCCGATCGGTGGCCATCACAACGCGTTCGTCGGCGACATCAGGGGTGAAAAGTTTTACGAGAACTTAAACGCCTTTCAACAGATTTCCTCGTCCAAACCATCGTCGCTGTTCCGGGGCGTCAATTACTTCCCTCAAGATGACGATCATATTACCAAGAACACGGAATCGGTAGATAGGAACAAAAAAGAAACGCAATAAAAGTGTGCGGCGCTATTGTGTTGACATAATGTTATTATGCCTAATATATTATGTTAAAGACACAAAACAATATTATGTTCGCTATTAAATGCATATAAAAAAACACGGTTAAACACTTAAACACAATTTGACCTAAGTCATTTTGGTGAATATTGTATATTATATATTTTTGATTGTAACACTTTTATAATAGAAAATATTGTATAACATTCAATTTCCTAAAACTATTACAATATAATATTATGTATACTTTCAGTTTTTGAAAAAAAATTAGATATTTACTATAGTTCCTAAATACAATTTAGTAGTTACGTTTATGAAAATAAATATAATTTTTATAATATACTTCAAATATAGTATATATAGAGAATAGGTTTTGTGTACTTTTATATTTTGTGAAAGAAAACGTTCTATGCTTCTCATAAAATATAATACTATACCTATATCCAATAAGTATATTATTATAAGAAAAAGCATTTATAATTAGGTAGGTAGGTAGATATATTTTTCATTTTCAATTTAGTATATTATACATTTATAAGAGATGACAACAACGTTTTCAATAGAAACATATTTAATTTGACTAAACTGTTGAATTTCAAAATTATAATTGAGAGACCGAGAACCAGAAAAGCTCGAATCCACCCACAGTGCAAGTGGTGCCAGACCTACGGGCACACGTTTATGTATTGTTTACATATTCCCCGCTGCGTCAAATTTGGCTTAGATCATCTCACCTTAGATTGCAGTAAGCCGCACGAACAACCGGCCAAGTGTGCCCTATGGCTCGGAGCGCACACACACTGCCAATTTTAAAGGATGTCCGTCATACAAACTGCTCAAATTGTCTCACAAGAAACCACCACCGAGTTCCAGCACAACGCAAAATCGAAAAACACCTCCAAAGGCTCCGCTCAACGGGGCCAAAGAAATTAATGCTCAACCTCAGCCCAAACGTTATGCTGAAGTCACGGTTTCAGATAACTCTCCACTAGACAGCGTTTCAACAACGTTATCTCAATTTATTTCGAATCTAAATTCGTTAATTGGTCCCCTAATCTTCCTTCTAACCGAGGTCTTACACAAACAATCATCTCCATAGATAATTCTTAGGAACCACTCATAATCCATTACAATATATAATAGCTTTTCATATTATGTATATTTTATATTTATACACCTTTATATTGTGCAAACAGTCTAGCTTGTAATGTTATACTATTGCTATCATGTCAGATATTTATAATTATCTCGTAATATCGTCCGCATATATATATCCACGTACTACATGATTGTTGAGCTATAATAGTTGTGTACCAGAAAAAGCTGTATAAAAAAAAAAAAAAAACATGTACAATTTTTGTGAAATACTGGTCCTAATATCAAATCGTGTAGTAATGTTACGATTTATGAACCCAATTATAGGTATTGTACTTTAAAATGAAAGCATATTGTAGATTATTTAAATTGTTTGTATCATAAATGTCTTAAATAGGTAATCAAACAATACATTTTATAAATAATACTCGGTGTGTTTTTCTGTTAATAATAATCTTAGATAAGTATACAAAAATCGTAAAATATTATATTTGATTCGTATTTTCAAAAACTTAATTTATATACAATTGTATGGATGTCACTAGATGTCTATATTGCATCGGCCATGATTGGTCTCTAATCACAATTTATTTATTTTTTTAAATGTTGACCCATAACAACGTTAAAGTTGGTATGGTTGGAACACGTGGTTTTATGTGGAGACAAGGATTCGTCACGTAAATTTACACACCCACACCCACCAACTTCAATTTACAACTTTTTCCAACATCAATATTTAGTGCTCCATTCCTGCCAATTCCTGCCACCACTCCCGGTCCTGCTCAACCACCGTCCCCGCAAAAATTATAAAACTCTGGGTCGGGCAGGGGAATGTGCGTGCAGGATTCGTCGCCAAGAATCCGGGTGGCCTGACGATGCTTGACCGCAGCACACATTAGTAACTGCCGTCAACTCTCGCACCACACCAAGAATATGTAAACACTATTTTATGATAATATAAAATACTGTAACGATTATCGTCATCGACATCGTACATTACTCCCTACGTTGAGCACGGCTAATATGCTGAGTGTTAGTAATGGCAAATGTGTATATATGTAGGAAATATATATTATGCTGACGCGATGTTTTTTCGTGTAAATAATCGACCGGGACTCCTGGCGGCAGAGAGTTATGATAGGGTCTACAGTTAGGTTGGTCGAGAGAGCCTATAGTCGGCAGTCAATAGTTGGATGGTCGATAATGGAAGTCGAGGGATGACAATGACCTGAAGAGGACCTCTCAACCCACGACCAGCTCAACCCACACACGACCAGCCGAACCCACATTTGGAAATCGGCACCCACGACACACCATGGCCCGATTGGTAACCCAGAGTTATAGTTTTATAAGTATTACCTAATAATATATATATATACGTTGAGTACTTTGCTTCACATAAGGTAACCCTGATCCCTAGTAATAATATCGCACATAGAGGTCGAGTCTCCGAGACCTCGTTAATATAAACAGAACGACTCCTAAAAGAGTGGTAAAACCACCAGGTGAAGAGGGGACGTTACAATACAAAATTCTGTTCTGTAACACAACATTTTACACCCATTTATAAATATTATAATAAACCAGAGAGTGTAAGTACAATATCGATGTAAAGCAATTTTCACGAAAACAATGTGTGGTTTGGCGCGGAGCGTTAACTGCTACCAGTCGCGCAAACCTGACTGAGATTAAGTAACGCTCACAACTACTAGTCCCCGGATGGGTGACCATCAGGGTTTGTAGTAGTAAAAACCTTGCCACACATACACGTATTTGTTTACCTACCGTAACAACCGTAACAAAACCTTACCGTACCAACCTTACCAACCACAGTTCATAAACCCCTACTACATAGTTATGACCATGGTCGCCAGATTTAAATTCAAAAAAAAAAAATATATACTTACTATGTAACTCAGGTACGTGGAACCACTTTCTTAATATGCTCAATGTCACTGTTATAAGTTTTTTAAAACGAATTCGTTAAAATATATGTCCATTAATCAGAGGTACACATATTGGAGGCGACAAATAGGCTCAATTTAAATTCATAAAACACACTATCATGCATCATTATATTATGGTCTTACAATCAATCGTATGGCGTCACAATAGGTAGTATCATCAGTGTGAAACAGAGGTATAGGACAACGGGGCCAGTCTGGTGCGACGCGACACCACTCGAAGAAGTACTTTCAGCTCTACTTCAAACTAATATGCTTATTATATGTTCATGTTATGTATAATAATGTATAATGTACCTACTATTATTTTTATTGAAATTTGTTATAAAATATATCAATTAATATATAGGTAACCAAAATATATTTTTTGTTTATTCAATTCTAAAACAATCATTATTTACTGTTTAAAAAAAAAAAAACAATTTTTTAATATTACAATATTAAAATAATATATAAACAACATTGTATTATATCTAATTATGTTGACGAAGCGAAACTACATAATGGATATTCTCTAAGATTTGTAAACGTATAGTGGCGACGATAAGATCGTAACATTTTCAAAGTTTACTGACTGAAAAATTGTCCTACGTCGCAATATGCGAATTGCGAAACAGCATCCATCAAACGCAATGAGTACGACGTTCGCCGATAATTCTGTGAGATTTTGTCTCACAGGTATAATAAATAATATTGTTTTTATAATATTTATTAGTCCTTCGTGTATTATAACACAGAAGATTTTAATTTATTATTATTATTTGTTTAATTATTATTTATTACCGAAACCAAAAAAAAAAAAATTTATACCAAAAACGATTTTGTCCACATATTTTTATCAGTTAAATGTCTAAATTATGAAAAAAATATGTGTACACCATCGGAGACATCACGAATTGATGGTTTTTCCATTCTTCGTCCGTATGGAATATAATAATAATACTGTCTTGAAGATATATTATTTTGATTAAAAGTGGCAGATTTAACGGTCGTTTAATTGAGAAATGTCGACGTGGATCTCTCCTAAATCCTAATATGTATATAGGTACTGCGTGGGACCCATCTAAATTATAAAGTTAATTTATTTTTAAATTATTGCTACCATAAAATAATAGATATATTTTAAATTGCAAACTGCAATATCATTTACTATTGTTGGTCAGGTTAATAAAAACAACAATTTCGTAAGTACCTAATGCTACATTTTATACGATGCCCCTCTTATGGATTTGACGACTTTATATATGTGAACCCTTAAATCCACCACTGGTGACTAATCATATACCTACGTCGCAAGACTACCCGAATATCGGGCGTTGCTATACGAGTCGATTTGATCCCTGTAAGCCATCGCATCGGCTGTGGTCATACTCTGCGGCGGGGGGTAACTCCTGCGATACCCGTTGTGCTGATCGATTCCACCACCTCCACCACCGCCGCCGTTCCACGAAGGGTGAACGCTGACACCGACGCCACCACCGCTCAACAGCTTTTTTATCGCCATGGTGCCGGCCAGGAGCAGAGCGATTTTGGCTATGATCAGAGCTTTCACGGCTATCGATATCGCGCCGCCCATCATTATCTTGTTGAACAGACCACCGACGATGGTCATTCCCATCGAAATGAATCCCATCATCAAACCCATTTTGTGCTTTTTCTTCCTGTATAAGCCTCCTTTTCTCTTACGACCTGTAACCGATTTCTGAATTTATATTAAACGGTCTAATGGTTATCATTTCGATTATAATATATTTACAAGACAGCATGAGCATACGCATCATAATATGTCTAACGTGGTAGGTGGGGGAGGGAGATAACGTGATATTGTTGAAAGTATACAAAAATAAAATAAAATATTAAATTAATATTCATAAAAACTGGACTTGTCGTCAAGAAACATAAATAATAGCCCTCCCTACAAATTGGGTACCTATATATTATATTTTATTAAATTTCGTTTGTACGTATTGTTTTAAAGAAATTATAATACAATCTAGCTGTACTGGTGAAGTGGTACCTTCGGAAACGTCATCGGTCGATCCGTCGTCTTCTTCTGGTTGGTATTGGATTTGCAGCGCGTTGAAAAAGTCCAAAAACCTCGCGGCCAAGTCGTCGCCTTCAGTACGTTGGCGGTGGTCACCGACTGCGGTAACGGTCAGATACCGGTTCAGCCGGTAAGTCTCGTTCTTGTCCAATACTTCATCGATGGATCGCGCCAATCGGCGTTCGAGACACGCGTCCAAGTCCGTCGATCCGCAATCGTTCAAGTTGGACAAGACGTCGAAGTACCCGTCGACCCGGACGACGGCCGTGGCGGTGGCCAACACGACAAACGCGTACTGTACACGCATGATGCACTAGCGGCATTAAGTCGGATAACGAGTAAATCCCGAGCTTTTATATACCGATTCGGTTGTCCGCTCATTTTAAATGATAATAACTGTAATCATCGTCATCGCCGTAGTCGTTATAATATATTACCATCGTCAGAGGTACGACGACGAATAAAACATATGTAACACGCACGGACGTGAACACGGTAACGATGCGAGTGTTTAGATCAACTACGCGATAAGTACCACGATATTATTTTTATAAAATATATGTCGTCAGTGGTCGCACTATGTGCCTAAATAGTCTATGGCAAAGTAGTATACTATACCTAGGTACGTGTCGTGGCGTCGAAACTACGCAGGGTGTCGGCTGTAACAGATCGGTCGACCGTAGATACCCAGGTATAATATTATAATATAATATAATATGTAGTGACAATAAAACGTCCGAGAATAATATTATTATTATGTGGAAGATGAGATTGTCATAACAATGACATACATACTTAGGCACTTAATATTGTAAACGGTTATTCTACTTACAATCTGAACGGTTTAGAACTTACTGTTGCTCGAATACAGCAAAAACGTAAACGTCGAACGGTTACAAGACATTATAATAATTAATAAACATTGTAACCGCGAGTTGAAGTCTCCGTCCGCGATACAGGGCGGGCAACAAATTATCTTCTCTCCCTCTCTTTTTTGGGTTTTTCGGTCATTGAGATTTGGGACCATATCGCCAAACAAATTTGTCCTCAGTTATTCGTATCGACTGCCACAACTGCCATCTACTGTATATCTGCAGGCTCCACTTTTGTTGTGTCCTCTAAAATGCACGGAATGTCCCCGTTGATATTTTTTCTCCAATCGACTTATCATATTATTATATTCCGGTTTTTCATTTTCTGTCACTATAATAATATTTTACACATCTGTTATACCTCTACCTAGGTATAATTTCCTAGTAAAGCTGTTTCATCAGCACACGCACGAGAAGATTTATGACTCGAGTTGATTTCACGAATCCCGTATAATATTTATTCAACACTAAATTATTCAGTGGTACAGAACTGTTAGAGTATTATTATAACATCGTACTACAACATTTCGCATGCTAATCGTATTTAATTTTTCAGCTGATCTTTGTGCAACAAATATTTGAGGACTTCGCGCGAAACTAATACAATATTCTGCCTCCTCGTGTATCGGTATGTTCAGCCTCAGCGCATACCTATGGCGATAACAGGTCATAATATTGTAGTCGTGCGCGTGATAAACGAATTTAATATTGTAAGGTATGTGTGCGTGCGAGTGTAATGATTTTTGGTAAAAAAATAAAAAAAATAGGCTCCCGCGTATGCTTACATGGTTTTATATTATATAGGTGCCTATACCTATAATGTACGCGTTCAAGAGCATGTCAATGAATATAATATAATATTATTACATTGTTTGACAGCACAAAGCGCTTTAGATTTTTCGTATAAAAAGTATCTATGCGTTTTGCCCCTTAACGCAGAGAAAGATTGACTAATCCTATTTTTTTTTTTTATAGATTCGACCAACAATGTTCCGGTATTAATAAAATATATTTATACCTAGGCACATATATATTATATATTATTATTACAATGTTTCGGTATTAATAAAATATATTTATACCTAGTTACATATATATTATTGGTATTTTTGAAGACGTGTATTGGAAAAGCGCCTACGAAAACTCGACCGTAAGCCTGTAAACTGTGATTATTTCTCATTTTTAAATGTTTTGATTATAATACAAACTAATAAAAGAGTTTATTAGTTTTTAAGTTACTAATATAAGTATCAAGAACTAATGGAATATTGTAAGACCGAAAAAATTTAAAAAGATTCTTTAATATTCTGATTAATATTAAATCACAGTTTCGAATTATAATAAATTCGGTCACTAGATATCATAATTACACATCCGTAACGTGCGTCGTGCCTACTTACCTATAAGTTATAATTATTAATGTATAATATTATGAGGTAATGTAGGCATGGGTACGCGATATATCAAGTAATTTGCCTATCATTTTATTTCGTGAATTATAAAACTTTATTAGAGTATAAAATATAGTCTTTATATTAAACTATTTTAAATGATATAACAAAAAAAGGTAGGCAAGTGGATGTCTCTCTGCTATACAGTAGGTTACAAGTGGGTCACTGTAATGGGTGGTGTTAAATTTGAATTCAATGATATAATATCATTGTATAAGAAAAACGATTCTGAGCGAAAACGGTCAGTCAGCCTATGATATTGCCAAGTATATTTGATGATATTATTGTGAATAAAATAATTAGTATATAACCTATTTACGTGGAACCTTGTTTTAAATTTTCAATCCTTAGCTATAAAAGTTGAACATTTTATAAATTTTTAACTACAAAATAATTATTAAATTATAAATTTGATAAATTTTGTTAACATTTTAACTTAAAAAGCTTATAAAAATAAATTGTGCCTATGTATTTTTAATATTTTTCAACTGCTATTAGAACAATATATCAGGAGCCTTGCATTAAATTTTCACGCATTTTTATCCAACAACTAAAATTGTATTGATATTCATAGAAAAAAAAACTAAAAAAATTGAAAACTGACTATAAGCTCAAAAAGAGTCAAATTCTTTTCAAAAATTTTATCGTGTATAGAAAATACCAATATAAACATTCAGTGAAATTTTCAAGTATCTACAGTCATTACGTTTTTTAATTACAACAAAATAAGAAAATCGTTACACGAGAAATCGAGTGAATATCAAATGTTGTAATAATATGAATTTCAAACGCTCATAAAAATTTAATTTGACTTTCTTGTAGAAATTTTTTTTTTTTGATAAAGGTATATATACTTATGGATAATTTTGTATTACATTTTCAAATCTTAGATTGAAAAAGAAAAATTTTTATGAATTCTCAACTCAAAATAATTGGCTGATTTTCGTGATTTTTTCGTATTTTGTTAATATTTGAACTTTAAATGCTTGAAAATAAAAACTGTAACTAAGGATTTTTAATATTTTTCAAATATCATTGTAACAATACAGTAGGAGCCTTGTATTAAATTTTCAAAATTTTTTACCCAACAAATAAAATTTTATTGATATTTGTAGAAAAAAAAATTAAAAAAAACTGAAAATGTCCGTAAACAGCTCAAAACAAGTCAAAATATTTAGAAAATGCTAATATATACATTCAGTCAAAATTTCATGTACCTACGCTCATTTGTTTTAGAGTTACACTAAAAACCAAAATTGATTTTCTCGAAAACAGATTTTGCATAAAAATGCCCGTTTTTCCTTAATTTTTTTTTTTTCACGTCGCTTTTGAAAAATACTGGGACATTTTTACTTTTGAGTTTGGGGGGCCAAAGTACCAACTAGATTCGCTTTCCTATCAGAAAAATTACTGTTGAAGAAAATCCAACACAAAAAAAAAAAAAAAAAAAAAAAACTGAAAATGTCCGTAAACAGCTCATAACAAGTCAAAATATTTAGAAAATGCTAATATATACATTCAGTCAAAATTTCATGTACCTACGCTCATTTGTTTTAGAGTTACACCAAAAACCAAAATTGATTTTCTCGAAAACAGATTTTGCATAAAAATGCCCGTTTTTCCTTAATTTTTTTTTTTTCACGTCGCTTTTGAAAAATACTGGGACATTTTTACTTTTGAGTTTGGGGGGCCAAAGTACCAACTAGATTCACTTTCCTATCAGAAAAATTACTGTTGAAGAAAATCCGACACAAAAAAAAACACACATCATTGTAAAATCAATACATTCATCGTTCCACTCAGAACCTAAAAAAGGATATAAACCGGAAATCAATAGATTATTATTGGGAACAACATATATTTCCACAACGAATATTATTTGAATAAATATATTGTCAACGTAAACAACTTAAATACGTATAAAAAAAAATACAACAATTAAAACAATAATAATATAATGTATAAAAAAAAAAACAAAAACAAAATGCACATTAATTTAAGCCGACAGACCGCGCGACACGATCGACCGTGACGGTAAAAATATATTCTTCAACCATGACAATATGATATCGTAGCAAGTATTACGTATAATATAATAGATGTACCTACTGCGTATAATACAACTATATACGGCCAAGTACCCACAAGTACCTATAATATACGTCGTATAGATGTGAATTCCGTACAATATTACAACTGTAATCACTGCGGTGATGACGAATGGTGTCTAAATATTATATTATTATTAT
The DNA here is from genome assembly GCA_008086715.1 of Sitobion miscanthi. Classification (NCBI taxonomy): domain Eukaryota; kingdom Metazoa; phylum Arthropoda; class Insecta; order Hemiptera; family Aphididae; genus Sitobion; species Sitobion miscanthi. Next base: position 98,996,839 of record CM017797.1, read on the forward strand.
TATTATTGTTTCACGCACGCAGTGTTATCGTCACGAGGGGGTCACGAAACATAATTGGCGAACGGGCATAGGAGTGAACTGTCTTCACGGTGCAGCTGATATCTCGATGAATGCATTGCGTTATTGTAATATTACAAGTACCTATGTGCTCGTCCAACGGGACATCGTGCTGCAGTATACCATGGTTATAGGTACACTTGGGTGTACTGCACGGAAATTCGTTAACATTCATTAGACGTGCACCGCGATGTATGATTGTGGAAAAAAATAATAATGATATTATCACGGCGAATCGATACGAAATTATAGTATTATTTTAGTCCGAGATTTATATCGTAGTGGGTAAATAGTGTTTAGTACCTGTAATGGGTATAATAATATATGACTGCAGCGGCAGGTAATAATAATTGATAAATGATTTATATCGATATATTAAATCCAATCGTTTTCTTACTGAGCCTATAGTGTTGGATAAAATCAATTTTAAAATTGGACACAATATGTATCTAGATACAGGTAAAATATAGGATAAATTATTCATCTAGATTATGTTCGAAACTGACCGCCGATCACTCGCCGGGGTCCATGGAAAATTTTCGCGGTCCACCATTTTCAGACGATCCCATTTACAATTGCAGGATTGAGATCAATTAATATATGTTCTAGTGTTTTATACATAATAATATTATAATATTATTTGGTTTTCCGCGATGACACATTGCGTCGGTTAACTTATTTACCGACACTGAACGAGTTTATTGTGATAAAATTGTATGGTATGGTATGTATGGTTTTATACAAATTATTATTACTAGGTAGGTTACGACTGCACGACTGCAGCGTGTAATTACGACAGTCAATTCAGTATATTATGTATTAACTACATATTATTATAGTTATATTAAATTTAATGTTATGTCTATTAGATAGTTCATTCAAACTGCTGCTATATGATCATTATTAATTCGCTTATTCATTATACATATACATAGGCCGTACCTGGGGTCACTAAACGGCAACCGGTGGACGAACTTTATCTGGCCGTATATTTTTTTTAGATTCTTGACGGTGAATCTAATGAGATATTGACCAGCTTTAATTATTTACTTTTTGATTTCGCCTTTACATTCTTTGGATAACGTCACGTAGGAACATGATATTTTGGTGACCCCGAAAACATCCTAAATTCCTAAAGTGGCCATCCGAAAATATTAATTAGTAATCTCTGGGGACTGGGCTATACTATAATAGGTATATTTATTTTAATAGGTAGATATCAATTATTATTTCGGTACAAAATATTATAACATTATATTATGTGTTGCGGTAAGGCGGTGTACAATAATAATTTCACTGTGCGCAATCGATAGTAAAGGTGTGTAATTAATTTTATTATTTCATTTCTTTGATATCAGGTTGTTTTAAGTTTCAAAAACGTCCTATAAAAAATAAAAAAAATACACAGTGATGAGAATCCGTTGAAAATATTGATTTTGAAAAAAGAAACTTACAGTAGATAATAATAATGTGTGCGTTTAATACGTAGGTACTGTACAATACGATTGAGTGCACAACGCTCGGTATATCCGAATGGTAAATTATTATAAAAATATTATATATATCTCGAGCATAATATTCTTTTTAACTTTGCCTAAACAATAAACGTCTAAAATGGAGGCATTGATCGATGTATATTGTAATATAAGAGTGAGTGTTTATACACAATACGCGCGTTTCTTATCACGCGTTAAACTATAATAATAATAATGTTGTGTATACTTAGTTGTTGTACATTTTATGAAGATTTGTTTCTTTATCTATAAACAATATAGGTAGTGCACCACTACGCACCTATCTCATTATAATATTTGTATACGCATAGCTATACCGGCTTTATACCGCCGGTCTGGTTTAAGGAAAATCAATAATAATAATAATAATAATTGTTGTATAGTCGGATATTGTTCTGGTATATTGTCTGCATATCGCCCCGAGCTTTTATTCGCAGGTCGTCTCCGGTGCACAGTTAGTATTATCAATGCCGGTCGGTGTGTTGATGTCGACGGAATTCTCATGGTAAGTACCGCCCAAGTAAATAATTAGCGTCGACTGGAAGAAAAAAAATTTAAAACGTTAATTTAATATGTCAAGCCAACCGCTGCTGATGGTTCGCGTACGGGTAATTTATAGCGACGTGTGTCATAGATATTATATCATTGTTGTTTAATAAGGACATATTTTTTGGAATGCGTAATTTCGCGTGTTGGTCAAAATAATTACCTAGGTATGTATTCCGGCCTAGGTGATTTCCACCTATTTAAAAAAATGAATAAAAAAACAATTTTCAAATATAAGCGACATAAAAATGACTCTAGACGTGAGAAATTTATTGGAATAATAAACGATTTTATGCACATATCCACAGTTAAATCAAGCTGTCATTATGACCATGACACGTCAAAACGTTGATCTTAGAATCGGCGTTTCTCTTTCGCGGAATATGAAACTATAAATCAAAATATCTTTGTTGAGCCAGCAGTCTTTAGATTTTTGAGTCAACATATATTGTTGTACGATGATCAGCGTAGATCGGTTTCAGAACGGTTTCACATAAAACATACATATTCATAATACAATATCGATATATTATAGGCAAGTTATAAACGGTGATATATCATAAAAAAATAAATACAGTCTATGCGTTAAACAAACTAATTATTATAATATTATTCTAAACACATACAACGGTAGATATTATCATGTAATTTTTAAGTCTGGTTTGACTTTGACAATAGTCTACATATTTACAAACTAAAACGTAACATTATGTATTTGTCTGGTGAAAAATGAATCAAACAGTTTTTAATATGTTCGTGTGCACTTCCTACAGGGTTAGTATGTGTTTGATAAGTATAAATAATAATTTCATTAATTATATTATTTATTTAGTTTATATTATATTTATTACGTATTATGGCTATAATATAATGTGTAAAATAAATTAAATTCCCATATAACTAAATACAATTCTTACAGTTTTAAAATAAATAATTATCTAAGTAATTATAACACAATATTAATATCAATAATTTATGTAACTATTACCTATCTATTCACTGGTACATGTATTTTTTTTTTATTTCTATCAATAAGTAATTACATAACAGCCGAACGTAAATTAAATTTATACTGTAGTAGGTACAACTCCTATAACTCTAATCCGTATGGATTATATTAACTAATATAGTTATAAAAATATTCTTCCTTTGCATTCAAATATTGTCTGCACATTAGATCAATAATTCATGTTATACGTATAGGTACAAAAGCGATACATGGTATATCATGAATATAAAAAGTGGACGATAGTCAATCAATCAATAAATAATAATTATTGAAACTAAACAATAGAAATATCGTTATACAAAATCTCAGAGTAGGTTAACACATTTTTTAACCTAAATTGGTGCGGTTACCCGAAGGAAAATTAAATCAAATATTTAATTTTATAAAACTTCTTAAGAGGATGTCAGCGCAGTATTTGTTTTCTCTCTCTGGCCCACCCGCAATATAGACGAAACGCATCAATCATTTTTTCTATGTTTTTAATTAGTCTTAGAGTAAAATCACCTATTACAAAAAAGATAGAAAATAATATTTATAAGGGAATGACATATCTATTTGTTGAAATATTGTGCCAAAACAATTTAAACATAATTTAAATTTACACTATTTTTTGTTTATTTTGAAAGTCGAATACAAAGTCAAATTATAATAAAATATAAAATTGATGTCATCCCCTCAAAAATATTATACTCTATCCTTTTTGTAATAGGTAATTTTACTCTGAGATTACTTAAAAACATAGAAAAAATGATTCAGCGTTAATGCGTTTTGTACATATTGCGCGTGGGCCGGAGAGAGATAACAAATAGTGCGCTGACATCCTCATAATATAAGGTTTTAAAATATTTTTGAACAGTGTGAACTTCAATTTTTCTAGACTTGTACGTCGTATAATAATATTATAATAATTATCAAATTAATTTTCAAATCGCCTTACGTTATTATTTTGTTATACTTATTATACAAGCAGAATGGTGTCATATTGTAAACAATATAATATAATGCAGTGTTATAGAAGTTGTACTTAACATTGACGTTCAACCCCATTACCGGATGAAATAATATGTTTATGTATAAATATATCACAAGGAATCACTGCGTTTGGCAAACGAGTCCAGTTGATTTCTGTAGAGGAAACCCAGGGACGTGATCAAAAGTGACGTCAGACTCAACGAAATGGCTTTTCCCGTCAGAATTGCCAAAACTGGTAGGAACAAAATCAGCTTCACTCCTGCAGCGAGCATTAAAGTCTGTATGTCCCATGGTTTTTTCTTTGATTTTTTGCTTTCTGAAAAGTCGACGATCGATGTAATAATAGTGTAACATTGATAACGAGTGCAAAATGTAATTAATTCCTGATCTTGTACGATATTACACTATTTTATAGCAATTCGTCAACGTCACGACAATAAAAGGTTTAGAATTTAGATTACTGATAGGTTTACTATTAGGGTAGGTGATACCAAAGACCGAACATAGCGAAAAATATTTGGTAACCGTTATTATAATTTGAGGGGTGGAAATCCAATTTTTTTTTAAGGAAAAACATCGATAAATCGATTGGCGTTGTCAAAAATAGATAAAAACATACTATTTCTTGGTCATATCCGCTATTTAAAAAAGACTGGTCAATCCAAAACGAACCAGTTTTACGCCAAAACGTACTATTTCTTATGTTAAAAGAACAGGCACCAATCATTTAATACCAAAATGAACTGTATCCTAAAATTATTCCAAAACGTATTTTTTTTATGTTGTGCCAAAACTTTACCCGTGTTGTAGGTAGGTTGTAAGTAAAAGAGTTAATTTAAAACATACTAAAATTCAATTTTAAGAGCTTTAATTAGGTTTGAAATTAAAAATATAATCCTAGAATATTAACACATTTGAATCGTTTTAAACTGAAATAATAAATTATTAAATAATTTAAAAAAATAACTTATATTGAAAATGGTTTTTCTATTTATAAACGGTTTGTTTTTATTGGTAATTTTAAAATACAGAAAATCGCTTCTTCTGAAAAATCAGTATTTTGGCTATAGTACAGCGTTTTGGTTTTTTCACCCCTGAATCATCGAAATCGATACAAAATGTTTGGCCTAAAGTGTCGAGTAATAAAATAAAACTTAAATGTATCATTACTGTCTCTTTAAGAGACTCATAAAGATTTACGAGCTGTGCGGATACCTCCAATTTCGTTGTCATCGCCGAGCAGCGCACGTCGTGCTGATGTCCAAACGGACGAATACACGTCGTGACATCCAAGCCGCGAAGTCTCGCCACCTTCGTCCAACCGATTCGCCAAACAGTCCAAAACTTTCGAAATCCTTCCGACCGCCGAATCCGAAATCTTCGTGGCCGCCAAACCGTCTGCCAGCACCGGTCGATCTGAGTCCGTCGTCTGCGGATGGTGATTTGGCGCCGAAATGCTGGACGAGTCTGATATCCGGCCGATGAACAACACCGACAGAAGAAAAAATATTTTAAGTTCGAATCGCATGTTGTCAGTTTTCAATCGGCTTCACTCAACTGACCGGTCGTTTTCGATTGTTCGCGCTTTTTATATTCCCATGCCAATGTATACATACGTTTATAATAAATGCATGCGATGGTCAATCGCAGAGACATACTATTACGACAAGTATTGACCGTAAACGTTTCGACCAATTGTTAGTTATACCTATAATAATATTATTCTGCACGTTTATAATTATTACCTATCATATATTGCGTCTCTCAGTTGCACTAAACGATCGTTCTACTTAGGTGACATACATGTTGGACACGAATTATACTTAAATCTCGAGTAGGTAGTGATCGCATTTGAGCGTATAACTACCTACTGCATTGTTTCGTCGTATATTTAAATGATAGAAAATAAAACGCACTTAATAAAAATATTACACTAATAGATACGTAGTTAGGTAAGTATTTCGTGAATAAGTGAATCCAGACCAAAGGTTGATTTTTAGTATTAAAATTGTTCTCTTGTTTTTCAAAATATTATATAGTATTTATAAACGATGTACGTTAATCGTCGTGTAAGGGTTAATACAAAATATGTTTTATGAAGGCAGTTCTATACTTCTATGTAAGTGCCTAGTATTGTTTAAAAACAATATTATTATTTACTACATATCTAATGTACGTCGATGGTAATTATTGCTCGCAACCTAATCCACAACAACAACGTAGGTAAAACTATATTCATTATTATTTTCAAACGAATAAAATACGCCAAACTATTCCAATATTAAACACATATTGTGAAATAAACTATAATATAGGATGACCGTCGCCAATTATATTCGGTCGAGCACTTGAGGAAAATCGAATGACAACGGTGTTGATCTACAAAAAACCCCGAAAATATTGCCGGTATACGGTTAGGTTAGACAATAATATTATTTGGGTACAACACCGTACTCCGGGCCCATACGTGTTTTTTCGCATATTTATATTGTTATAGTCTCATGCTGCATCGCACATTATCAAAGCCCAGAGGTATTTAAACAACGGCAATCAGGATCATCTCGACACACTTTCGTAACAATGCTTAAACACTTTTCATAATAACGAATAATAACGGCCCGTTTATTGACTTTGCATGCCATTGTTGCTAACGCCAAAATCGCGAGCCATTATACAAATTCCGGACGTCTTAGACAATGTGTACGTGCGTGGCTTGGTCTTCTACGATGCTCCATAGGTTGGAGAGTTTTCCAGGAAAATTATAACGCTTTCAGTTTTCATTTTAAACTAGGCATGTGCAATTATGTTTGGGTACACTGTGGACAATTTCTATGGTTCTTGTCTATACCAAACCAATTACAATGTCTATGCTACATCATTATTATTTTTAATTAACGCGAGTTTATTGCAGATCGGATGGATACCTTTAAATTATTCGATATTAATAGATATTTGAAACCAAAATAAAAAAATAAAAATAAATACTAAAAAAAAAAAAAATATTGATCAAAAGTTAAAGCCAATATTTTTAACATCAGCTGCAGACGAAAATCATTCCGTTGATATAAAATATTAAAATAATTTATTATTTTATCTAAGACTGCGGTTTTTCCGTTTCACATCTTTTGATTCCATTTTATCATACTGTGTATTATAATATAGGTGCATGTGAGACACACGTTATGCAAATATTAGAGAAATATATGAGTTGAATTATTGTTATAAGTTAATACTAATTATTACTATTATTGTAATTTTTCAATGATTGTCAATATCATTATAAATGTATCACTTAACAAATCCATTACAGGCTTAATATACGTGTATTTAATTGCCACTTGAAAAATTATCATATCAAACGTTCTAAGTATTTTCTAATATTTTTGATTTGCAATTTCAAATGAAAAATATTTGTTAAATATTTCCAAAATAATTCAAGTTTACACGCAATATTTCACACATATACCTACGGCGATATACCCAAAGTAACGCAACTGTAATTCATGTATTAATATGATAATTTTGAGATTGCAAAGCCCTGATAGGCGCGTGTCATCTCACACATCCAAAATATTTACTATATTCGACAAACACGCATTTTTACAATAAACCGTAAAATAAATATTATATTATATTTCTCAAACATAATAAGATATTAGTTAATATTAAAAACAACAGAATAGTTATAAAAGTCTACATGCTGTCTCCTTTAACTTTACTATAGTATGTACTGTATTATCTAGCGAACATTTTAGAGCAAATACGTTTTACTCCTAATCGTGAATGTAAAGGTGACGGTCTAAATTGATTCAGCTTAAAAATATATAATATAAACTTTCTTATTAGGATTATGATTGACTGAGTATAGGTAACCATAAAATACTTAGTACGAAGCGTGTATAATATTACGATCTATACAACTTAAAGTACAAAATGTGGGGCTGAATTCAACAGCGGCCTATGCCTCATCAAACGATTAATGGACATAAATAGGGGTTAATGTAGGGGTAATATAGGCCATTATTGTATTATAATAGAACATAAAATGCATGGAAAATAGAGATTATTACTATTTTGTCATGATAAAATGTATCAATGCAATACCATATTATAATAATATAATGCATTAAAATATTATGTAAAAATTAAAAATAAAATTATCTCACAACCACTTATGAATTAAAAACAAAACAATTTAATGGTATGGGCCACTGCTGCGCCCAGCACCTCAAATAATAATATTATACAATACAATTTACGAATTAACAGAGGGTCTAGTTATTGCAGGTCAAATCGTATATTTTGTCGTAGGTACTAGTTGAAAACGCGTTAATGGCGACGGTGTAGCGGGCGATTAAAAATACGTCCAGAGATTTCTTCCGTCGTCGACGACCAGATTGGCAGTAAGTCGTTGTTCGGCGATCAGTCGGCCGGCGACAAAAGAAAAGAGATCAATAATGAAAACACAATTTTAAAAAAAAGCACACTCCTCTCATCCCAACTGGACACGCCACGCGACGCACCTACTACTATGCACATGTATAATAGGCACATGGAAATTCGTAATATTATAATACATTTAATTAAGTACGACGTTAATGATATAATATTAGACGCGCGCGGTGTACCATACAGCATATACAAGAACAACAATAATAATAATAATAATAATATGCACACGCGGTGACGTCGTCGAGGCGGTTTTCGTGAAAGATTTTCGCCGATCGCGGGCACGCAGATGCCTTCCCCCCCCCCCCCCGCCGCGGATCGACGGAACCCGTGTAATGCGTACGTCGCCCGTCGTCGGAAAATCCGTCGGCTCAAGTAGAGCGCTTTTCATTGTGTTTTACGCTCTGTTACGACCGTCCCCGTCCGCTTGACACTTACCCGACCATACATGTAACACGCGCACGCGCCTTTCCGAGGCCGACTCATCTCACTTACCTACCCGCGTTCGGTCCCCTTTCCCCTCGTCCCGTCCCGTCCCCACCCCGCCGCCGGACGACGACGACGACGCCAATTCCGGTCGAATAAAACGAGCCACCGACTGCCGATCGTCGTTCAGTCGATACCGACCAACCGCCGCGGTTATTATATTTTTGGATCAATTATTGCAATATAGGAAAACTGCACCGCCGCTTCCGTCCGCAGACATGGATACGTCGCTACTATGGTAAATCATTATTACAATAACATTATTGCATGGGTAGTTATAAATAGGCATCATATAGGCACGCGTCACGGCTATATGGGCACTTACTAAGTAGGCTTTTTATTCAAAACCTGTTGTTATTGAGTTCAAAAATCGTACCAGAATTTGTTTGGTTTTTCATACAGTTAGAGCTGTACCCGACGACCTGAGGAATTATAATGTCGAAAAAATATTGTATAGGTACTTTAAATATTACGAGTTGTGTCTAAAACATAAAAACATACTATACATCTTGATACAGCGCTTTAAATTTAATCCTATTAGATATTAGGTATTATTATACCTCGATAAATTTTATTTATGTCCTCAAAATGACTTGAGTATAAAATTAAATCTTAGTTCTAATATTTGATTAGGATATCTTGAAATTATTTATAAGAAATGATATGTGAAACAACAATGCCAGGTTTTCAAATTTTCAACTACGAAAAATAAGCGTATTTTCTTGCGGTTTCTTCTCGTCAAAAAACTTTGTAGACACTTGAAAGTTTTCGTGACTACAAGCCGTTTTCACTAAAAATACATATTTTGCAGCATTACAACGCCACTTAGTATAATATCAAACGTATATTCTATTCGGATTTATTTGAATATTGTGTAAGAAATACATAGAATTTTCATAAAACTTGTAAAGACCGGTAAACTGTCTAAACAATATAGGTACAATGTCGTATTTTGGGTATGATCATGTTTATTTAAATTTATATCTAAAATTTAGTCGATATTATGAAGACTAGCTGTTCACTAGAAAAAGTTAGTTACATATTTGATGTGTTGAGATTATATAAATAATTTAATATTTGATTGGAGATATTATTTGGATTGAGCGTATAAATGCTAGAAAATTACGTATATTTTATTTCCTCAAATATTCAAGGGCTTAAAATATAACAATTTAATAATTAGTGCTATGTATTAATAGTTAAATATTTATTATTAGATAAATAAAAACTAAGTGTTTTAGACTCCGATAAATTTTGAAGCGATTGTTTTACCGCAATAAAATATTGTCTAAAATATGTCAGATTCTTTAACTAAATGTTTTTTTAACTATTAGATGATTAATCCGCACAAAAATTATTTTAAGGGCGGAGATATAATAATTAAATAAAATTTTTTATTTAAGAAATTCAGTTTGAACTATTATGGAAGAGATTACAGGAGATCCGCTTGCATATAGTAATATAAAATACAAACTATTAACACAAACAAATATTTCTAAAAAATGTGTTTTATAATGCAATGTAATATATGCATTAATTAAAAAAATTTCACCCCTTTCAGTCTTTAAAACTATATCATAGTTTATTATGATTCGGAAACATTTTAGACGTATTTATTAATTTAAACAGGAAATTTACTTAAGATTATTAAGAAATTCTTAGATGGATATTAACTATATTTTAAGGTTCTAAATTGATTGTCTATATTGATGAAATATATTTATCGATTACTATAAGATTTTCACACATTTCTTTCAATTAAATTCAAAAATATTATATTATTTAATTAAACTATGATTTAAGTTAGTGTAACTTTCATACAAAACAAAAATATTTTATATAGATAGGTACTGGTTTCTAATTATAATAATAGATAGTACAATAGAATCTCAACAAATCAAAACTATTGGTTTATTTGTGACCCTTGCGTCTGTGGAATAAATTTAATTTATCGAAATTCAGTTGTTTAAAGCATATAATTGAAAAAAAAATAAAACAATATTATAATATATAGTTAAAATAATATTTAAAAAATATCATCGGGAAAACAACCATTCTAGATACTATGAAAATATTTTTTGAATTTTTCCTAAAAAATGACTAATTATTACGACGGTAATATATTATTTGTTTATTTTTACAAAAATGACAGAAAATGGTATACCCAAATTACTCGTTATACCTACATAATATATACTTCTTGAATATGTTCTGTGATAATATTGTTAGTCACATATTTTATTGAGACGATACACCGTTACTAATTTTATTTTTAAATGTTCTTTCTCCCCCAATATTTATTCAGAACGTGTGTAATCGTTACAAACATAATATTTGATTGAAAATTATATTTCGTTCATACCCGACATACTAAAGAACTGTAGGCATTTCGTTCGATTTAAACGGTACGTTACGGTGATTTCGATGCGCAAACGACGAGAAGCAATAAACAAATTCCTCGAGTGCGCTGGAATGATATATTATACCTATATAACAAATTATATCGCACGATGATGTCTTCGCGAATCGAATACGTTAACTATAGTTTATATATTTTAAATTGGGTCATCCACGGAGGTTTTTTTTTTTGTTGATGGACAACTGTTGTACATATTATTATTAAAAATACTTAGAGCAAAAGATAATAATAAGTAATAATAATAATTTGAAAAAAAAAAACAGGAAGTCCGTCACGATATCGCGTATTGTCTCGTTCCGAACCAAACACACTATTGCGCGTGTGTACATATCTTTATATTGTATTATGTATATTATTATAAACTGTAGCGAAATATGTGAGACAAATTCATTAGACATGTGCTCGTCTTGGCCGTTTTGATGATCGCCAGTGAAATTCATTACGCCAACGCGCCGCCGAGTGCTGTGGAAAACGTCCTTATATTGTACTCGTTGTACTCGTAAGCCGCAGTATATTGTTACAGGTACTTATCTCAGCTGTCGATGTCGCGAATTTTTCCAAATTTTCGGACTTATCGTCCAAGGGGCATAGTACGTTTTCGGGTGGGGTGAGAGGGTTAGCTACGGGTTTTTGCTAAAAAAAAAACCGCGTGACTATAACCTCAGATTATATTTTCTATAGTATAATCTATGCTAAAACTCTCGTCGTCGATTTCCACCGCCTCCGGGGTATTGGCCTAGTGAACTGTTGAGGTTCGTTTCGTCGTCGTCGTCGTCGTCGTCTCCATCGGAATGTCTGCGCACAGAGTCCGCGGTTCACGTGGCGAGAGAAATAATGACGATTTAAATAAAAGCGTCGATTAATTAATACCAGAGACAAAAGGCGGGAAATAAACAATAACTTTGCCTCGTCACCCGAAAAAGCGCGTATACACGTGGCAAAATTAACCGTAGGTATATACACGCGCCATTATTATATCTTCGTCGTCGACTTCATTATTATTACTATTATTACCATCGTTATTATTACTTTTATACTATTATAATGTCATTATTATTATTATAATACGACTTGTTCCGCCCGTCTACCTACTTATACACTCATGCGTCGTGCACGCAGCAGAGACACATCAGTTGTTGTATATGCGCGCGTGCTCGAGGTAAAAGTCGACTTTACAAATTAGACCATGTAAACACACAATATTTGGCGATTCGGTGTTTAAACCCGAAAGCGATTAACATTGTTCTCGAAATAATTACAGATTTTCGTCGTATAATGAGCGACCTCGCACACGCACATGCTAATATTATTATAGGTACGTCATCATTAGGGGTGACACAGAAAACACGACGTTTAAGTGTAACGATTAAACGATATTTTCACTCTTGCACACCCGGACGTGTATAATACTATAGGTTTAGGCGCAACGTACTTCGATACTTGGACCATAATACGATCCAAGTATAGGCGTGATGATCATGACGTGATGTCCGGAAAAAATTTCCCTAAACGTCAATCCGCCGCGAGACTCCGAAATGTCCATGTACCCGCCGCGCGTATTTATAGTAATTATAATATATCAACACTTTCTAATTCCAATACCCGTCGACAGTTACGCGAGTCGCATTTTCGTATATTATCTAGACGGTTAAAAAAATTCACTGTCATGTAAATGATTTGTTTTCCGTGAAAATCTGTAATACCGCGGGCATTGTTATGAAAAGTGAATGCACATTTACGCGCATATGCTTAGGATTTTTTTTCGCGTTTAATTTTTTTTCCTTCTTATTGAGAATATTATAAATAGATCCTCATATTAATATTGCAATCGACTGCTATCTAGATTATGAACACATTTTTCCTATAGTAATAATATAAATTATAATCCTACGGTAGGATTCCTACCTACATAATATTGTGAACGTTTTCGGCGTCAGTTTTATAAACACTTTAATCAAAAAAGCAAATGTATACGCAGGTTACTAAGATAAAATATATAAAATATTACATTTTCGATTACGGGTGAAATACTAATATTCAATTGATGTATTAATAATCAAAAGGCAAATCAAAATGTGTCGTTTGACATGACGTCACTGATGGTTTTGTTAAAAACCATTAAAATCAAGTAAAAATCAACGAATATATTGTTTTGTTTTGTATTTTTGATTCAAGACATTTTTTACAACATCTTTTTTTATCCCCAACCCAAATCTTAGGTGCTTTAGCTAACTCAACACTTTGTCGAACTATCTCCATCTTAATTGAACAACGCACACCATTAACATTATATAATAATTAATTTTATTTTTATGAGTTTATACACTAAAAATTCTTTAAACTCTAATAATTCAATACTTATAGCACATTTATAGTGTATGCTTACTTTGTTATAGACGTTTATGAGAAGTTCCGTTTTAATTATAATCCGTGAGTTGTAGGTATAGTTACTTACTTGTTTTAAATTCTTCCAATGGAAAATATACAATTGAAATGTTTTCTTCTTTGTGATTGTTCATTATTCGACGATTATGTTAATTGGTACGCACAATAATATATATATATATATATTATACATACATATTATTTGTATTTATCTGCATAACTAAAACGTAAAATTCAAATATCTCAGCCGAAAAATTGAAGCGGGTCTTCAATACTGCAATAAAAAGCGTATAAACACGGTATTCGCGCTTTGATTAAAGAGAAAAAAAACACTGACAGTTTTTTTTTAATCTGACACACATGAATTGCACAAAATCCATTTATACAATATTTCAGTTTTTGAAATCCCATGTAGGTCATTCGGATTTTTTGCTCCATCATAATAATATTATTATTGTATATTATTTTACGAATATAATTTTACAAACGAATGGAATTTGCACGTTTAATCTCAGACGAATGTACCGGCGATACGTGTGTATAATATATATATTTTATTGTAATATCGAGATATCGGAAACACGTCGAAAACGTAGGAAATAAATCATGGGGTAAAAAAACGTTCGTTACGTTCGTTGGAAATTTGTTGAATACAAGTTTTTTTCACCAAAATCGGTCGAATTAGTTTTACCGTATAATATGCGCAGATACATACATACCTATCTACCGACTTAAATGGACTCAATCCTCACTTGTATCATTACAAAGATATCTTATATTGTAATATTTTTAATACTATGGACGCTGTTATTTCTTTGTGCGCACAAAAGGTTAACGGTCTTGGGCTGCGCAGTGTGCATGGTCAGTTCGGAAGTGCTGCCGTCCTCGACGTCCGAAGTTTCCGGTTTCCGGATGATGTTCAACGCGTACAGACAGTGTTCGGACCAATCGGAAATGGTCGTGTGCCTGAAAAGTCGGGCGCTCAGGATGCTGGACAGAGCCATTCACATGGAAAACATTCAAATAACCGACGGTAACCATAGGGCATTGCATTTAAAATAACTATTATGTCTCAAATCGTTTAGGTGGTAAAATATGGTAAGTACCAAGGCTGGGCAAGTTAACGATTTTTTTTCGTTGACTCGGTAAGTTAAATTTGAAAAAAAAGTAACTTAACTTAGTGTAAAGTTAAAATTTGCTAAATTGCCAAAATAAAAAATTCTAGACACATAATATAGTTTATTAGATAGTTTTTCTTTATGCTCAAGAAAATGACTGGGAAAATTTAAAATGATACATCAAAGCAAAAACCCATTCAAAAATTTGCATTATTCTTCGAACGAAAATTAACTTAATTCAGATACTTTTGAAATAAAATGAACTTGAAGGCAACACGTTGATCTTGAAAAAAGTAACTTATTATGTTAAAAGTTAATTTGAAAAAAAAAGTAACGAGTTAATTAACTTTACGTTTTAATTTAATTTAAACTTTTAACTCGTTAATACCCAGCCAAGTACATCCTGGTATAGTGATATATTATCGGTCGAAGTTTTTCCAATGATCAAGACTGGATAGACAGGACCCATATAATAAAATTATTATATTCGATTGAAAATCCAAACGGTTTTCGTTCGGGTTATAACAGTATACTATTACGTAGTATAGAATTAATTATTTTAGATTTTTCACACTTCCGAAGATGTCTCGCGTAGCGCTAATGTTTTTTTGTATTTTGTTTTATTAATTTTATTATGCAGACGTACTGATACGATGCGTTAAGTTTGCAGAACTACTGTGCATAAATTATTGTTTTCCATTTAAAAACAAAAATACCACGAATAAATGTCAGAAGCATGCATATTTTCTTTTCCAATGAATTTCAACTGTATAACGTTGTTCAATTTCACGCGTGTTAAGACATTTGCGGTTTCACTTTTGTTCAAATACACGACGCGTCTGCTAATGTGGACATCGAGTTTGATTGTACTTTTATAATGTATTTAAACGATCTAATTTCGACAAAATTAAATATAATTCAAACGAAATACGTACTTATGAATGCGACATTTGACATAATAATATTTTGAGAGAACGAAATCGAGATCGTTAATACTGTATCATAATTTTAGGCATATCTCTGGTGAAAAAATCTGAAAACAACGGCAGATCGTTGGAGGTCGACAACAGCGATGTGGCTGAAAATGTGATACCCGAGAATTCAGCCGATTTCGGTAAACAAGTGGACTCGATGTTGTACGAAAAACTGTCCAGGTTCGCCAGGTCGAGATCGCTTCAGCTGTCCATGCCACAGATGTTCGACGAAGGCAGGGACCTCGATGACGGTGTGTACTTGACTGGTAATGTAACATCAGCGTACACTACACTTTTGACATTGTCTATAGCGTGCTGAAACATATAATATTATAATATTTGGTTGAGTTTCGTCAAAAACCAAAAGCGTGTAGTATAATCTATACCACCGTGGCTTGTTAAAACATCGATCTTACCGCGCATTGCAAATAAATTTTAGTCTTAATAATGTTATATTAATTTCAATCCGCTGGGATTTAGACTTCTCGAGACCAGAGTGCCCTTCCTTGTGCTATGACACATACAATTCGGTCACGCCATATCCAAAGTCAGACAGGTTTCAACCATATTATAAGTTTGACGAGGTGTATGATCCGATTCATCAATAACATATCCGTCAAACACATGTACGAAATTTGGAATTACACCAGAAATACAGTTATTACTTCATAGTTTTTACCTGTCATTATTGTTATAGTACCTAATTGCGTATAATATCTCTTTTTTTGATCATTCATTCGTCACTGGAAATTTCGGAATCGGCATTCGGCCAGCTCACTGAGATCTTATCGTTCCTGGTTATCACCATTACCAGATCCGAAATCTTAATTAACCTAAGTTAGTATGTGACGATAACGGTTAAAGATCTAGAAGCTTAGAAAGTCAATTTTTAGAAAAATATTTACATTTAAAGATCGTTTTTTAGAAATAAACAATATTGACTATTTGAATACAATATTTAGAAATTATAATATTACTAAAAATATAATTTAAATGCTAAACTTTATAAAAAAAAATAATAGAAAATAAATTTAAAAAATATTTGTTTGAATAATATTAGGTACTCATGTTTTAATCATATTATAAACATATGCATAGGCAAGACGTCCAAATTAAATTAAATGCATACCCCGTCCAACCCTTAAAAATTTTTTTAAAAACTCAATATAATTCTAAAACTCGATTAAAAACATTTTTCTTGTATGGTTTATGTTTCGTTCTCCGCCGGGGCGCGCAGGCCGCAAGAAGAAAAAGGACAAGGGCGGTCAAGTGTACCTGATGATGCTCAAAGGAGGTCTGCTGGCCATGGCGTACAAGGGCCTGGCACTGTTGGCCGGCAAGGCGCTGTTGGTGAGCAAGATCGCGCTCACGCTGGCCATCCTGGTGGCGTTCAAGAAGCTGTTCAGCGGCGGCGGTGGCCACGGCGGATCGTCCAAGACCACGTACGAGATCGTCAAACAGCCGGTGATGACGCACTCGCATCAGTACGCCGCGCCCGGCGCCGCCGACACGTTCGGCAGCTACGACAACAGCGGGCCCTACGCCCGGAGCATCGCCCAGCCGGACGTCGTGCCGTACCCGCAGCTGGCCGCGTACAGGGCCCACGTCAGAGGCATCGGCGGCGGCGGCGGCGGCGGTGGAGGCGGCGGAGGCGGCGGTCCCATGGTCATGTCGTCCGCTGCCTCGTCGCCGTCCGCCGTGTCCGGAGGCGTGCAGCACGAATCGGGTCAGAGGGACGAAGCGCTCTGAAGACCGGACCGCAAGCTCGTCGACCGATCCCATCGCGGCTGACCCTAACCACAGCCATCCACGTATCGTCAACTTCGTCACGAGAAATAATGTTTTGATATTGTTTTTTTAGCGTAACGCCGTCCCGGGAACCCGTCTAAGACTTCGTAATTGAATACCGTTCATTACGCGTTATTATCATTATTATATCATTATAAATTATTTATTTATTTATTTTATCATTGTCTTTTTTTACATTACATACATCATGGTATAATAAACGTATATATTTTTTTTGTTTTTAAATAATACTATTAACTATTGCTTTCCGTTCGTATATTATATATTTTACTATATTATTAATAACTGATTGTGCTCAATGTCGTGTGTCGTACAATATTTTTATATTTTATTTAAGATTAAGAAGAATAAACAAATTGAATACACAGAACCAACCAGTTCACGTTATTAACGCGTCCGATTTTCGAACGTCGTCCACCCGTCACTCGGTATGCTTGATATTCGTTTATCGATATATATATATCATAGATCCTCACAATATTCATTAATGTCAAAACTATAGTGAGATAAGGAAAAAAACAAACTTATATTTTATAGCGATCCAACATATAGATGTTTGTGTGACTAAACTATCCAGTTAATCCATAAAATGTCAAACTTGATGGTGTGCAATAACGTATGTTTGCGTCGATGACGATGATAAAATAGTTAGCAAGTAATACTTAGTAATACGTAAGAATTGACCAGGTTCTTAAAAATTCATCGATCATGGTTCGTGTCCGGTTCCTCAAATTTTACTTTCGGTTATCGAAACCATGGGTTCCGATTCTTGATTTAAACATTATTAAAAAAAAAAAGAATTAAAATAATGCATTAATTATACTACACTTTATCATGAATTTCGGAGACATAAATAATAACCATAAATTAATATTTTTTTATTTATATTTTAATATTATAATACATTTTTATTTAGGTATTTAGATTTTTATTAAAAGGAACACCAACTTACTGTTAATGCCTAGTGCCTAAATGAAAAAAAAATTTCTTAATATAACTTAAAAGTTGAAGATACGTTAAAGGAGCACAAAACACAAAAAATAAGGTTTTTTTAATTTGAAAGAATGTTCCATTCTCAGAATAATGATATAGTTTTAACGTTTCTACACACATTATTCAATGAGTTACGAGGAATTGAAAAAATATGCGTGACGTCATTGGGCCGAGTTTGCTGTAATTGCTAATCTTATACGTGTAATGTTACTCGCTTGAAAGCTTCACACAATAAAATTTACCTACCTTTAAAGTATATTTTCTAATTTTTGTTGTACGTATGTGGTGTGTGTATTTTATGTATTGAAAACGTTAGTGGAACCAGAATTTTTCTAAAGTGTAAAGTTTTCTTGAAATATTTGAAATGTCTTTCAAAATAAATTGACGCATTAACATATATATAAATTAATTGTTTTCAACATTAAAATAAAACCAAACGTTAGAAACGTTATTGAATTTCTAATGTTCCTATCGTCTTTAACGCAAAAAATCACATATTTCTACAAAAATTGGTTGGTAAATCATTGTGTGAATCGAGCAACTTTAACTCGCATAAGATAGGCGATTATGCCGAGTCCAGCCCAGCAACATCGCACGATTATTCTAGATTAATCAATATCTCTTTAAATAACATTTTTTTAGATTGGACTTTGACGACATCGATTTTAGGTGTCCCGACTACAATGATTTGGCATTTAATAATAATTCGAAGTAATTTTTGTTGTGGTGTGTTCTTTTAAATATTTGTTAATTTAATTTAAAAACTAAATAATGTATTAAAAATATCTACTAATTTGACTGGAAAAAATTGATGACCAGTTAAATGAGTTTTGTGATATCATTATCTCATCCAGAGTTGCATATTAATAATGTGTTATCCAAATTTATTTTAAATGAGTTCTTTACGTCAATTTTCAACCATGTTACCTGCACGTATAAGGATACATCGTAGTTATATGAAAATTCCATGTTGTAGTACGCTGGTAGAATGGAAAATTGATAAATTATTAATATTTTTACTTAAAATGTTTGTAACGGATCTAATATAATTGTATGCTTTGTACAAATAGGTAGTAAATATTATATTATACTGTTAAATGTACCTAAATCATTGCTTTTATACATTATTATTATATTGAAATTTTGAAGTTTTATTTTTTGGTTAGTCATTACTCATTAGTGGTATTATATGACCATGTATCAGTACCGTAGCCAGGGGGTGGGCACTGGTGGTGCCCCCTCCTCCCGAAATTTTTTTGGCTTGTTTTATATTATATATTATATGTTTGATAAAAATTAAAAGTTAAGGTTATCAAAGTACATCCATCGTTATATATATAGTGCTGTATAGTGTGGCGCAGTGCATGCACTCAATCGCGGAAACGCGCAGAGTGTACGTAACGGACGGCGTTGCTAGTTCCCGGATGGGTGACCACCCGGGGTTTTTAGCAATGTATCCTTGCCACACATACAAAAAACGTGTTTTCAACCGTTCCTCCTCCTACTGACAACCTACAAACAATCAAACAGCTAATGGCCTAAGTTGCCGGGCTCAAGCTCAAAAAAAAAAAAAGGTAGGCGAGTGGATGTCGCTCTGCTGTACAGTAGGTTACAAGTGGGTCACTGTAATAGATAGTATTACAATTTGAATTCAATGATATGATACATTTTATACATTTTTAACTACAAAATAATTATTGAATTATAAATTTTATAAATTTTGTTGAAATTTAAACTTTAAATGCTTATAAAAAAAATTGTGCCTATGTATTTTTAATATTTTTCAACTGCTATTAGAACAAAGTATCAGGAGCTTTATATTAAATTTTCACGCTTTTTTTCCCAACAAATAAAATTTTATTGATATTTATAGAAAAAAAAACTAAAAAAAATTGAAAACTGACAATGTCCATAAACAGATCAAAAAGAGTCAAATTATTTTTAAAATTTTATCGTGTATAGGAAATGCTAATATAAACATTCAGTGAAATTTTCAAGTATCTGCAGTCATACGTTTTTTAATTACAAAAAAATAAGAAAATCGTTACATGAGAAATCGAGTGAATATCAAATGATATGAATTTCAAACGCTCATAAAAATTTAATTTTATATGCTTGTAGACATTTTTTTTTTGTTAAAGGTAGACGAACTTATGGATAATCTTGTATTACATTTTCAAACTTAAGATTTAAAGAGAAAAATTTTTATGAATTCTCAACTCAAAATCATTTGCTAATTTTCGTGATTATTCCGTATTTTGTCAAGATTTGAACTTTAAATGCTTATAAATAAAAATTGTGACTCAGGATTTTTAATTTTTTTCATCTGCCTTTGAAACAATAAACAAGGAGCCTTTTATTAAATTTTAAAGCTTTTTTACCCAACAAATAAAGTTTTATTGACATCCATAGAAAAAAATACTAATAAAATTGGAAACTGTAAACGTTCCTAAAAAGTTCAAAACAAATCAAAATATTTTGAAAATTTTACCGTGTATAGAAAATGCAAATATAAACAACCAGTGAAAATTTCATGTATATACGTTCATTTGTTTTTGAGTTACAGCAAATACCAAAATCGATTTTGTTTTTCACGTCGTTTTTGAAAACTACTGTGAAATATTTTCTTTTGACCCCCCCCCCCCCCCCAAAGTACCAACTAGATTCACTTTCCTATCAGAAAAGTTACTGTTGAAGAAAATCCAAGCACTTTTACTGTCCTAAAACGTGATGACAGACACAAAAAAAAAAATAAAAAATAAAAAATAAAACACACATCATTGTAAATCAATATATTCATCGTTCCACTCAGAATCTAAAATTATATTTATTAGCTAGGTAATATTATTATATATAATGTATTTATTATTAATAACAATACAAGCTGATTGAGATTGACGAGGCTTCTAATTTAGAATCGACAAAACCACATTCTAAAATAGAACAAGCTAAAGAAAATTATAAAATTACTAAGCAATTTGGTGAAATCCAAATCCACGGAGATCTTTATTACACATAATATCATTCTTTGCATGATATCGCAGTGTTTTTCGTTTTTTCCGATGTACCTTGTAATAGTTGTCGATAATATTATTTTTTTTTTTTTTCGGTCAAAAAGCTTGATAATTTAATACAAGGTTGCTCGTGAGATTTTTACACTTGTAAAAAAAAACCGAAAGTAAACCTATACAAAATACCATATACCTAGACAACATATCCACAAGTTAAGTTTACTCTAGCGTGTTGACGCGTTTATTTATAATAATATCAAATAAATACCAAATAAATAACATAACGAAACGTTTATTTGTGTAAACTTACAAAATATAGGTTATTCGATTATACATTATACATATTATACATTATACATTATACATATTATTATACATTATATATTTTACGACAGTATAATAGCCATAATTTATAATTGATCGGTATAATTATTTATTTTCTTAAACATATGAGCGGAGGGCAGCAGTATTTACCGACAATTTCCACAGCAGATCTATGACGCAAACGGTGCGATTTCAATGGTAACTAAAGTCAGTATAGTGCGTGTGATTTGGGGAAACGTTCAAACGTCGGAGCGAACTCAGAATGAACGCGTACAATTGCGGAAGTATAAACGGTATTAACTGATTTTCTGGCGAACAAGTTCAACCGGACATCAAAATGCGGAGCAAACTCTGCATAAACACGCACATACACTATACATACATTGCGGTCTATGCCGATATAGCGCCGCAACAAAGCATTCGCCGGACGAATCTCTTCGTCCGGCTCCACAGAGAGCGGCGTTTGGGGATTACCACGGTTACCGTCGGCTTCGTGACTGCATCGCTGCAGCAGCCGCGGGTTACCACCATATCCTGGATACCATTTTCCTGGTAGACCGATGGTTTCACCGAACAGTTCATAGACTCGTCACCGTCAAACTGCACTGCTGCCGTGTTGTACATCTGACTTCTTGACAGCAGCAAGTCGGCTTCGATCGGCTGAACATGTGGTAGAGATGACGAGATGTTTGACGGCGCCTCGATCTCGCCAACTTCTGCAGTGACAGGTGTCGTTACTGACAACTCGGTGGACGGTAAATCTGTCGAACCTTGAAACTCCACCATGGATGCGACAGAAGGTAACTCGATATCGAGTACATCGTGTCGGGGAAATACCGCGGTTACCGTAGGGTTCGTGACTGCGTCACTGCAGCCGCCGCGGGCTACCACCATATCCTGGATACCATTTGCCTGCAGGTGGACCGATGGTTTCGTCGAACAGTTTTCAGACTCGGCACCATCAAACTGCACTGCTGCCGTGTTGTACATCTGACTTGACTGCAGCACGTCATTTTCGACCAGCCGAACGTGTGGCAAAGGTGACAAGATGTTTAACGGCGCCTCGATCTCTCCAACTTCTGCAATGGCAGGTGACGTTACTGACAACTCGTTGGGCGGTGAATCAGTTGAAACTTGCAACTCCACCATGGATGCGGTGGAAGATAACTCGATTTCGGGTACATCGTCTGCGAAGTTAGATCGTTGCACAGCCATATCAGGCATCGATTTATACCGTCGTATAGTTTCAGTTGTAAATGGCCATCCGGTCTCAGGTTCATCTGCACCTGCGGAGTTCTTCTGCACAGCCACATTAGGCGTAGATTTATATCGCCTTTGCGCCTGTGAACTCTTGATATCTCGAGATTCCAACGTTTTCGCTCGATTTGTCTGAAGCACGTCGAAAACCTCGAAACTATTGTCGGTCACGGACTGGATCATAGATTTAGGCGAAGTTTCCAGTGCTACAATATTTGGCATTTTGGTCTGATAAGGTTAAGTTAATATATTAAACGAAAAGTACGTTTAGACTTTTATAATGTATTATAAATGATCCGTAAAGTTCGTTGTAACAAATAAGTACTTATATTAGGTACTGAATACTGTGATACACAGAAATAAATTATTTATGTTTCAAACACTTAGGTACACCCGTGGCAACCATATTTTTTATTGATTTTTTAAATCGAGAATGTATCTAGGTTCTTTTTATTTATATTTAATAATAATATTATTATTTATTAAAATTGTATTCATATGTTTTAGTTATACTGTACAAGTACTAAATTGGTAAACATAGGAATATTGGATATAGGTGCATATAGGAAGTTAAATAATATTAATAATGAATGTTTTTTTTTAAAAATACTGAATTTTTTAAAACCACACCGTGGCTATAAATAGCTTTCCACTTTTTGTTATATGTAAAAAAACTTGTGTGAAATCCGCTATTAATATTTCTATGTTAGCTATCAAAAGTAAAAATTATAAAAAATGATAATTTGGTGCAAATTGCAAGTGTCACGGTTATTAATTTTTGATTATAAAAAAATATCAAAAATCGATTAATGGGGGGAATTCATTAATTGTTACAGCTAAATATCAAATACCATAAAAATGTTAAATTCAAACGCTCATAAAAAATACCTAAAAAGTTATTGAAAATTATTCAGTTTCAGATAATAAATACGACGTAACCTATCTTATTAAGTAATAAAACACAACATTTATATTAGTGTATCACGGAGCGTTGTACATGCAATTTTAACCCAAGGCATAGGTTGTTATAAAATATGTAGCAATTTCATTTATCAAAGAATGCATTCTCTACATTGAAATATTTGAAAAAAACTCAAAGAAATAAAGCAACGTTAAACTTAAAATATTTATCTGTGATTTCAAGAACTTATTAATAGAGATGATTTATTATTACGATTGAGACAAATGTGTTATTATTATACCTAACAATGTGTGTGTTTTTTTAATCTTTTGGTAGTGGGAATCACTGTAGTATACTTGAACTATGTACATTTATTTTAGAACTATTAGATTTTTAACAATAATTATACTGGCATATAACTCATTATATTATATTATCACAGTATAGCCAGGTATGTGGTAAATCTTATACTTGGTAACTTAATTTATGGTGCATCGTTACAACGTAAAACATACCTATGCATTTATTATTATTATTACTACTATTATTATGCAGGTACATTTTTAATAGTAAAATACATCGACGTACTAAAATCGTATAGTTAATTATTAGAATTTGATATTTTAGAATATTTTATGAAATGTTTCGGACTAGTGCTTCTCAAACTAAGGGCCGTGTATATATCATAAGGAGCAGTGAAATATTTATTTAATCTAAATTATTTTCTTTTAACGTTTATAAAAAAAAATTTCACTGGAAAGTCACGCTATTTATAGACATGAGATATTTTAGATTTTTATAAAACTTTCTTTTAACTATTAAATTTGATTATTTATACAAACATGACACAACGTCTTCACTTAGAATCGTTTTTCGTATACAATGATTAATCATTGAATTCAAATACAAAACATCTATAATATTACAACGCATGCTCGACAACGCCTACTGTGCAGCAGAGTGATACCCACTTGTCCACCTTTTTTTCATCACAAACATTAAATAACAAAATACCACAACTTATCGGTTATATAATGTGCGTACGACGGATATTTAACACAAACAAAAATTACTAAATATCATATAGCAGTGGTACTATATAATGTAACCGTCGCATCGCGGGTCACTACGCTGTACGGGGTGTCAGCGACTGTCATTTAGAGCTCAGAGCTCAGAACGAGGCTCAAGTGTACGTAAGCGACACCACCTGCACAGCGGCCAGCAACTCCGGTCTCGAGGGGCCATCGAAATCCGTGGCTGATTTACGATCCGGTGGTATTGCAGCTGCAGAGCCGTACACCGGTGTACCGTGACGATGTCATCCAACCGGCGATCGTGCAACACCACACTGACGGCAGGGGACACGTAAGAATTGCAGACTTTGCGTCTCTACCGTCGTGGTTATCGGCAGTCGCTCCGGAGTCCAGTCTGGGTTACCCCCGGTACCCGAGGAGCAGTGGGCGGTGGTCTAAGGCTGACCTGACCTCCACGGCCCTTATATGGAGGACAGCCGAGGCTCGGCGACGGTGAACAGGAACGTCGAAGATCCCGATTTCGGCTGGTCTTCGAGCGACGCTGCCATTTTGCATTTGAACGGTACGTGATGGTACAGCAACAGTGCCAGACGCGGGATGACGTATTTCTCTGGAAAATTACAGAGAGATCGATGTAATTATTCTTTATAATTTGTGATTTAACTACGAATGAGTTAGAACATTCCGTTTAAGTACGATAATAATAAACACAATTCGTATCTATTTACTTTTTTTTGTTATTGAACTTCGACCGGGCGACTACGGTTAAAAGCTGTTCCTGGGTTATGGACTGTGGTTGGTGACGTTGGTACGGTAAGGTGTTGTTATGGTTGTTACGGTGTATGTGTGGCTAGGATTTTACCACTACAAACCCGGGTGGTCACGTCTAGTAGCAGCGGATGTTACTTACTCTCAGTCACATTGCGCGGATGGTAGCAGCCAATCCCTTATTAGGGGTTGGATTGAATATTTTTATTTACGATTTATAAGTCATTTCTATGCATGCACAAAATATTCCATCACACTATAAATTATATTGAAAAGAATCACCTCTCTGAAATTATCATAATATCTTTTGTTTGAGGTTTTAATTTATGCAATTCAAATTGAATTAACTGAATCATTCTTAAAGATTATTTATATCAAAATAACAAAAAGTAAGGATTATACGACTATTAATGGCAACGTCATTTTAACTGTTACTGTTACTGTTACTGTTGTTGTTGAAAATTTGTATATATTAATCCATACAAAAGTGATTAACAAAATTGTTTTGCTACACATTACCTTTTAATTATTTTATGAAGCAATAATAGATAGTGAAGAATGATGATCTGCAATCAGCGTAGAGTGAACAGAGTGTAACACGGCGTTTAGTGTATGCAATATTGATACTTATTATCAGCTACAATAATTAATTATTTGTTATTCCTTAGAATGAAATTATGTTTATCATTAGTTAAGTATTTATGTAATGTATAAATAGATGTAATGATACATCCAATAAAAAATAAAAAATAAATATTATTATAATAACAATTATAATATTGTTGTATTAATATATGTTAACCGTATAAAATTACATACATCATGTGATTTTAAAAAATTTCTTATTTTTAGCCTAAATACCAGAGTAATTCGACCTAGTGGATAGTATCTATGAAATTTAAAGGTAAGAACATCGTATTGGGTATATTATATTAATATTATATTAGGCGTTTATTGGAGTTTAAATTTTAAAGTTAATGACATTTATTGTTTTTCCTTTTTATCCACGTACAATCTAATTAAATATATAATATACTATATAGTTAAAAGTAATTTTTCATATAATAATTTTTTTTTTTGATCATTAAGTCCGGCAACTTTGGCCATTATCTGTTTTTTGTTTATAGGACAGGAAAGGTTTGTAAACACGTGTGTTTTTGGTTTGGCAGATCTTTTATTGGGCATCCGTAGGTATCTACCGTTCCCGGGTGGGGGATGGCGGCACTTCTCTCCGGACACCGTGACTTGCCTGAAGAAAAATGCTACCCGTGGCCGGGTTTGAACCAGCGCCTTAAACCGCTCGGCTACTCCGCCCCCCCCCCATATTATAATAATTCTTAAAATGTAAAATAGACATTTTATCTAATTCAAAATATTTAAAATATTAGTGCTGTAATTATTTCAATATAATAAATTAGTAGTAGTTATTCGATAGAGAGGAAAAGTTAGCCATAGATTTCAATAACTTATAATATTACACACGACTCGTCAATAATAACAATTTTATGTTCAACTTATTTTAAAGATTAATAAAGATGGGTAAGTGGGTAGTGGGTACCACTCCGCTGTACGGTGGGTGCCTATATGGGTCACTGTAACGAATGTATTAAAGTTTAATTCAATGATATAAAATCATTGCATACGAAAAACGATTCTGAGCCAAATCAATCCGTCAGCCTATAATATTACTAATATATTGTATAATATATTTTATGATATTATAGTTAGGGTTAAGTTATTTATTCTACAATTAAATATTGGACATAAAGAGTAGATTGAATTAATTTTTGCCAAATTGTATACAATATTAATGTTATGTATCTATATGCTTTAAAATTTAAAGTGCTCACGAATAATATTTTTAAATTACAACAAAATAACTAAAATTGTTATTTGTTGTTTAAATATCTAATTTTGTCAAAATTTGAACGCTTTTTAGATTCTGAGTGGAACGATGAATGTATTGATTTTACAATGATGTGTGTTTTTATATTTTTTTTTTTATTTTTTTAATTTTTTTTGTATCTGTGTACACGATAAGTAGTCGAAATAATGCTTCGATTTTCAACTTCAGTATCTTTTTCGATTGGAAAGTGAATATCGTTGGTGCATTGGGGAGGTCTAAATATATAGTTCCCAGTAATTTTCAAAAGCGCCAAGAAAAACAAAAGAAAAATTGAGGAAAAACGGGATTTTTTACAAAATTGATTTTGGTTTTTGTTGTAACTTTAAAACTAATGACTGTAGATACATGAAATTTTAACTGGTTGTTTATATCTTCATTTTCTATACATCATAACATTTTCCAAACATATTGACATATTTTGAGCTGTTTACGGACATTGTCAGTTTCCATTTTTTTTAGTTTTTTTTTTTATAAATATCAATAAAATTTTATCTGTTGAGTAAAAAAGCTTGAAAATTCAATAGAAGGCTCCTAGGTTATTGTTTCAAAGGCAGATGAAAAAAATTAAAAATCCTTAGTCACAGTTTTTATTTATAAGCATTTAAAGTTTAAATCTTGACAAAATACGGAATAATCACAAAAATTAGCAAATTATTTTGAGTTGAGAATTCATAAAAATTTTTCTTTTTAAATCTAAGATTTGAAAATATAATACAAGATTATCCATAAGTTTGTCTACCTTTATCAAAAAGAAAAAAAATGTCTACAAGCATATCAAATTAAATTTTTATGAGCGTTGGAAATTCATATTTTTACAACATTTGATATTCACTCGATTTCTCGTGTAACGATTTTCTTATTTTATTGAAATTAAAAAAACGTATGACTACAGATACTTAATAGGTTAATATAATTATTTTATTCACAATAATATCATCAAATATACTTGGTAACATCATAGTCTGACTGACCGTTTTCGCTCAGTATCGTTTTTCCTACACAATGATATTATATCATTGATTTCAAAATGAACACCATCCATTACAGTGACCCACTTTTAACCTACTGTACAGCAGAGTGACATCCACTTACCCACCTTTTTTTAAATTTAAATGCTAATAAAAAAAATTGTGCCTACGTATATTTTTTAACTGCTATTATAAAAACTTATTAGGAAGCTTGTATTATATTTCCAAGATTTTCAACATAATAAAAAATATTTAATTGACATTTATAGAAAAAAAATGAAAACAATTGAAATTTTTAAATTTGGTTATATAAATAGCTCAAAATGAATCAAACTACTTTAAAATTATATCATACTAAGTAAATATAGAAATAATGACAGTAAACATTTGGTAAAAATGTATCTACGGTTTTTGAATAACAACAAAATATGAATATCAACCGATGAGAATTCGTTAATTTACGGGTACCTAAATATCCGATGTTAAACAAATTTGAAACTTGAATAAAAAAAAATTGCTTTCTGATAAACTTTTTTTTTGTTACGACATGTAGAAACACTTTTGAGGAATCTAGTTATAAATTGAAAGAACCCAGACATAAATAGAACATTTTTTATGAATTTCTATCTCAAAAATGAACAGTAAATATCCGTGATTTTGACGGAATTTTCCAAAATTGTCACTTGAGATGCTCATAAAATTTTATTGTGGATTTAAGCTTAACATTTATTTTAATTTCCATTAACAAAAACTTATGAGGAGCATTGTATTACATTTTTAAGATTTTTGACTGACCAAAAACATTTTTTGACAGTAATTTTAAAAAAAAACTTATACAAATTGATATTTTCTTATGCTAATAAATAGCTCAAAAAAAGTTAAAATATATTTAAAATGCTAATATTAACATTTGGCGTATTGTAAATTCAAAGTTTCTTATACTTATATAGTAATAATAATAACCATAGATAGGTACTCGAAATAATCACAAAATTTATATATATATATGAGCATATTATTCTATACGTCATCGTCATTACAACATTAATGTTTTTACGCTTTTTGAGCTATTTATAGCTATAACTATTGACTAGTAAACTATGGACCTTTGAAATTTTGAATTTTTTTTATCTTTTTTAATTATGATCTGATATAAAATGTATCATGTATAATATGAATATGGCTACGGCTATGCATCTCGTCTCCGTTCACAACCCTTTTTCGTATGGAATCATATATCATATTATCATTTGATTAAAATATAAAAAAAATCTATTACATTGCCCTACTCAATGACAACAACTGACAACGTAAACATAAAATCTACTATATGTTTGAGAGGATTTCCTGCTTTTTTTTCTATTTAAAGTAGTATAGCATATTATTTTTTTTATATATATCAATTAACCCGCGGCAACTTAGGCCATTGGGTGATTTTTAAACTGTGGGGAGGGAACTGTAGGTATAAACGCGAGTGTGTAGTTTTGGCAGATTTTTTAATGGGCACTTGTGGATATCTTCCATGCCCGGGTGGGGGATGGCGGCACTTCTCTCCGGACACCGTGACTTGCCCGAAGAAAAATGCCGACCGTGGACCGAGGTTTGAACCGGCGCCGATGTATGTCACAGCCGACGCCTATGTATCATATTATTATAAGTATATTATGTTTCAAGTTTTTAATTATTTTCCATCAAACAATAAGGCGTTATAATACGTGTAAAATCTACTGATATTTTTCGAATTTTTAAATGAAACATTCTAAGTGACCCGTTTAGTTTGAAATAAATTATAATAGTTGATGGTCGATTACGTACATTTTATATTAATTCTTTTAGATCACGAAAACTAAAAATAATAATTTATAAAACTAATGGTTCATATTAATATGAAATTTGAGTCCCTATTATATTAATCGTAGAGTGTAGTCCAGTAATCAAAAACAATACGGTTTTACAAAATGATTTTAAATATTATTTCCAATTATAATAATATAATAACAGAACAATTTTTATCTCTTACAACCATACGACAATAACATCACGATCGACAGTTCGTTTTATAAACTAATGGAAAAAGTACTAAAATATCGTAACAAAATGACACGCAATAGAACATAAAAAATTTAAAAAAAGGTGAACGATGAATAATATATTTAAATATTGCAATGTCCTACGATATTAATACAAAAACAGCGTCTCATCAAAATCGTATCAATAATATTTCCCGTAGGTACAGTGGCGCCGTAGGGTGTCGGGACTCGGAAGTTTAAAGCACATTATAGTAAAGATTGACGAAATTTGCCTTTCGTAAACGAACAACTATAATAATAATATAATGATGATAATAAATAATAATAAATACTACTAATTAATATAATAAATAATCGTGTCACGACTGCAGTGCGTGACGCGCACGCACTGTCGAATGACGCGGTTCAACAATTATTGAACTTTTGCAATTCTATCTTTAAACGATTATGGCTTGATGTACGATCTGTAAGCCAACATCTGACTGGCAGCGGCAGCAGCCTCCGACGACAGCGACGACGACGCAGACCTCCTGTCCCAGCCGCCGCCCCCGTGGCCTCCCGAGCTTCCGCCCGACGGCCACCCGGAAGAGTGCGACTCGTGCATCATGTGCTCGCCGCCTCCACCTCCGGACTTGGACAAGAGCTTCTTGAGCGTGATGATCAGCGACAGGACCAGCGCTATTTTGCTGATTATCAACGCCTTTCCGGCCAGCAGGAACAGCACGCCGAGAGCCAGCGGTATGATCATCATCGCCTTCATGGCGCCCATCGTCATCATCATTCCCATGGTTTTCTTCATTTTTCCACGACCTTTGCAAACATTTACACCGAGAAATATCATTAGTAAATTGTCATCGTATTACAATATAATATTATAATTTATGTCGTTTGATTTTGGCCGAATATCGTAAAGTCTGAGGATGTTTCAAAACAAATATATAATATTGTAACGGTACGTCAAACAATATTGGGCAGATTATTTATAAACGCGTTTCGAGAAAAACGATTGTCCAACGAAACGAGTCGCAGCGACGGAAAGTTATCGCGACGAACGTTCGGCAAACAGTCGAATATGGAAAAACAAAAGTACGAACCGATCGGACGAGGACGACTTGGCGGTTTTTCGCGTTCCTGTAGCGATACAATACAATAATGTCGTCGTCAAAGCCGCGAAAAGGAAAATCGCATAATATTATTATTGTTACGATCCGCAGCCCTAGATTTGTCGTTATTGTTGTCGTCGTCTCCATTGTGTGTTGCTCATATCGCGTGTAATTAGCGCCCCGGCGAAAGGATAATATAATATTTCACAGGTAACGCGTACACACACACACACACATATAATTACATATTTATATTATTGTAAAATCGTATAATATGTAGGTGCGGTATGTCTGTCCGAATGGAGTCCGCTCTCGTATTAGTGACGGACTGACACACACACGCACACACACACTCGCGCGCGTGCGATATTGTTGTAAAACCATTTTGATATATATTTAAGTGCAAAATAATATACAATATATTAAACCTATGTATAAGTATACCTACGGTACACTAATTCCGTTTCGGTTTTCGTCTGTTTAGTTTTTTTTTTTTTTTTTATGCATTTGCATTTGATGTTATTTGAAAAAAAGCTACGCGTCAATTGTGTTGTACCGTCCGAATGAAAAACACGAGCCACCCGTTTGTGAAAATATGTAGCACAGACACGCACTCATGCCGCGCAATTTTATGGCTCTCGCCCGATCGACGCAATAATAATGATAATATTATCGTTAAGCGTTTTCCGCCGCCGGCCGATCCGATAGATCCGACGACTGATCTGCGCGCGTTCAGGATTCGAACCTACCCTTAACCCTCCGTAATATTATCGTATTTTGGCCACGTCCACCTGTAGATTTCCGATATGGTAAAACAAAGATTTAAAATTATAATTATTTTGAACGATAAAATTATATTATTTATATTTATTTTAAAATTCAAATATGAGATAATAATAATAATAATGCTACGGCTGATGAAGAAGTGACGAGAAAACAGTTTTTGCGTAAAAATTATATTATTATTGTTACGTCCGCTGCTGTCTATATTATGCATATTTTAATATATATATTTTGTTTCACAAAAACTCTACAGTATTAATTACTTGGTAATTCTACAGACTAAGTAAATCACCTTCTGTACGCCGACTTAAGCGTGGACGACGATATTATTATAATTTTCTAATGATAAATTGTAAAATGTATTAAACCGTAAATGTACTGTAGTATTGTTCACTAATATTATATTCTAGACTATTTTACACATTATTAAACATATTATTGTAATATTATCATATTTTATTGATTTATAGTATTGTTATCTATTTTTCCAAATGTGAAAAATGTGTAATATTTACGTACTGACAAAAAGATTATATTACAAAGTCGGGAAAACTTTAACAAAAAAAACTATTTAGTATTAGAAATTATAATATGTATGATGTTTATTTCATGGTTTTTTATTTAATGTGTAATATTTTAGTAATATATTTTTAATGATAAATTATATATATTTTGATTTTGATTTTTGATAGGTAAGGAGTAGTTATTAACTTGTGTAAATGCATTAATATTTAAATATTATATTATTCAGAAAAATCTATCTATATTATAATATTTTTAAATAAAGAGATTTGAGATATCCAACTGAACAAAAGTATTAATTCTAA
Source organism: Sitobion miscanthi (assembly GCA_008086715.1). NCBI lineage: Eukaryota > Metazoa > Arthropoda > Insecta > Hemiptera > Aphididae > Sitobion > Sitobion miscanthi. The sequence continues at coordinate 99,030,482 of CM017797.1, forward strand.
AACTTTGGTAAATAAAACAAATTTTGATTTTTTTTCTTAATAATCTTATCTTTAGATATTTAAAACACGGACATGAATTATTTAAGTTAAATAAAAATATAGCAATAATAGATTATAAATATATTGTATAAAAATATATTATATTGATTTTTAATGAATATAAATTCCTAAGCATTGAGTTTGATAAAATTTCATTTTATTATTGTGTATATAGTTGTCGGCTGAACATTACACATTTTAAATCAGGGAAACTACTCTTAATCCATAAATGAAGTTAAAAAAGTTTTTAAGACAAAATATGTAGATACCTACACCCAGTCTAAAGTTAGTATTTGTAAATAAAAAGTGATGTCATTTATACGCTTTTTTTAAATTCTGACTTTTCGATCATGCATCTCTAATAAGGTTTGTAGTTTCTACACAGATAGACATAATATATATTTATCGTTATGTCTATGAGTTTATATAAGTATTTATTTCAAATTATTTTACCTTCTTCCAGGACTGTTCTCAACTGGTCTGGTGTAACTTCGGGCAAACCGACCTTGACGACTCGACCACTGAGAAGTCTGACCGCCTTGTCGTAGAGCATGTTGTTGAGTGCGTCGTCCGGTTTTGACTGGAGTTCGAGTTCTGAAACCACTGGGCCCTGATCCGACCTTTGTCGGCGGTGAGTCGAGTCCCCGTGGACCAGGGTCACTGATCCGGTTATGGGCAACGAATCGTCTCGTGACATGCGGTCCAGTGTAACGATCGCCTTTGCCTTGAGACACGTGATGAAATCGTCTACGTTGCCTCTTTCGTCGCTGTCGCCGGATCGCAACCCGCAGAAAGCTTTGGACCGGCCAACGCCCGACGCCAAAATCACCACCACGCACACCAACACCGAATGTAACCGATTCATTGTACTATCAGCAAACCGTTTCCAAACGAACTGTCACTGGACCCGGTGTATCGAGTATTATCGCAAAAATCACCGCACGACGCGTACTAACTACAGGACAATACAACAATATTGTATATTAATATGTGAAGATGTCGATTTCGACTGTTAATAAGACGGTATGTGAAATCGCTCCGATAGTAGCTGTAGATGCTTCGACGCCGGAACGTGCACTGATAGCTGGGTTTCCCGGACATTCAGTATATATACCACCGCCGCAGCGGAAAACGCGCGCGAATCACAACCACTGGCCCGGTCCGCTCTTGGGCGGCGCCCCTCCGAATGCGCACTTGACCTCTAACACCCGTGCTTTCTTCTTGTTCTCTCACGATCGTTGTTCGCGGAGTAGTCTATGACGACGACGACGGATGATTACAATATTGTTTTAGCAGGGTCACAGTGGTAAGGGGATGTGTGCGGGGTAACAGTCTCCGGAGTAGAGTGTAATATTATATTACGATATTATATTTTCACCTCGGGCGCACGTCGATACACTATAGGTACTCGGCCATTTTCGCAAAATTTAATTTGAGGCTGCCCACCAATAAGTGTGTAGTATATTTTATTAATTGTTTCTTGTGATAATGCGTTTTTATAACGTGCCGACGGGAAGACTTTCACACGTTGCCACGAGCGTTGATCGTACGCATATTGCCATAAATCGACAATCGCCGTAAAGTATTGTAGGAGAGCTTGCAAATCGACTGAAATTGGATGGTTTTTTTCAAATGCAATGATTTTTTACACCGAATTCCCATATTTACAATACCATTTTTTAATATTAATATTTTTTTTTTATTCATTTATTCGAAAAGCATATTTACAACCTATACAATTTGTACAATAAGTAAATTTGATAACATGAGTAAAAATATGACTTGAATCTCTTGAGGGGGTAAAACCGTCCATCAACAGTACCTCCTATTTATTTGATGGGTTCATAAATTATGGGGACAGTTTTTTTTCTTTTTTTTTAGGGAAGAGCGTCTTTTGGCCATTTTCTTTTTAACCTCCTTGAAGGGAATATTAATATACTTAATATTAGTGTACCTATTATGACTGATAAATTGGCTTTAAAAATAATGACAGTACAACTGTGAGTCTATATGTCTTGTATTTAATATATTAGGGTATGGCTTGAATTTATAAAAGTAAGTTTTTGTTCTATTCAATTATTATATTTAATTCGTTTTAAATTCAACTTTATTAAAAATGAACAGAATTTTTGTTAATTATTTTATTTTTAAATCTTATTAATACTTTTTCATTTATTTTTATTCCATTTAAACTAATTAAAGTTGATATAAAAAAATAGTTTAAAAACTATTGTTTAATACTACCCTGACATCATAGATAATTCTTTCTTCATTATGGACGTGAACACAGCTGCACAACCCTATCGAAATGCGTCTTTCTAGTGGACGACATTTTATCATAATATATTATTATTATTATTATTAATCATTAAAACCATATAGGTACAACTGCAGTGTGTGTCACGCATAAAATACGCAAACGCCGTACAGTAAGTTGTACACGATTCAGGAAATCTGCCGCGTAAATCTCTCGTTTTACCCATTTCAGATTCCTAGATGATAACAATAATACATCTCGGGTGAACATCAACCGCCAACGATGTCCACACGATCACAGGATTTTTGTCTCGTTATATTGTGTTTTTTATTCCACGTCCACCTGCGCTGGTTCAGAACAATTCACTGCGTATTTGAAAACCGAAAATATTTCTCCTCTGCAGACGGTATTCGCAGTATAGGTATATTTTATTCGGTTACTTGAGTTTCGTTTTCGTTTCTTGAACTATTGTTCTCCGTTAAACGAAACAATTTTACAGACTAATACTACAAGGTATAATATGGCGTAGCTATATCCTATTGATGCGTGAGAGATAAATTTGATGCAAAAAGCTGTTCATAATATTACATCTGCAGGGTCTATAATACATTAGATATTTGTATTTGGATATAAGTTGAATACTATAAAAATAAATTCATAATATTATATCCATTATCTATACTATATTACTATGGTGTTAGTATGATAATTAATATTTATATTGCTATGAATTATATATTTATATACTGATATTTATAAAATAAAGAAAGTTGGTTCATAAAACATTCATATTGTAATATCTGGTTGATCTGTTTCGTAGGGAAGTTAATAAAGACATTCTGTGGATATTAACATAAAATTAATAATAGCTCAATTTTTTTTTTATTGCCTAATATTATAACGATTATTATTCAATATATATTTCTACAGTACGGAAAATGAAAATATATTTCAATAATGGCTTATCATCAATGTAATATTATTGCATTGAATGTTGCATTAATTATTCGACTTTTTGGCAGGTAATAACTAAGTAATAACTTTTGTAACAATATTATAGCTTAACTTTTTTCTACTACAAAAGTAATATGTTTATTAACCCAAAATGGCCAAAAACACATATCTAATGGTTTTTTTTTTGCAAATTCGATCAAGGTTACGATTGTAGAATGAAAGATAGAATTAAAAATCTTTCGTAAACTTCGCACGCAAATATATAATAATACAATAGTATAACAGTTATGACCTAAAATAATATCATTTAGTACCTAAGCAGGTACGTTACCTATCATTAAAGCGTAATTAAATTTCTTTGGATCGTACACAACGTAGGTATACCTTACGCGTATAAACGCGCAAACCATTTAAACGTGGTATAAAGACTCTATAAAGGATATCCTTATAACATATGTTGTACACTTTCCATCCTGCGCGGTAGTGGGTTTTTTTTTTTGTAATAGGTGGATAGGCATATTTGTTGGTGTACCTAACATAGTAATATCATATGTTGTATTGTGCGTTGAGTTGTGTTTATTCTTGGGAACATGTCCCGAAACAAGAGAGACTACCCAGTGTTGTACGAGTCTCCGACAAAGACAGACGATTATGCGCAATATACATAATTTAACTCCTCTGTATAATAACATATTGTGAGTATTTTATTCTCACGTGTGCACCGGACAAAACGATTATAAGAAGCGTTGTAGATGTAGGTACGAATAAATATATTATTATAATCGCACGTGATTTCTCTGCACAGGTGCACAATATAATATTGCTATGAATTATAATATTATATAGATAGGTCCAGCCGCGTCCAGGTATGTCGTTTATGTGTTTGTTTGCGAAATCGCTAGCAGCCAGTCGGGTACGACTATAGGTACATTGTAATATTTATCGAATAATATAAAATATTTGTCGTATAATATTATGTGCGTTATTATTATTATATTATTATCCCGTAGAAATACCGAAAACGATTTCGGACAATGACACCCGGATGAAGAAGAGACGCGAGTAAGTACCTACGTGCACACGACGTATTGTTGGTAATATACGCGTATACCGAAGAAATTTCTTCCGGTGAGAATAATCGCGAATAATACAAGATATACAAACCGAAAGTCCGAACACATAATGATAATAATATTATATTATACAGGCCATAAACGGTGTACCGACGAGACTAGATGCCTATACCTCAGAGTTGATTAGAAATACTTTCTACGCGCACATAATACTATTATCGTTATATTATATGAATATTATTATCACCGATCGATAACAAACGGCCATAGTTGTATTATACATTAGTACATTATACTTAATCATAATATGTAACGCCGCAGCCGAGGCATGCAAATCGGACCGCGTTATACGTTGGATTCGATATTTTATAAACGGCTGGCACCTACCTGCCCACCTGCCTATATCGCAACAATATAACGCGAAATCCGTTCTTCAATCTGAAATGGGCAATCGGAATACAATAAATTTTCCAGACGCCAGTACGGCTACAACTGCAACACTCGATGTGTAGAAATTTAATTGGAATCACTACGATAATACACCGTTATCACCGCGCGCCGCCGACCCGTCATCGTAATAATACGAAAAATATTATAATATAATATTATTATACTTCATATTAAACTGTTCATGGTCTGCAGATGCTCGGCTAGTAATGAAATTTAGAGTAAATCGACCACAACTGATCCGCACAATACAAACATTGTGTTCGACACGCTATCATTGATCTGCGTGAGCAGCTCAAAAACATGCCGTGGTTGGATGAACGTACTTGAATACTTACAAAAACAATAAAAACGAAATTGATTTTTAAAACTTTTGACGAGTATTTCACTCTGTTGTCCCAAAGCAAGATATCTGAGATGATATAATTATATTTTATATTATAGTATTCAAATTATGCATTATTTTTTTTTTTTTTAATTAATAATCAAATATTTAGAACGCGTTTAAAATTTTATATATCGATATTATGTTTCATTGATATTCTTAATACCATAAATCAAAAGAAAAACTTCAATATTTAAGTACGTAAACTTAGTAATTATAAATTTCATAATTGCGTACTTTAAAATATGAAAAAATTGTGTTTATAGTGGTGTGAGCAAATCCAACTACCAAAATATCTTTTAAGCTTTCTTTGTTTCAATAATATTGTAAAAATCAACGAATTTTAATTCGTTGATAGTTATTGATAAAATGTTCAAACACATTATAAAATAATATAATATAATAACATTTATATAATTCGATATAACTTTATAACATTATGTATTATAGCAGTATCTAGTACCTATGTATAATACTATAATGTTTGAAGTTTATTTGCATAATCAATAATAATTTATGTAATCATTATCGTGCGAAGAATTTATTCATAAATTTGCAGTTAATCACTTAATTGCATTAATGTAGTTATAACTTAAAATTTTTCATCGTGGGCATTTTAGTAGTTTTGGCAATAACTAAACTGCCGTCAACAAATAGAAACGATGCAAAAGTTTTGATGAACAGATTTTGTTTAAAAATTTTAAATGGAAACAAAATGACAACATATGCCATAAAACACCCATTATTATGACTTAGTAAACCCATCAAGCCCTATAGTGGTATTTTCAAAAAACATAATATAGGTAACGGATGTATCGATAGGACGTAACCTACTAACCCGAAGCTGTGTTAAGATGACTAATCTATCAAACACTACACAGGTAATGTTTCAATGGTAAACTATTATACCACACTGAGGTACCTCAATTTTCGTAAAAGAAAAAATGTAGGGTTATGAATACGGTGATCATCAATAGTGAAACGCCAAATTATTTTCGAGACGTTGTAGCGCCGAACATTATAATTTGATTACTTTTCAGAATTTTGATTCTTTCCGAATCGTTTTTTCTTTTCTTTTAAATTGTAGAAACGCGCACTTGAAGTTTAGGAGCCCTACATAGTCTGCGCGATAGTCTAGCCAACGAATAGTTTATTAATGTTGCGCAATTTATTTTCAATATTCATTAGGAGTATTATATAGGTACCGAGGTATAAGAGACCTATCATTTAAAAAAAAATATCGTCTTAAATTGCATACTCGCGATTACTCGGGTTAATAATATACCTACGGCAACTGTACATAATATTTTAATGACATTAATTGGAGCCGATTTTAACTTTTTACTAATGGTTTTATCGTGGTTAATTATCGTACACAAGTGAAGATTAGATACTGCTATAGCAATGTGTCTACGGAGATTTCACGTATAGTAATCGACCGGCGAATAATAATTACGAATAATAAAATTGTTTTAATCCCGACCGGTTCCATACAATACCGGCGCGATTCTTTGACCATATATTACATTATCGTTTACACGGTTGTGTCTGTGTGAATGAATCGTGAACGAAAAATAAAATATGGAACGGAAAAAAACGTAGCAACTCGTCACATGAAACGATGATAGAATAAAATAAAATAATAATGATAGGCCGGAGAAAGCCTGCTGTTGATGATATGCGTTTGACCGGACGCAAATCCGAATACATTTTGTAATAATAATAATATCACTGTACATTTATATATTATATTATTATGTAGGTAACGTAAAAAACAGTAACACGCCTGACCGGAGACCCAAACAAACAGTTCTCTTTTTTAGTGCGACGACAGCATCGGCTGCTGGCAACAATTAGCGTTGTACCTACAATGAATTCTAGGTGATGATTTATTTTTTTAATAAAGTTTATAAAACGTTACTGTAGACGCGTGACGTAAGATAATATTTTTTTTACTAATGAAAAGGATGACCTGTTGCTCTGTTATTATGCGATACTATTATCGTGTCTTTGGGGTAACATTATTTATAAAATATTCGAATCTATTTATCCGAATTAAAAATGGTAAAGTGATAGTTATGATAATACACACTGAAAATGTCTTAAATATTTTAAAAATACGTTCTTTTCATTATAGGTACCTAGCGCATTGAGCATTTGAATTGCCTCAATTTTATAAAATACATAGCTATGATTGAGTACAAATTCCTAAACGTGCAACGTGCATGTTTACCTTTATTTGAATATGTGATAAATGATAATTTAAATGAATAAAAATTATAATTACATGTATTCATAATATGTTATGATATAAATATAATATGTTTAATTAGCTGTTCCAAAACATATTTTTAGACGTGTTAATTTACGGATGTTATATTAAAAATAATTGATTGGAGAATAAAAAGTATTATTTTCAAAGAATGTATCCTCAATATTTTTCAAATTTCAAAATTCAAACGAGTATTTTGAATTTTCTCGGTTAATAAAACGATTATACTAATGATAATAATTCTTAAAACTACAATACTATGGTCGACGATCGTACATAATATTATCCTCGGATTGCAAATTATACATATTATGGCGTGCGATGGTTGTAAATTTTCTTCAGTCTCCGTAGTCGACTTCTCGCGTACCTACACCCCCGGCGCCGCACCTCATTCTCTCCTCAGCCATCGTCCTTTTTTAATTTTAACCGTCCCCTTTTTTTCACGTCCTGTTTCGCGGCGGTTGAGATCTCCCACCACGCCGATGTTGTCACGCCGTAAGTAATATTCGTTTGCTCAGTCGCATGCATCATAATATTATCCAGGTAAGTACACGCGTCACAAGAACGGCCACGTTCAAAAAGTACGATCGTCGCGCCAAAAACGAATCGTGGACGAAATTAAATCGGTAGAGCGCCAAACCGGTATGAATTATAGAACCTATGTTGCAACACGTTGAATAGCTGCAGGTGTTGTTTGCTATGCAGTAACCTGATTTATTTATTCACTCAAATACATAGATCTAGTCCGTTACATACATCGGGGGGCGTAGCTCAGATGGTAGAGCGCTCGCTTAGCATGCGAGAGGTACCGGGATCGATGCCCGGCGCCTCCAGAACCATATTTTTGCTGGCATAAAACCAGATTTTTTTATTTTTAATTTGTCGAAAAATACGAGATCATTGTTTGAATTGTTCTAAAAACAGCTATTATTTTGAATGTGATACGGATTCGTTTGTTCCAGAGAAAAACAGTAATTTTATGGCATAATATTATATAAGGTTTTATAGAAAGAGCTAGTAAAACATAATATATTATAGGTAGTTAGTACAATGGTCAATGGTACTGCCTATTATTATAATTGTTATGAAACAAACCACTCGGAATCGCAATATGATTTGTTACTCTCGCGTGTACGTAAATTTAACCACGTTCAGCTGAAACATAGACGTTCAGTCTGTACTTAAAAAACGTCCCCACTGGCCACTGTGATTTACCAAACTAATCACTACGTATTAATATATACGATAATCAAGCCCGAATTAATGGGGGGGCAAGGGGGCACGGTCCCGTGGCCCATTGTTTTTGGGGGCCCATCTCTTTATCCCTAAAATATATTTTTTTAACACAGTACAGTAGTTTTCAAAAAAAAAAAATTATTTTAGTAGGTAAATTATTATTAATAATTATAAAATAAAATTGTTCACACTTTTACGAAAAACTACTATAAATAATGAACTATGTTTGCCAATAATTTTGTTTATGTTTTTTTTTTTGTTTATCATTTTAGATTACCGATTTAAATATATAAAAAGGTAGTTATAAGAAAAAATATTTAGCTCTTGTAGATTAGGTATTTCAGTTTAAAAGTATTAATGCATATTTTACTAAACTTTAGAGGACCATAGTGTTAATAACCTAGCGAATCGAAATTGATCATTTGACTGTCAAGATGTTCAGAAAAAAGCTTTACCAGAATCCATAAAAAAAATATAGTGGTTATGTACCATTTGAAAAAATAAAGTCGATTTTATTATTGCTGCAACTGCGTGTTTAAAATTTTTTTAAATGTTATAAAAAAATGGCCTGTTAAAAATAAAGAAACACTTCTTTTTTGTTTTAACGAAATTTCATATCATCGACCCTAATTGTTAAAAAAACCCGCGTACAATGACATAAGATACAGCTAGTATATTTTAAAAATCATACAATAATATAAAGTCGTTAATATGTAATTATGCAATTTTTTTGAAGTAAAAGTTGAAAGGGGGCCTACTAAATGTATGGTGTCCCGGGGCCTAATTGATCCTTAATCCGGGTTTGACCACAATAACGATCGTCGCCCATTTCGCATTTTGTTTTCGTTCTCAAGACCACACTGCAGGTTCGACCGATACACAATTTTTATACTATAAGCATATACATAATATCGTATTCGTCGTGGACCCTCTTTATTATATTATTGCCGTCGCGTTGTCAAAGCAGACGCGAGCTACGAAACGAAAGGACGATCGTCATAATTTCTTTTTCGCGAATACTTGTACGTATATTTTATATTCAGCACCGAAAGACACACGGTTCTATTATACGTCCGTACAACGATAATAGCATGATAATATGTACAGTCAACCATATATAATATACAAACTATAATACCTAATATATATACATAATACCTATATTATATATTTGTCTGGTATATATATATACATTGTCATATTCATCAGTACGATTGTAGGCGCATATATATATTATACAGTGGCAATAGTGTTGTATATTTGTACACGGCTATACCGCATATTATATTATTTTTTTTTATAAATGGTATGCACAGACTCGGCGTTTATGTGACATTTTAATGATATCGTCCGCGAACGCAGTGGAATTCGTATATTTTACTCTCTCGCGGAATCCGACCGTTCCGGTAAATCGCGGTTTGTATGTACTCGCATCCGTCACATAAGTCAGTGTGTGTAAGTAATATATTATGTTTGACTTTCGCACGAACCTATATTATACAGGATGTTCAAATAGTTTGGGAAACGGTCGTCAGATTAATTATTAGGACTGATTCTTGAAAGGTAACACCCCGGAAGGCCAATGTGACGACGACAGTTATGAAATAGAACAATATTTTTATTTTATTTTTATTTATTCTTCAAGAAAATAATGTAAATAATATCAGCCTTCGGACATCTTAAGATTAACAATATGACAATAACATAGCGATACGATTTTAATATTGATAAGGTAATTAAAATGTATTTTACCTAATGTACGTGCAGCAGTGTTATCTGCCATTACTATAATAATATGTAGATATTAAAATATGCGAACAGTGATTAATTAGAGCTTCTCCACATTTTTGTACACCTTTTATATCAGATATAGGCGTAAATAGTATTTGAGATTTAAGGGAAGGGGGCTGAAGATTTTAATTTAGGGAGAAAAATGTTCAAACGTTCTAATGAGGTGTAAAATCTTTAGGTTTTTTTTTGATGGGGTGGGCTACAATGTTTAAATGGCTTAGTCCCCAAGCCCCTACTATTTTCGCATACGAATTTAGGTAAGATAAATGTAAGCTTTTAAATAATTATTAGATCATCGATTTTAATTTTTTTGTTTTCAAACGTTTCAAACAAATTTTATTTTTATTTTGTAACGTGTTAAGGTTGTGTCTACTTTCATGTGGTTTAAGGTGTACTGTGGTACTGCAATGACCAAATAATTACAAATTTCCAACGAAAGATGTAGGTGCATAGTTCTATACAAAGTCTGTTCCACGACTCGACATTATAGTGTTAGACTCACCAAACGTCCTTTGAGTATATTTGTCGTAGCGATTTGATATTGAATAGGTAACGAGAACACGACCTGTAGTCGCTTTCATTTTATTCAAACTATTTATAAACAGTAAAAAAGTTTGTTTTCGTTTTCAAATAGTCTATGATGACAATCTCTGCCTGCCATTTAATTTCAACTACAACGTTTATACGAATAATTATTAACTCTCATTTTTTTCCGATGCACTTTGAGCAAACCGATTTTCTTCTACGATGACTATACAAACTTATTTTAAAACGTTAAAATATTTTTATATTATTATTATTATTGTTGGATTGGCGTTCTCTTTTCATTTTAGGTCCACTTAATGATTAAGTTATTTTGTTTCGGGGTTTATGTTCTCTATAATTTTAATTCCACAGAGTTTTAAAATCAACAATTTAAATTGATTTCATGTATACAAGTCAGTCTAACCTGAGATATTTTGTTAAATTTATCGTTACATAATTATATTGTATTAATTACTATAATTAGGTACTATATAAATTTTGATTTTTAATCTATAAAATAGGTTCATCAACTAGATAGCCAATGACTACATCCAATATAGTCAAGTTTTAAATTCAACGTGCATCATAATTCATAACATCAGCATCACTCTTACCTACTTTCGTTTGATTAAATCGTTAAAAATACATTCAATTTAATTGCTTTTTCTGCCACAGTGGAGATGTTGAAAATGATCTAGATAGCTGTCTTCCTTGGTCGAGACACACGACAGTATTGTCTGACTTATCAACACCAGTAAAAAATAAATTATGATGCACGAGTGTAGTACTGTGTACCCTATATTCGTTAAAAGAAAATTGAAAACACTCATATGTATTTCGACAATGCATTCACACGCATATAAAAAGAACACATGTATGTCAGTGTATATTGTACTTATTCGTTTTAAAATAATATTATGTTCATATGAACGATTTATTTAACACAGTAATAAATATAATTATATATGTATGGGTATATATATAATATATTATATACAAAGTACATGTACCTACTGTTATTTAAGTTATTTATTAGACTACCTAATAACTATTTTTGTTTTTCAAACATACACTTTTCCTTTTCAACTCGTACAATGGTTGAAATTTGCCATGCTTCATAAATATTTAATTTAAATAAGATGAATGTGTTCTACACTTATACTGTTGCAATCATATACAATTCAAAATTGTGACCAGATATTTAAAAAAAAAAAAAAGAAGTACAAAGCCCACAGGTACTACAATATAACATATTATTATTATATTAAATATAGATATACAATACAATACAAATTAAACAACCTATATTAATTTTGAAACACACCACAATAAGTAAATTTTCTGAACAATAAGTATTATTTTTAAAGTAGTTAATTACCTACCACTCAATGAAGTAGCCTTTAGAGCCAAACGATGTTTTTTTTTTTGGTGAAATGTGTATTAATATTACTGCGATCAATATTCGCTATATCGACTTCACATTTAGATATTTCACAATAAACAATGCTAGTTGAACTTGAAGTTGACTTCATAAACGGAAATTCGTTTTGTAAATCACTATTAAAATTATTACACTTCTTACGAGGCGGAGCCATTAAAAAAAAAACAATTTTACTGTATTATAATATTTTATTTGATTAATTTTGTAATCATTAAAAGTATTAAACATTAGATAATAAATAATTTCATGCCGCAGCGTTTTTATAACAGTATCTCCAATCTGGCGAACATGAATTTTTGTAAAACATTAATAATATTGATTTTATTTTTCTATACAAATTAAAGATGTCGAAAATGTTATGAATTTTAATTGTTACATTATTTAAAATAAGTACTTTTTGGTTTACTTCAGCAATTTATTTAGGATAGTACGACATGTTTTCAAAAAAAAGTACTGTCCTTATAAAATAAGTACGTCTGGTCACCATAAGTGTTATAGTTACCTATATGTAATATATAGGTATCTACTATTGAACATGGAATAAGTTCAATTGTTCGCAAAATCAATTTTATGTTTCATGTAGTATAATTTATATTACTTTAGGCATTAGTATTTTGGCAGTTAGATGAAAAACAACTTAAAAAACATTGTAAAAAAATATTCATACCTGAAATTTCAATTACCCTCCACCACAGTAAATAATAGTTTAATAAACTCTTATTTAGATTGTAGGTACATTGTTTGAGAAGTTTGTGTTAATAATATAGATGGAAAATTAAGTTATAGGGTAAGTTAAGAACAAAGAAGTAAGAAAAAATTTACATATATTACGACAGGATAAAAAAACATTAACTGGATACCAGTGGTGATAAGAACGAAAAGCTACAAAATTTAATAAATTGATTTTACCCAATATGCCTGAATCATTTTAAATTTTGTATACATCTACATTTTAAAATAATATTGTACTAGTTCATAGTTGAGAGACTTAAACGATGATGTTAGATAAAAACATAATAAATAATTTTAATAAAACATTATATTATTTGAAAAGCTTTACAACACATAGTTTCAATAGTTTAATATGTGAGCAGAACAATATACGTCTCATATGATATCATAATATATTAATATCATCATAAATAGACTTATATTAGTTGAAAAAAATCAAAAAATAGTCAATCTGCTGTATAGTAGATATTGAATGTACGTCGTCATAGAGTAGGCCAATTTATTGATGTGTTTAATACTTAAATTTTAATTCACTGATAACTGTTAAATCATTGCATACGAAAAACTATTCCTAGGTAGTGGAAACAATAATCAACTACTATTTTCATGAAAATTATTATAATTTATTTATATAGGCTATTTAATTTATTTGAAAATAAATTATCCACTTAATAATTTACAGTAAAAACGGGGTTCTCGTTTAAAAAATGGAAGTTTGTATCACCACAATATATACTTTAAGTAGTACTAACAAATTTAAGAATTTTAAATATGGTCTTTAAGTATATATATTATTTAAAATTTGTATAAATCAGAATTTGAATAAACTCATGATTAAAAGAAAAAATGGAGGTGAGCATGCTTGGTAGATCACATTAAATATATATAGAAAAAAATAATTGTTGTAACTGTTGAATGTTGCATGTTTCTACGATTACAATTTACAACAATTATTTTGTGAAGAAATCGTTATTTTACGTTTGAATAATATTCAATTTTATCTAAATTTGAACTTTTGACGTTTATGAAAAGTGAAAGTGGCTTTAGGCTAACATTTTTTTTTTTTTTAATTTGAGCAAGAGAAATGTATGAGAATTAAATTTTTGAACCTTGATTAAAAAATTAAAAACATTTTTAGCTACAAATTAATAAGAAATAATGTTCTTGATTTTGATGAATTTTGTTAAAATATAAACTCCAAACGCTTGTAAAATTAATTTTAAATATTATGTATGCATAATTTTTTTGATATATTTTTAAATTTCGATTTTTAACAACATTTACCAAATTAATAATTTCAAAATTATTTTGAACCAAGGTTCCACGTAAAAAGGTTATTCTGTAACCAAAAAATCTCAAAAACATTTTTTATAATTATTTTATGTTCAAATTTGGACGAAGTTACATATTGAATGACCAAGAATAACGATTTTCGTTATTTTGTTGAAATTTTATAATATTAATTCAACTTACCAACTACCGTATTAATAATAAGTAATAAAAATATAAACATAGTATACTGACAAACAGTCTTCACTCAGAATCGTTTTTCGTATACAATGATATTAAATCATTGAATTCAAATTTAATACCATACATTAAACAGTGACCAACTTAAAACCTACTGTACAGCAGAGCGACATTCACTTACCCACTTTTTTATTTTGTTTTGCAAGTCTTACACAAATACTATGTGTTTTTTAAAACTTGCTTTGTGTGAGGGAGATCAGAGACGAGTTAAATATATATCTAATTTGCTTTCAGAAACCACGTTTGATGTCAAACATTGAAGTAGTTAGGTTTTAATGTTGCTCCAAAACATGATGACAGAACAAAAAATGTAAAAATAAAACTCTCATCATTGTAAGATCTATTTATGCATTCATTGCTCCGCTCAGAAGCTAAAATATTTTAACGGCGCACTATTAGACCACAAATATCTACGAACGTTGAATGTAAAGTGAAGGTAAAATTTCGACAGGAAACAAGTATATATTTATTCTTAAATATAAAGATTTATTATAATTATTATCATAATAAATAAACCATAATATGTTTGAAAGATTAAATTTATTGGTTCATTTTAATAAAAAATTTTTTTATCTCGTTAATATGATTTTATAATTTATTTGTATCTGTATCTTGAATTCTTAAAAAATAAGTACTTGCTGTTATACAGATCTAAGTAGTTTATTTATTTCATAACGAGATCCAAATAAATAAATACAATAATTATATAATGTAACTTTTGAATTTTTTTAGGTTTTCTAAACCTTATAAAAACTTAAAATTAAATTAGTATTTTAACATATTATTTTAAAATTCTTATAATATTACAAGAATAATAATTCAACTAAAGAATATTTCTTAAAAACTGAAATCATAATATAACAAATTTTATATTGTTTAATATTTTTCACTAGTTACTATATAATATAAGCCAAAAAAATGTCTTTAAATATGAAATACGTTGAATATAAATATTTAATATAAATATTTAATATATATATATATATATATAATGTATTTTGTTAATATTCAAAATGTTTAGGACTTTAGGTACATGATATATTTTAACTCATATGAACATTTATACAATACTTCATGTAGTTAATATCTATACGATTATTTACGATGCATTTGTAGAATATCACTCAGCGTAATGTTTTTCGTGGAAATCTATAAACGTTCAACTCTCGGGTTACCAAATGTTGAAAAACGATTATATTGACAGTTGTATACATTAATTATCACCTGTATGTAGCTCACTGATAATTTATAGTATTATGTTTTATTATTTATGTTTGTCCATGGGGTTTTGTTTCGAACAAATTAAAAATTAAAATAGTTATAGAGATGAACACCTTTTAGACTTTCAAAACCCGATTATTATGTACGTTAGAAAAACATTTTTTCAACGTTATGAACGAGTACCTACACTAACAATAATAAATTGTTATATATTATTATAACAAAGATATATTATGATAACATACGGCAAATCAACGGGTACGAGTATCATTGAAAGATTAACGCTTAGAGAGTTAAAATAATTGCAATGCCTCGAGTTAGTAAGTCTTGGCGTAAGTACTTGTAATAATTAATAATTATTGAAGTGCAGTTATCTGTCTGAGAAAAAGAAAAATTCGATTAACGGTCTCGTGATAGTTTAGTTAATTAAAATAAAAAATAATGTGTAAAGTACTAGTGGAATTCATAAATAGATACGTTCTGCCGTCCTGGAATGTGATATTATATAATTAAGTACTTATTATGTTTTATGTGAATTTTATACAAATATTATGGATGAAGTGAATATAGTTAGGATGCGCATACAAATGTGTTAGGTGTCTAGTGTGTCTCCGTGTTTGACCAACGTGTTCTGAGGTCAATTATTGGCCAACGTTGTTGATTCCCGGATGGGTGACCACCCGGGATTTTAGGGACGAATCCTCGCCCCACATATATGTGCGTTCCTCAACCAACCGTAAACCACCATACAAATTGATAATGTCCATAGTTCCCGTTATTTAAGATCAATAAGAAAAAAAAATGTGATAATTATTGATAATCCCAAATTTATTGTATAATATATCATTATAATTCGTTACATAGTATTTTAATACCTAGTTAAGTGATATAATATTTGTTTTAAACATATTTTATATTTATTAAACATCGTGTGACGAAATATTGCGCTCAATATAAATGTCGAAAAAGTAACTGATTTGAAGACCGTCAGCTCTACCGAGAGTAAAAATATAACTTCATAGGATTTCATTATTATTATTATTATTATTTTATAGTAAATTATTCAACATTTTTTAAATTTTCTTTTTTTAGCAATTTAATATTTTTAACTTGATGTAATAATGTTTCAACTAAAAAATAGGATATTAGCAAGCATAATAAATATGAAATCTAATCATTGTGAGCAATATAATATTATTATAAACTACTGTTATCGTTCAATTTCAGTATAGATAAAAATAATTATATATTTTTAAACTATAAAAATATAATTATAATTATAATATATCTAAATATATATATATATTAATATATTAATATAATAAAAAATATAATTTATTTAAACAAACAATATTATGTTTACGATATTTTACCAAATATTTAGACTTTTTATGTTCACTAATAGTAACAACTAATATCCATTTTGTATATTTATAACAATGTTTGAAATACTCAAATATTCAACGTACACAACAAGCTTGTTAATTTGTCTGGAAAGAGGCCTTGACCAAGCGACAGTTGTACTACTTTTCAAGAAATCAAAATCAAAATCTCACACAACTTTTACGAATACCTGCAGTTGTATCCCAAAACAAGCCGTTCATAGCACCTACTTATCGGTATTTGTGTTTATAAATGTCACTAGTTCAGAAAAATAAAAATAAAAAATTTCATTAACAAATGGTACGTTCGAAAACTTAAAATTTTGGTTATCCCGTTGTGTAGTACATGTCAGTTATTTTCTATATGTCACTTGTCGCATTTTGTAATATAATTATAATACTGCATTCAATTATTACGATTATATATTTTATTATATTTTTTTAAATAACTTATTTATTAGTGATTACGTTATAAAAACATAACGAAATATTGCATATTAATTATGGGTCTTTATTATAATATGCTAATATTCAAAATATTGGGGCTTAAAGTTGATTATGCAAAAAATTACATGTTTTCTTATTAACATGACGTGTAATATAAGTACATAAAATAATCCCACGAAGTGTACCATTGATATGGCCACAGACGGTGTAACTACAGTTGATGACGAAAATTTAAAACTAGAAAAACATACACTTTATTATAGTGAATTGGTGTAGGAATACATTTTTTTTCAGTAAAACAAATGAACCATGAAATATATTCAATTTAGATAAATTTATATTATAATAGTTAGTCTAGTTGGCTTTATGAGTGGGAAGGAAATAATCGAACAAAATTAATATAATATTATGGACCATCGATGATCGTAAACCATAATATTATTATAATGCGTATTATCATGTACATTATGAAAAAATAGGGATACGTTTCTCTAATCAATGATTAGATTATGTAGGTATAAAAATTACTTCTTCGATTATTTATTTACAAATACCTATCTACGTAATTGGACTTACGACTGTACATATCCCATTTACTCGAGTATACTTTCGTGATAGACAAAAAATTCGATAAATGAAAACTTTTCCTAATAATAATTTATTAAAAAATATTTCTTAGGTACTAACAGTTTAATATCTTATTAAAAAATGGAAATTTAAATAAATAGTACATTATAAAAACATTTCTTAATAAACATAAAATGAGAACTTACAATTATTTAAAATTAACGAAATAAAGTATTATATTAATATAGTTCGTTTCCCCATCACGGATATTATAAAGAATAATAGGCGATTTAGTTTTATAGTTATTATTATTTATTACTTATAAATAAAATCTAATCATATTACCTATGTGTATCATACTAATATAATATTATAAAATATTTTATCATATTATTAAGGATGGACTTTGTAAATAATACAAAAAGTATTATTAATGTAATAATATGCAGTGATCTCTGATATCAATATATTAATTGTAAGAGTTGCATGACTTATTTTTAAGTCTAAGACCGAAATTTATGTGTGTGGCATAATTTAAATTCCATATAACTTTATATTTCCTGAGCTCGACAGATTCTCAAATATTTAAGATTTTAACGGACTGCCTTCAGCTTAAAATATTTTCAGTGAGATTATAATGTTCGATTTTAATGAACTGTTGGGTTTAACAAACTTCTGTGCAAACTGGCACTCGGAAAATTATAAGAAATTAATTTCTATATTTTTGTTTGACAGATATACTCATATTGTTTATTACAACAAATTGTTTAACGCTGCATTGTTATTTATGTTGTGACGAGAGCCGTTGGGCGAAGAATGAGTCACGAAAACAATACCGTACAGATAGTATATCACTCTGTCAAGTAATTTGTCAAGTCATGGGACATTCACTGTCCGTCAAAATAAAGTTTGAGAAAAAAAAGAAGAAGAAAAAACTCTAATTAAATTATTTTTGTGCTATTATTTGGTGATAGATATTATTTTCTTTCTATTCGCTCTACTTTCAAAACAGATATCTACATCTGTTGAAATGTGATACGTAGGTTGTTTACACATTTAGTATAATAATATTTTATATATTTTATATAGGCACAGTATAATACACATACACTAACCCGTACAATATTAAAATATAATCGTTACTTGCACAAATCCCATTTAGGTATATTTCAATAGACGAAATAAATATAATATTATAAACGGATTAACGCCGAGCAAGAAAAGCACCGCGTGAAAGTAATGTAAATACCTACACATGGACGGAATCATAATAATATTAAATAGGTATATAGATACTATATTATAAGAAAATATGTCACAAAACAATAAATTGTCCAATATCGCACACAAAGACAAAACTGACATATTGTGGGTAATTGCTTGTATCTACCTATATAATATTATCATATTAAGTACATATTCCTATCCATGTTATATAGTTCCATATTTTCATGGGTTCGGTTTCAGACCACGCATGGGTGGGATAGAAAGCGTAATCCACATTCAACCGCAAAGATGACGTTGATCATAGGAATAAAGATTTGAATAAACTATTATTATAAAATATCGGTAGCCGATGCGATAATGAATAAAGTTTCATAAAATAATATCTTCGCCAACCGCATTAATACTATAGATATACGTCTAACTTAACCTCCAAACCACGTATATAACAGTCGCTGCAACGTTCGCAAACCATGTTCACAAAAAATTTTCATGACAATTTGCATCACTAGCCAGAACACTCTTTTAGTGGTAAAAATAATTTCAAGAATTTTAAAATGTGGTCTTGGGGTATACTTAAAATACTAAAAATCAGAGCTTAAATGAAATATGTACTACTATTAAAGAGAAAATTGTGGGTGAGTGGCAAATAAAAATTCACCTCGTATAGCCATAAAAATATAATATGTAATATTGTAATAGATATAATAATTATAAAAGCAAATCGATTTGAAAAAAATAATATTTTCCATTAAATATGTTTTAGTATTACTGAATTACTAAGTAAAAAATAGTTAAATATAATAATGTGTAAGCGAATAACAAAGATACACGAAGATTGGTTAGGTTATTCACGTTTAATTTTTCAACATATTTTCAGTCGAAAATTATAATACGAGCAAATACGACAATATTTATAATAATAATAATAATAGTACTAGCCCTGTAAATATTATTTTCCATACAAACTTTTATGTACAATATTATAATATACAATATGAAAACGTTACGGTTTCTGGTTTTCTTCATAATAATATTATATTTGGGTTGGATAAATTACATTAACCGTTAACGTACAATATAATATTATTGTATTATAATATGTCGTCAGTATTCGCATAGGTGACACATACAACACAGGACACAGTTTCCATCAATAAAATAATAATGATATAACACATAAATAAGAAGATTTTTGCTCGGTACCAACACCGAACTGTGACATTATAATATTATTTATATTATTGTTATTATTATTATCAGCATCTTTTCTTCTCCGCTTGTCAAATGCATACCTAAGTATAAAGTAGTGTGCCCGTTCTTGCGTTTCGATCGGATCAGAGATTTTCGAACATTTTTTCATCAAAATACCTAGGTAACTATTGGATGCACGTTATTTCATTATACCAACGGAATGTTGATATATGCATATTATATATATATTTATATATTAATATATCATTATTTACTATACGAGTACACGATACGTAGGTACCATCGGTTATAACCTGATCTATTCCATAAACGATTTACTGAAAATATTTTTAAATTTAAACTTTTACGAAAATGTATAGTAAACCTATAGTCATTATATTATTCTATACAATTTACAACAGCATAGTCCATATAAAATTCATATCGTATTTCAGTAAAATTCTCATCGGTCGAATCGAGTGATATTATTTTAATCTTTCACATGTCAATATTATTATATTATAATACTGTATTCGTTTTCATAAACAAAGTTGTCACACATATTTTGAACATTAAGGATTAAGGCCAGAACTCAGAGGTAATAATTATGAGCACATTTTAGACTTGTGGAATTATTGTATTTTCAAATTTAAAATAAAAACAAATATTTAGTGAGCGAGTTGAACAAAAACGCAAATAAAACTTTTAAATATTATGATCAGGTATATTATTTTCTAACTATTATATTTTCTATTTCGGCCTCCACACAAGAGGCACAGTAGGGGCCCAGCATTATTTTATCTAAAAAATAAATAAATAATAATAATGATATTTTCTATGTTTTGTAACATTCAATTTTATTGTTTTTCTTTAAATTTTATGTTGTGTATTTTCTGTTTAAAAATATATACATTTTATAAATCAATAATTTAAAAACGGATAGTCTGGGAAAAGCCAAAACAAGCAATTTCGATTAGGTACGTTAGAAATAATGCATTATTTCAAAAGTTATGAATTAACTTACGATAACTACTCTTTACAGCCCCATAATATAATGTTTAATTTTTTATTAAAATGTTAACCAATTTCAGTTTAAATATGTCCCATCATCTAAATATTTAAAGGTGGTCAGAGAAAGTACCCACAAACTCAAAATGATTTGAAAAATGAAATTTCTGTAACGTTCTAAAAACTGTGAACTAATTTACAATTCTAATTTGATGAACGTTTTTGATTTGATATTTTAAAATTCTATAAACTGCATTAATTTTGCCATTTTTCAACATCGAATTTATAAATTTCAGGTTACTGAAAATGTTTTAACATAATAATATATGTTTGATATTCATAAATGGCCCATTACACGACACATCATGGACGTTTGATTGCATTATAATAATTGTTTACAATGTTAATATTATTTGAATATTCAAATCACACTAATAACAAAACAACAAAATGCTCAGTTTTTATTGTCTCTCAGTACATTCAACTTTTCATCCGTACATCCATATATGTTTGCAATGTCGTATTCCTTGTCACTTAATTGTTTTCATTTTTATAACAGTATACCATAATACTATTAACATGTTAGCATAGTCATCAGTCTTGAATATTGTATAATAATCGTTCTACCATGTTATGTTACCAAAATAAAATATAACGTATAGGCACACACAATTAAACATTTATAATCATTACGGGTTTATTACGATCTCTTTGTTATAAAAACCCAACAGATGTGAACACGTTTAATAAACTCTAAGAAACGGTAACATTACTATTTTAAATTGGTTCAAATCGATGGTATACAGAGACACAGAGTCATTGCAGTATGTAGTAGTTCGGTGTATTTCTTAGTTTCGTGTGACTAAAATGTTACATTACATCTGGTAAAATATTTACTTTTAGTTTGAAATCATCTGTGTAAATTATGTTAACGATCCATAGTAAATAGTTTGTGAAGAACATCTCTTTCTCCGGACTATATAGGTAATTATAACTACATAATAATTGTATATTTGTATATTATGTTTCGTTTTGATAAACATTACCAAGACTAATAAAAACCTCTTTTCATTTGTATCTATACGTATCATAACAATTACTATGGTTATTAAAATACATTCCTCGAAAATGTTAGTAGTCCTAATAAAAAGCGTCAAATAATACGGAATAGGACGTGACTTTGTCTCTCAATTTATTGAAACCATAGAAATTGGTTTACATAACCCAATAGAGAAATATTATGCGTTGTAACCAATTTTTTTCCAAGGCTTTACGAGCCATTTAGACTCTTGGTCACCAAAACTATTTCCTTCCATCCTTTTCCATCATATGCCTGTTTCCAGTCCGCTCCAACTTCTTCTAGTACTTCTATCCTCTTGGAGTTCTTCCCCTTGGTCTCTCCCCCCTCATCCATATGATGTCAATTTTCAATAAGATTCCATCAACCTAACAATCGCGGGCTTTCAATTATATCCTTGTAACTCTAATTAATTGAACCACATTTTATCTTTTGTATAGCTGGCATAGTCGGACATTAGTCCTTATTTACATTTCTGTTCTATATTGTTGAGCATGGGACCACACATTATGCTAATCGCTTTCCTTATGAATATATACGTAATTTTTCCTCATCCCCTCTTGTCGTTGCTCATGTGGCACTCCACATGTATTTCAATACAGGTCTGACGTAGCTTATTTGTGTAGTCATTATTTTCTTTTCTTGACGTCAACAGTTTGAATTTTAAGAGGTTTTTGAGAACATAAAGGCGCTAGAGCCTATTACTTATTTAGGTGAATATTTTTAAACAGAACTGTGTGCGGAGCGAGTGCGTAAAATAAAACTACAGACTCAAACATTACGGTTTGCCCTGTTGTTCCGTACATCTTCATTACTAGATCGGAGTGAATGTGGCACTTAAATTATATTATTATTGAATAGGTTGAGACTGTCGCGACGAGCAGATCTAATATAGAGGTAGGTACTCATAGTCTATATATACGATGTGCGCGGCTCCACAAGACGATGGCGACACGGCACCTGGATAATTAAAATTCTCATAAGACAGCCTTCGGCATTATACAGAAAATAGATCGTCGGACGAGAACAATATGAAAATCGTAACGATTGATTCGACCCAAATAAAAATATCAGAAAAAAATATTGAACCTAAAACTATAATAGTAATAATAATAATATTGTATTCGTGTGGTAATAATAATTATTTTCGGTTTTACATTCCTTTGGACGTATTTTTTTTTTTTTTTTTTAATTGGATCGGCCCGCCGTATATTATCGTAGCGTGGAACTGTCGTCGATAATGATGGCGATGATGATGATGATGTTAATAATAATAAACAGAATGCGTGCGTGCGAGTGTGGAGCGCACCGTGAAAATAGCTATTAACACCGATCGGTCGGTTTCGCGCGGCAAGCAATAATGTGTGTGTATACAGGTATAGGACGTATATATACCCAGGTATTGGTATTGTACATAATATAATATTATACAGACACACATATTTTTATCGCAGGTACGACACGGGTAAAATACGGTCATAACAATATTACTATCGTCGTTGGAGAAGAGCAGATATATTATTATTATCGTCGTTTATCGTTATAACGACGACAGTGTGTATAGCTGTGGTGGTGGTGGTGGTGGCAGCGGCGGCGAAGGTGGTGTAGAGCGTGTGGTGTTTGTCTTCTCGCCGCGGCGCTAACAACCGAGGCACAGTAAATCGTTGGACCGGCAAAACGACGGCGGCGGCGGCGGCGATCTTCGGGTTTGTGGAGGGACACCACCGTTGATGGGGAGGGGTAGAGCGATTTTCCGACGTCGGCGGGCCGCGCCGAAGACGTCGGCCAGTCCGGTGTCGGAACGCTCTTGCTGTGTATCACCGCCGCCCGACGATTCGTTCTCGTCCGCTTCTCGCGCACAAATACGCCGCCTTTAACGCCGCCATGTCATCCGAAACGCCTCGACGACACCAAAGGCCGTGACCGACCGCTCGCGACAATGACCGCTGCGATGCCACCGCTCGTGCTGGTACTGGCGCTGCTGCTGACCGCCGCCGATCGGGTTCGGCCCGCGCTCGACGACGGATCCGCGGCCGTCCGACCCGAAGCTGACGCCACGGCCACGGGCGTCTGGTCCAAATTCGGGCTGGTCGTCCAGAAGCACGCGGCCGGCCAGTCGACGCCCCACACCACCGAGACATCGGGCATAATCATGAGGGCCCCTGACCCCCCCACCCCCGGTGTCAGCCCACCCTTGGCGTCAACAGCCATCGTGCCCACGGCCCTGGGCAAGTCGTGGACCCAGATATCCGTCACGCACCCTCCTACACGGCTTCCGTCGTCACATCCGCCAATCAAGTCCGTGACCACGACCACTGCCAAGTCCGTGGTGGCCACCAGCACGCAAGATGCCCGCCGGGAGATACCCTTTAGGTATCAGCCGATGATCAGCACCACCAGGCCGGTGATCACCATAACCTTCCCGCCTCCCCGCCTGTCTACATCCCGACCGACTGTCGGTACGGAGGAGGTGACCTCCAAACGGGTCAGGCAGTACGAGGACGACGACGACGACGACGACGATGACGACGACGAAGACGAATACGATGTGGACGACGACGACGATCACGAGGACAAGAGTGATGAGGAAGAGATCGAAGAGATTGTCGAGGTCCAACACATCGACTCTTCCGACAGTGAGTATATAAAACGCGTCTGTAGATGGGTTTATTGTTTTAATTATATTTGGGTCGGACTGTAGGGTAGGTCTAAAGGAAGAAAGAATCTTCCCGAAAAGCCTACACTCACTTTCAAAAACTGCAGAACCCATAAACATTTTATACGTTACATGCTGGTGTTATCGTCGTATATATATATATATATATAGACATATAGACGTATAGCTATTATATTTTATGTGCAAAAGCGAGTCAGAGTGTTTATGACTTTATGGATGACTTGATCGGGGGGCGTTCATCCGACAAATTGCATCTGATGCGAAAAAACGTTGGATGGTATTTACTTTCAATGGCTCGGCTTGAAATCCATTCAAGTCATCATTATTGGTATATAATCGCTAAAAGAAAACACTATTATACCCATTAAATGTGTACGTCATTCGTTAACTACACGGTATCGTGTTGTGGTTTCGACCTTGGACACGGTGCTGATTCGATAAACCCGCGTGCTTAATATAATATGGTTCATTTGGCGATGGCTTATTATATTTGTTTAATATATTATTTATATTATTATATATGAAGACTGTACAACGTATCGATGCAAGCGTTTTTTTCCGAAATACGCGTATTACCCGCGGTTGATTGCCTCGTCCGGTCTGAAAATCGTTAAACGTTGACCACCATCGAACGTGCAGTCGTGTTGGTGCTGTAGTTAGAGGGTGTTTCATCCCTTAATAACTACAAATTGCACATGAAATGGTCAGCAATGACGTTTAAGAGTGGGATCAAAAATGTATGCCAGAGAGTTTCTTTTCAAAATAATAATTTAAAACAATATTATAATACGCGTCACTTCGGACGGGGCCATAATATTTTATTATAATATTATTATCGTTTGTCTTTTCGTTTGACACAACCGACGCATTACCCGCGAATTAGGTCGTGCCTGCAACGGAAAACCAAAGTGTATGGCTATAATTATGGAGTAATGGACTGCATACATCTGTCGACGTTTTAGCGGCGAAAATTATAATATAATTGTAATATGCGATGTGCTCATCTGCGGCAGCATAGCCGAATAAACGGATGATAAATCGACTCGTAAGTCGACGATGATTCGACTCGCGCGCAAGTCGACGATGAGTCTACTTTCTAAAATCATCTTCCATAATGCGCGGCGCAAAGCGAATTCGAACGTTTTTATTTAGAGTAGTAGGTATGTAGTTAGTATGTAGGTATATAATAAACTATATTATATTATACTGTTTTACTAGATTTCCGAAAGACGTCTTTGCAATGACGTGGCATGTTGGTGGACTGTAAATCTTAGAAAAATAAATGAAATGCCGTCGTAAGCGACGAATAATTACGGCCATCATTCGTGCTGCAGGTGGTAGAATAAAACTGCAATGGGCATAGATCGCGCGTTGATCGGCACGCTTATGACACGACTTTATGCATTTATAAGTACTTGCCTACCTGCCTATATATTATAATATAATATACATATATGCGTGTAATATATAATATAGGCCGGGTGTTTTATCTTCGGTTTTTTTATTAAAGAAAATCGGATTTGCGGTCGAGTCGGACATCGACGATGTGAAAATACGTACTTGCGCCATACGAGTGTGGATCGTAATGGCTAGTGGGGTGTATAATTAGTATTATTCGTCTTAGTCATTTCCTAAACAATAGAGTGGAGTCCGGCCATAGATTAACGTGGGTATACGTTGTTTCATTCTATCGCCGTTTTTCGCCAAACCTAATATTCAAAAGCCACCACAGTATTCCTCATTCGGCAGTCATCCTCCATCGTTGCATCGGCATATTATTATTACGATTTTTATTGGATATCTTGTGGCTTTTTTTTTTATTACTCTTGTGGTTTTGCGCAGGTTACGGGGACGAGAAGCCGGCGATCGTCAAAAAGAAACGCAGGCGGAAAAAGAAGGGCAAAAAGCACAAGCCGTTCAAGGTGAAGGACTTCAAGAAACTGAAGAAGTTCATGTTGCCGCTGCTGTTAGCGTACAAGCTCAAGTTCTTTACGCTCGTGCCACTGATGTTGGGTGGACTGGTGCTGATCGTTGCCACCACTGGTTTTGCTGGATTCTTTTTCGCACTGTTCGCGGTCGGTCTCGGTCTTAAGGGACACCGCTGATGGTTCTCCCAGCAAATGGTATTTATAATATTGTTATACGTGCCGTACACGCAATACGAGTAATTTATATTTTATAACTGTTATTCTACAATTTATACCTGTCTATACAGCTGTACACGATGTAAGAATACGTATACGTTATCAGGTTTCGTCACTCTTGTACACAAAAAAAATAGGAATGCATGATGATTTAAATTATAAATCTATTTAATAAACCATAATATAGCAAATATTAGGTCTTGTACAAGTATTTTAAACATCAGAAAAATATGAGTTCTAATAAAACCAGTAGTCCGACATACCACTATTATAATACTATATGACATTATTTCGTAAAACTTTTTATGCTTAAATAATGACAAATTCCTAATCAACATTATTATATTTAAAAAAATTAAATATAGAATATAATATAAAAATTCAAAAATGCAAAAATCATAAAAAATAAGTAAATACCTACATACGTTAATAATTAATTCAAACAATGTTTACATTCGAAATGTTATAATATAATGAGTGTCGGTATAGATTAAACCATACTAAAAGATAATTTTTCTTATTCTTAAAGAATTTCCATATAATATGTACAATTATTATCATATTATATACGTAAATAAATAAACGAAAATGAATGCCAACATCATTGTGTAAAATATGTGTCATTATTATTATACTGATTTGATAGATATTTTCACGGGATAATGTTAAAATAAATACCATATCAATTATGGAAATTACTTTCCAATCTTAATGTTTTCTATTGAAAATAATTGTTTTTATACATTTTTTCGTAATTAAATTATACTAGTAGAGAATTATTAAATTGGTGCCAATATATTTGAAGTTGTATACTTCCAAATACTAATAAGTATTATCTTTTAGTTTTCAGGTGTTTTAATGTTAATAATTTTAAATGTACAAATAATATTTATATTTTTATAATATTATATTTTTACGTGTTTAGATAATCAAATCGACCCAAATCAAAGGTTCAACTTTAATGATAAAACAAATTTAAAACAGAAGGTTAAAATTAATTAATGGGTTATGAAATATTTTTGATGGGTCAACCACATTTATTAAAAACTGTATTTTTTAAACAAATAAAAGTAACACGCGAATAAGTAAAGTGCTTATTTATATATTTTATTTTAGTCAAAGAAAAAGTTCTCAATTTCTCTTACATTTATCTTGTATTATTGAATAGCAAAAAAAAAAATTGATATAAACAGGTTAGTATTATAGATTATTCAATGCTTTTATATCGATGATACTCCAATTAAAATGTATTTTATTTTATTATTATAAAATTATAAAATTATTGGTCGTGATATTAGTTGGTTTCTAATGGTAATTTTACAGAATTTAGATTTGGGTAATTTAATTTGATAGGATAATTGCATGTTAGTACTCAAACACGTGCTACTAAATAATACATTCAACACTAAATTTCGCGCATTAACGCCTCACGATAACACATATTATATTTAGATACACAAATTTATGGGCTTTCTGCTTGCAGCACCGTATCAAATTTTGTTAAACAATCTAATTCTTTCAATGCATGGCGTTTTAATATTAATTCAAGTACTTCATGCCCAAATTACAATATATCGGTGGCATCATCTGCATTATAAAATATGTGTGCCAATTATACCACGATTAATATAATAATTTATTATACTATAAGTTGATTAGAGCAACTATAGGTACTTTTAAAATAATGTTTTGAAACAAAATATATATTTCATATGTATTTAAAGTTAGTGGGAAAAATCATTTAAAGACAGATTTATAAATCAACATAAAATATGTTTCAATGTACCTAATTTTTATTTGTCTATAACATATGTGATTCAATGATTCATATTTACAGAATAGTTTTCTGCGACGATTATTAAAACGTCATGTTTCCAACATAACTGAATAGATAATAATTGATAATTATTATGGCTAATTTATGTATAAAACTGAATAAGACAGTTAGGGCAATTTTCTATCAATACGGTACACATTTAGTAGAAAAAAAATTTTTTTTTTATATTAGAATAATATATTTTGATGATTGTATTTTTTCTTATTTTAAATAATATTATGTGTGAAAAGTGAAAAAGCCATCACAGTTAATACTGAAATGAGACCTTTTTTAGGAAGTATAGAGATTTTAGGTTATTTTACCCACCCGCCGACGAACCATTCGTGTTAGATAATAATATTAATATGATTAAATTAAGTATAAATCAATAATGTGAACTCGTCACAATCATAATAAAATCTTAGATTAAGTGTTTCCTAATTGTATTATTAACATCTCATGTATAATATACAATAATTATTAAACTAATCAGTTAATGTTTACAACTGTACAGAGGTTCTATGGGTGTTTGTTATTTTCTTTTCTTTTTGTTTTTTTTTTATGATTATAAAACACGTTTGTACTTTTACACTATTTCTCTGATCATCCGTCAGACCTATTCAATATTGAAAAACGACAGTAAAAAAATTTTAATCATAGAATCGCTTCAGCATATAAATATTTGATTCTCTTGGTTTAGTTCTGGTCTATTTAACACCTCGCCGGTTGTATTTGCACGACCTGGATTTACATTATAATATTTTGTACGCCATTCATACGCCAACACTATTATTTTGCAAAACCCTATAATATATAATATTAGCATGATAAGTGTACACATTTCATTGTACTTGCATATATGAGAATTATTATTATAATATAATATTATTTATAATACGCCACTACACCGTCAAAGCTATTACGTTTATATTATATTGTAAGGTTTTCTCTTTAATGAAAAAACACGTCATGTGCTCACGTTTCTACATATGCATAGAAGGTATGCGTATACAAATCAAAAATCTGATTAACGGAATTAAATGTGTATGCGCGCAGACATTTTTAGACCGTTAAAAAAAAAAAAATAAAAAAAAACCATCAATCAAATTTTTAAAAACATATTTCCTTCACTCTGTTTACATTGTATCTATTTTCAAATATAAATTATTATATATTATTATATATTATATATATATTATTGTATTGTTTAAATACTTGTGTATAAAATGTAATTATTTTTCTTTAATTACTAAAGATAGGTATATTAACAAAAATTAATAAAAAAAAAAAACAGATAAAAATATAGTATTCAGTAGAGGACACTTTGAAACCGATAGTTATAGTAATATTGTATTATTATAAGTTATAATAATATATTATAATAATTGACTCAATATAAAAATATAAAATAAATAAAAAATTAATATGCATATGGCAACAAATAAATGACTCACAGTTACGCAGTGACTCAATTTTTCTCAGAAATTAAAATAATAATAATTAAATCCTATTAGGATGTATGTACGCTCAAGCTCAATCGGACTAAAGCTCCAAATTTCAATCATAGTATTTAACACTGTTTGTTATGTACTTGAATCCATTGAAAAATGCACTTTCTTCCACGACCGAAGTGCCCTGCAATTATTCATCAATTATATAAGACATAATGCCAAAATATATTCTAATTAGCATTAATATAATAATATATAACTATTATTACGGTCTCAATAATTCTCACCACAACAATATGTATTTAGTGTGACTTCCAAATGTATTTGTTTATTATTTCATGTGCAATTATTATTTAGGTAGGTACTTACGTTAATTATTTTTATTCTAATCGTTATGAAAATTAATGTACTCTTTATGCGAAACAATTGGTTCCAAATAAAATATGGTCAATTATACTCACCTATTTAGCTTTAATTATATTTTCTCAGAAACTCGTCAGTTTGTTTGGTATTTAAATTTTTATTTTTATCCGTACCTATGTATTTAAATGCGAATATTATTGAACT
The DNA here is from genome assembly GCA_008086715.1 of Sitobion miscanthi. Taxonomy (NCBI): domain Eukaryota; kingdom Metazoa; phylum Arthropoda; class Insecta; order Hemiptera; family Aphididae; genus Sitobion; species Sitobion miscanthi. Next base: position 99,061,940 of record CM017797.1, read on the forward strand.
GGCGTGAAAACGCCGATGTGCTATTTACAAATTACAATCGTGCCAAAAACGATTTCACTATCATTGGCATGCTTAATTTAGTCTTTATGAAATATTGAACTGAATAATAATTATTATTATTAAAAAATACGTCGAAATGTTTATCATCATAATACTGTCCACAGTATGGACACAATATGGGTTATGGACGTTATGGCAATTATCATCGTTTGTGTAATGTGTCAGGTTTTTTATCTGTACATTAAATTTATTATTTTTGTAATGTACGATATTTTTATAATAGTTTTAACTTGACCGTCTTTAATAACATAAATTACTTGAAATATGTTTTGATGAAGCGTATATATTATTATTTGGTTATTATTTATATTGGGGGGGGGGGGGATGTCGTGCAAACGATTCATCCCAAAGTAGCGATACCACAACGAAAATCAAATCTATTAACATTATATTACTATAAAGTCCAATATTATATATATATATATTATAATGTTTCATACGAATATAAATTATAATATAATATATGGATTGGACAACAATTTTATGGGAGATAAAGTGTGCGACATTGTCATAAAGGTTGAAAACCACCGGTCTAACTCATATAAATATAAGTGGCTAACAGGTCGATTACAAAATGGTTTTGAGTTGACTACGATATTTACCACCCTTTCGTCTTTCTTTGAATTTTTACTATATAACTAGAAACATATTTAAATGATTAACTCCTCCATTAGGTATTTGTTTTATTTTTTTTTAATTTTGATCATCCTTTGAATATAATATAATACGTCATTGCAATACTACATGATTCTACCAATTTCATACCACAGTGTAATATAAATTTGCAAGATTTAAGATGAAAATAAGGAGACTGGCAAGGCATTGGGGTAAGGCAGTCATGACAATTTTGACGAACTCTTGAGTGAACAACTAATCTATAATTATAGTCATCTATAGTACAATGTTTTCTTTCTCGACTTTAGTAGAATTCGTCTGACTGACAAACGATGAGATCTGGTCAGAGATGGAAGTCAAATAATATAAGTGGTCACTTAATCGATTTAATACATTTTTAAACGATCATTACTATTTTATTTTATTATTTATTATTTATTAATATACGTTGTATAACGATCAATATAATAGTGAGTATCTATGTATAGTCGATATAATATGATGATAAATGGAAATCTATAGCTATTGAAAAAAGCTAGATTATGAATAACTGCTAAAAAAATAAATATAATATAATACCTACATTTTAAATTTTTGTTCAATTCTTTCTAGTAAATTATGGTGACACACTTTTTTCAATATTTAATTTTTAGTACCTATACCTAGTTGATTTATAATTATATCATTATTGTATAGATACGTTATCAGTTTTTTTTCATCGGCACTTTCATCCCCGGACTCTGCGTTTATATTCGACACTCATTTCACTCGAAATTCTCCCTCGCAGCTGATAGCCTAAATAGTCGTATAACAAATAATAACAATTTCCGCGTGCGCGGGTGTGAAGAAAATCGTAAGTTTGTTATGGGAAGAAGACGGAAATCAGGCCGACGCCGATAATATTATTCACAGCCTATAATGTAGGCTACGCGTTGTGAATCTGACTTGTCACGGAATAAATTAATTAGCCCGAATACCCTGCCCGATGCATCTATATCTGACCATCGACGTATATTACATTCTTCCGACGCGATTCGATTCGGACATCGTGCGATAACCACGTGCTACTATCGTAGATATTATATGGGGATGGAAGGGGCCCGAGATGAAGACACGTAAGGTATAATAATAATAATAATATAATAATATTATCTGATTTTGATCGTTATTATTTGCGGCTCACGAAGCCGCCCGCATTGTTAATCGATTATAATAATAATGATGATGTGTATACATCCGAAGAGACGTGTTAAGAAATTACGCACAGACATAGCTTATAACCGCAACCGCCGCCGCCTTAAAACGATATTATTATTATTATTATTATTATATATACTGTCCATATAGGTAGATAATACAATATAATATTATCACATTATAACGCGAGCTAATTATTTCGCGTTTTGTTATTATCATTATTTTTTTTATTTCGTTTCCAACTATTTATATTGTAATAATATATTTTATATTTACCGTACACGCGTTTACGTACCGTTACGTACCTATACGTATTTCATCGCGCCCGTGTGTGTATAATATTATATTGCTATACGGTCAATGCTAATAGTATGAGTAATAATGTAAGTGTACCTTATATTATTATACTTTGTACTATGTGAGACATCGTCGTATAATACACATTATATTATATTATATATTTATACCGAATCGGGTTGACGGTCACAGATGTGGGTTCCCATGTCCGCGAAGAATTCCAACGATTCAAATACTAAATGTGCTACGACTGCGGTCGAGTTGATAACGGTCGTTGGTCGTCGTCGTCGTCTTGTTAAAAAGTGTGACGCAGAAACATACGAGAATAATTTATTATATTTATGGAAAACGAAGGAATGAAAAATAATACGCCTTGCACACACGCGTCTCTCATTGTCTCGTAACTGTTATGACGTGATCCTTATGGTTATAATATTATTATAATAACGATATAGGGTTATATTATTGCGTGATATTATTATTATGTTAAGTACTTGCTATGATGATGATTGACGAACGAATCATTTTTCAGATTTGCTGTGTACAACTACGCGTCGGATGGATGACGTGCAGGGCGCAGGGTGATGGCATTCATGGCATGGCTCTCGTCAGCGGACACACAAAAGACGAAAAGAAAGGACAACAAAAACAAAATATATAAAACGACGAGAAACAAGTCGGGAGACATCATTAAAATAATATATAACATATCATAGTATTATTGTCGTTATCAACCGGCCAATATAAAATGTAATATTCTTGTATTGCTCAAGTCCGATTGTACCTGTATTCACTGTGCAGTGTACGGGTTTAAATTCGTTATTTTCCTCCCCTATGTTACATCGCATTGTAATTCAATTTTCACATCCAAACGACACGTCGAACGACGTGCATATTATTTTTAACGCGATAATATCGTTATAAATTATTATTTTATTATTTATTTATTTATTTATTTATTTATTATCATTAATGTGTAAATATAGGTATAACATTATTCTTTTAAAGAATATTTAACTGTGTGTAACGACGCATATTGTACAAACTATCTAACATTATTATCAGAACATAATATTATTATTATTAATTTACTATCGATGGTATCAAGTTCATTTTTTTTTATTATTGTCCAAAATTATTTATCTTTTATGTATTAGAATTGGGTGAAACGAAAAAATTATGACACATTTCGAATTAACTCGTCTTCGCTATTTGACGCACGTCAAAATAATACCGCGGACTGAATGCAATTGCCATGATATCGTATTTATTATTATATTTTGTGCCCGTTTCGGGTAAAAAATGATTTATAGATAACATATTTTATATGTATAGTAATTAAATAATGTTAATAATATTGTATCAATCGTGTATATCATCTGATTTTAGTGTCCACTGCGTTATTTGACGTGAATTAATACGAACATTGTCATAATTTTATCAATCATAATGTTATGTTATAATATTATATAAATATGTATTAATGTATTAATGTATTTTTAAAGAAATATATATAAGGTGTTATAAATACTAATCGATAAATACTATATCTGCGTGGCAAATGTATTTTTAAAAAACTTAAATACTTAGATTAGAGTATAAAATTATTTTATTCCAGAAATAAAATTCTAATGATCTAGGCAATCTAGGTACATGTATAATTATAAATATATATATAAAACATAGATAAAAAAAAATATTAAACGTGATGGGAAAAGTATTTGTTACTATATAGGTATAGACCCTTTTGAAACTGTCCATACAAACCTAAAATAATGAATACTTTTGTTTCACAAAACTAATTTTTTTTTTATTTGAAATTTTACAAGCTTTAACTTTTAAGGTTATTAGCCGATATATTTTTTTTTTTTTTTGGGGGGGGGTACAGATGAGGTAATTTAATATACTATTAATAATTAAAATTATATATTTACAGTGAATTTACAAGTGTGTATACAATATAGCTTAACTAGATTAGAATTTGTTGATGAGGTTGCATTTAGGGATAAATTTGATGGTATTTGGAGTTTAGCCTTCATCGAGGATTTATTTTATGTTGTTCGGAAGGTTGAGAGACGAGCGTGTTGGTTCATAGATGGGGCATTCTTCAAATAACTGTTTTATAGTTATGCGAGTTTGACACATATTTCATGTAGGTGGATGATCTTCCCTGATTAGGAAAGAGTGTGTAGCGAAAGTGTGGCTGATTCTTATACGTGTGATCGCTGAACTTTTGATGAACTTAAGTTTACAGGTAGGTGCAATAGATTCCCGACGGTTTTGCCATGACAAAAAGATTTTAATGTTGACAGATGTGAAAATATCGATGGATGATATTTTATCGATGATGTTTTTGAGTACATTTTTAGAAGGTAGGAGGCTGCATCGTCGGCCATTTCATAAATGCAATGGTTTTCTGAATGTTGATTAGAAAACTAATTTTCCACCTTAATTATATAATACTTTTCCACTAATATACTGCCCGATATCTATTCAGCAGGAAGGGGGAGGGTGTTAGGTTCGATAAAAAAAAATAACTTCACTGGAATAATTTCCAGGCCTTGTAGAATTTTTGGAATATTATAACTATTTATTTTTTTGAAAGAAAAAAGCGTCCCATAGGCTGCATTGCACTCCGATTTTTATTTAATTTAAAACAATCGTATAATACAATTTGTAAAAAATAGCTTAAAATCGTATTACTTTTAAAGAAATATTATAAAGTTTGTAATGGATGGTGTTAAATTTGAATTCAATGATATAATATCATTGTATACGAAAAACGATTCTGAGCGAAAATGATCAGTCAGCCTATGGTATTACCAAGTATATTTGATGATATTAATGTGAATAAAGTAAATTATATATAACCTATTTACGTGGAACCTTGTTTTCAATTTTCAATCCTTAGCTATAAAAGTTGAACATTTTATAAATTTTTAACTACAAAATAATTATTAAATTATAAATTTTATAAATTTTGTCGAAATTTGAACTTTAAATGCTTATAAAAAAAATTTTGCCTATGTATTTTTAATATTTTTCAACAGCTATTGTAAAAATATATCAGGAACCTTCTATTAAATTTTTACGCATTATTTCCCAACAAATAAAATTTTATTGATATTTATAGAACAAAAAACTAAAAGAATTGAAAACTGGCAATGTCCGTAAACAGCTCAAAAAGTGCCAAATTATTTACAAAATTTGATCGTGTATAGAAAATTCTAATATAAACATTCAGAGAAATTTTCAAATATCTACCTAACACCTACGTTAAATTGACATTTTCTCAATTTTTTTACCATCAACGCATAGATTGCATTTAAATTTTTGTAAATTTTTGTAAATTTTTTTTGCCAAAATATTTACTCGACAGTACCATAAACTATTGAGCTTAGTATTGAAACTCGATCGGAAATATTTCCCCTCCAAAATTCAATAAAAGTATAATTTGTATTAAAAAGCACTCAACAGGTGTGCCACCAACACCTACGTTCAATTGACATTTTCTCAATTTTTTTACCATCAACGTATAGATCGCACTTAAATAAATAGTATAGCGCAGAATGAGGCTTAAAAATATGAATATTCCTTTTAAAAATCTAAGTAACATAAACGTCGTTCTAAAAACTGTTTTCAATCTTTTTGATACTTAAAACCTATATTTTTGTAAATTTTTTTTGCCAAAATATTTAATCGACAGTACCGTAAACTATTGCGCTTAGTTTTGAAACTCGATCGGAAATATTTCCCCTCCAAAATTCAATAAAAGTATAATTTGTATTAAAAAGCACTCAACAGGTGTGCGCCAAGTTAGAAAAAAAAATCACATTTTCTCAATTTTTTTACCATCAACGTATAGATCGCACTTAAATAAATAGTATAGCGCAGAATGAGGCTTAAAAATATGATTATTCCTTTTAAAAATCTAAGTAACATAAACGTCGATCTAAAAAGTGTTTTCAATCTTTTTGATTGTTAAAACTTATATTTTTGTAAATTTTTTTTGCCAAAATATTTAATCGACAGTACCGTAAGCCATTGTGCTTAGTTTTGGAACTTGATCGGAAATATTTCCCCTCCAAAATTCTATAAAAGTATAATTTGTATTAAATAGCACTCAACACGTGTGCGCCAAGTTAGAAAAAAAAATCACATTTTCTCAATTTTTTTACCATCAACGTATAGATCGCACTTAAATAAATAGTATAGCGCAGAATGAGGCTAAAAATATGATTATTCTTTTTAAAAATCTAAGTAACATAAACGTCGTTCTAAAAAGTGTTTTCAATCTTTTTGATACTTAAAACTTATATTTTTGTAAATTTTTTTTGCCAAAATATTTAATCGACAGTACCGTAAACTATTGAGCTTAGTTTTGAAACTCGATCGGAAATATTTCCCCTCCAAAATTCCATAAATTATAATTTGTATTAAAAAGCACTCAACAGGTGTGCGCCAAGTTAGAAAAAAAAATCACATTTTCTCAATTTTTTTACCATCAACGTATAGATCGCACTTAAATAAATAGTATAGCGCAGAATGAGGCTTAAAAATATGATTATTCCTTTTAAAAATCTAAGTAACATAAACGTCGTTCTAAAAACTGTTTTCAATCTTTTTGATAGTTAAAACTTATATTTTTGTAAATTTTTTTTGCCAAAATATTTAATCGACAGTACCGTAAACCATTGAGCTTAGTTTTGGAACTCGATCGGAAATATTTCCCCTCCAAAATTCAATAAAAGTATAATTTGTATTAAAAAGCACTCAACACGTGTGCGCCAAGTTAGAAAAAAAAATCACATTTTCTCAATTTTTTTACCATCAACGTATAGATCGCACTTAAATAAATAGTATAGCGCAGAATGAGGCTTAAAAATATGATTATTCCTTTTAAAAATCTAAGTAACATAAACGTCGTTCTAAAAACTGTTTTCACTATTTTGATACTTAAAACTTATATTTTTGTAAATTTTTTTTGCCAAAATTATTTAATCGATAGTACCGTAAACCATTGAGCTTAGTTTTGGAACTCGATCGGAAATATTTCCCCTCCAAAATTCAATAAAAGTATAATTTTTATTAAAAAGCAGTCAACACGTGTGCGCCAAGTTAGAAAAAAAAATCACATTTTCTCAATTTTTTTACCATCAACGTATAGATCGCACTTAAATAAATAGTATAGCGCAGAATGAGGCTTAAAAATATGAATATTCCTTTTAAAAATCTAAGTAACATAAACGTCGTTCTAAAAAGTGTTTTCAATCTTTTTGATTGTTAAAACTTATATTTTTGTAAATTTTTTTTGCCAAAATATTTAATCGACAGTACCGTAAGCCATTGTGCTTAGTTTTGGAACGATCGGAAATATTTCCCCTCCAAATTCTAAAAGTATAATTTGTATTAAATAGCACTCAACACGTGTGCGCCAAAGTTAAAAAAAAAAATCACATTTTCTCAATTTTTTTACCATCAACGTATAGATCGCACTTAAATAAATAGTATAGCGCAGAATGAGGCCTAAAAAGATTATTCCTTTTAAAAATCTAAGTAACATAAACGTCGTTCTAAAAACTGTTTTCAATCTTTTTGATACTAAAACTTATATTTTTGTAAATTTTTTTTGCCAAAATATTTAATCGACAGTACCGTAAACGATTGCGCTTAGTTTTGAAACTCGATCGGAAATATTTCCCCTCCAAAATTCAATAAAAGTATAATTTTTATTAAAAACCACTCAACAGGTGTGCGCCAAGTTAGAAAAAAAATCACATTTTCTCAATTTTTTTACCATCAAGTATAGATCGTACTTAAATAAATAGTATAGCGCGCAGAATGAGGCTTAAAATATGATTATTTTTTTAAAAAATCTAAGTAACATAAACGTCGTTCTAAAAACTGTTTTCAATATTTTTGATACTTAAAACTTATATTTTTGTAAATTTTTTTTGCCAAAATTTTTAATCGATAGTACCGTAAACTATTGAGCTTAGTTTTGGAACTCGATCGGAAATATTTCCCCTCCAAAATTCAATAAAAGTATAATTTTTATTAAAAAGCAGTCAACACGTGTGCGCCAAGTTAGAAAAAAAAATCACATTTTCTCAATTTTTTACCATCAACGTATAGATCGCACTTAAATAAATAGTATAGCGCAGAATGAGGCTTAAAAATATGAATATTCCTTTAAAAATCTAAGTAACATAAACGTCGTTCTAAAAAGTGTTTTCAATCTTTTTGATTGTTAAAACTTATATTTTTGTAAATTTTTTTTGCCAAAATATTTAATCGACAGTACCGTAAGCCATTGTGCTTAGTTTTGGAACTTGATCGGAAATTTCCCCTCCAAAATTATAAAAGTATAATTTGTATTAAATAGCACTCAACACGTGTGCGCCAAGTTAGAAAAAAAAATCACATTTTCTCAATTTTTTACCATCAACGTATAGATCGCACTTAAATAAATAGTATAGCGAAGAATGAGCCTAAAAAATATGATTATTCCTTTAAAAATCTAAGTAACATAAAACGTCGTTCTAAAAACTGTTTTCAATCTTTTTGATACTTAAAACTTATATTTTTGTGAAATTTTTTTTTGCCAAAATATTTAATCGACAGTACCGTAAAATATTGCGCTTAGTTTTGAAACTCGATCGGAAATATTTCCCCTCCAAAATTCATAAAGTATAATTTGTATTAAAAAGCACTCAACAGGTGTGCGCCAAGTTAGAAATAAAAATCACATTTTCTCAATTTTTTACCATCAAAGTATAGATCGCACTTAAATAAATAGTATAGCGCAGAATGAGGCTTAAAAATATGATATTCCTTTTAAAAATCTAAGTAACATAAACGTCGTTCTAAAAACTGTTTTCAATCTTTTTGATAGTTAAAAACTTATATTTTTGTAAATTTTTTTTGCCAAAAATATTTAATCGACAGTACCGTAAACGATTGCACTTAGTTTTGAAACTCGATCGGAAATATTTCCCCTCCAAAATTCAATAAATTATAATTATATTAAAAAGCACTCAACAGGTGTGCGCCAAGTTAGAAAAAAAAATCACATTTTCTCAATTTTTTACCATCAAAGTATAGATCGTACTTAATAAATAGTATAGCGCAGAATGAGGCTTAAAAATATGATTATTCCTTTTAAAAATCTAAGTAACATAAACGTCGTTCTAAAAAGTGTTTTCAATCTTTTTGATTGTTAAAACTTATATTTTTGTAAATTTTTTTTGCCAAAATATTTAATCGACAGTACCGTAAGCCATTGTGCTTAGTTTTGGAACTTGATCGGAAATATTTCCCCTCCAAAATTTATAAAAGTATAATTTGTATTAAATAGCACTCAACACGTGTGCGCCAAGTTAGAAAAAAAAATCACATTTTCTCAATTTTTTTACCATCAACGTATAGATCGCACTTAAATAAATAGTATAGCGCAGAATGAGGCCTAAAAATATGATTATTCCTTTTAAAAATCTAAGTAACATAAACGTCGTTCTAAAAACTGTTTTCAATCTTTTTGATACTTAAAACTTATATTTTTGTAAATTTTTTTTGCCAAAATATTTAATCGACAGTACCGTAAACTATTGCGCTTAGTTTTGAAACTCGATCGGAAATATTTCCCCTCCAAAATTCCATAAATTATAATTTGTATTAAAAAGCACTCAACAGGTGTGCGCCAAGTTAGAAATAAAAATCACATTTTCTCAATTTTTTTACCATCAACGTATAGATCGCACTTAAATAAATAGTATAGCGCAGAATGAGGCTTAAAAATATGATTATTCCTTTTAAAAATCTAAGTAACATAAACGTCGTTCTAAAAACTGTTTTCAATCTTTTTGATACTTAAAACTTATATTTTTGTAAATTTTTTTTGCCAAAATATTTAATCGACAGTACCGTAAACGATTGCACTTAGTTTTGAAACTCGATCGGAAATATTTCCCCTCCAAAATTCAATAAATTATAATTTATATTAAAAACCACTCAACAGGTGTGCGCCAAGTTAGAAAAAAAAATCACATTTTCTCAATTTTTTTACCATCAAAGTATAGATCGTACTTAAATAAATAGTATAGCGCAGAATGAGGCTTAAAAATATGATTATTCCTTTTAAAAATCTAAGTAACATAAACGTCGTTCTAAAAAGTGTTTTCAATCTTTTTGATGTTAAAACTTATATTTTTGTAAATTTTTTTTGCCAAAATATTAATCGACAGTACCGTAAGCCATTGTGCTTAGTTTTGGAACTTGATCGGAAATATTTCCCCTCCAAAATTCTATAAAAGTATAATTTGTATTAAATAGCACTCAACACGTGTGCGCCAAGTTAGAAAAAAAAATCACATTTTCTCAATTTTTTTACCATCAACGTATAGATCGCACTTAAATAAATAGTATAGCGCAGAATGAGGCCTAAAAATATGATTATTCCTTTTAAAAATCTAAGTAACATAAACGTCGTTCTAAAAACTTTTTCAATCTTTTTGATACTTAAAATTATATTTTTGTAAATTTTTTTTGCCAAAATATTTATCGACAGTACCGTAAACTATTGCGCTTAGTTTTGAAACTCGATCGGAAATATTTCCCCTCCAAAATTCCATAAATTATAATTTGTATTAAAAAGCACTCAACAGGTGTGCGCCAAGTTAGAAAAAAAAATCACATTTTCTCAATTTTTTTACCATCAACGTATAGATCGCACTTAAATAAATAGTATAGCGCAGATTGAGGCTTAAAAATATGATTATTCCTTTTAAAAATCTAAGTAACATAAACGTCGTTCTAAAAACTGTTTTCAATCTTTTTGATACTTAAAACTTATATTTTTGTAAATTTTTTTTGCCAAAATATTTAATCGACAGTACCGTAAACGATTGCGCTTAGTTTTGAAACTCGATCGGAAATATTTCCCCTCCAAAATTCAATAAAAGTATAATTTATATTAAAAACCACTCAACAGGTGTGCGCCAAGTTAGAAAAAAAAATCACATTTTCTCAATTTTTTTACCATCAAAGTATAGATCGTACTTAAATAAATAGTATAGCGCAGAATGAGGCTTAAAAATATGATTATTCCTTTTAAAAATCTAAGTAACATAAACGTCGTTCTAAAAACTGTTTTCAATCTCTTTGATACTTAAAACTTATATTTTTGTAAATTTTTTTTGCCAAAATATTTAATCGACAGTACCGTAAACGATTGCACTTAGTTTTGAAACTCGATCGGAAATATTTCCCCTCCAAAATTCAATAAAAGTATAATTTATATTAAAAACCACTCAACAGGTGTGCGCCAAGTTAGAAAAAAAAATCACATTTTCTCAATTTTTTTACCATCAAAGTATAGATCGTACTTAAATAAATAGTATAGCGCAGAATGAGGCTTAAAAATATGATTATTCCTTTTAAAAATCTAAGTAACATAAACGTCGTTCTAAAAACTGTTTTCAATATTTTTGATACTTAAAACTTATATTTTTGTAAATTTTTTTTGCCAAAATTTTTAATCGATAGTACCGTAAACTATTGAGCTTAGTTTTGGAACTCGATCGGAAATATTTCCCCTCCAAAATTCAATAAAAGTATAATTTTTATTAAAAAGCAGTCAACACGTGTGCGCCAAGTTAGAAAAATTTTGGATGAAATGCATATTATTGCATATATTGAATAAAATGAATATAATTGCATATTTCGATTATAAGAATGCGAAAAATGCATGTTTTATAGTAAGTACCCATATTTAATAAAACTTGGTTTTTTTTGTCAAACATAAATAGGTATGCGATAAAAGATTGAATATTTTGACATTTATTTTCAAAAATTTAAAAAAATATGTTGTCGCAGCATGTAACAAACGTAGTGAATCTGAATTGTAAATTTTATTTCTAAATTATTTTTTTTTTCATTTATATTATACTAAGACAAACAGCCAATCACTAATGTATTTCAACAAATAAATATTTTTTTTTGTAACTATATTTTTGTGATTATCTTATAAAAATTTAAATGCATATTTTTGCATATTTTGGTAAATTCAATGCATATTTTACCATTTTTTATTGCATACAAATCCTAGCCCTGCTGATAATGTACTGCTGTGAATCAGAAATTTTATTCCGGACAACGGAAAAGTTAAGATAAATTTTGAACACCATACACCGAATATTAAATAACGAATTGAACAAAGTTTGAGTAATAAACAGTTGATACATTTAACGGGCAACGAAGTTCTCGGGATCAGCTAGTATATTATATATTTTATAAATTTATTTTTAGTCCTGGCATAAGAGATGTTTTACTTGCGCTGATTGCAGTAAATCATTAGATTCGACAAATTTGAATGATGGTCCTGATGGTGATATTCATTTTGGACTAAGAGGTTGCGGCTTCGGTATGGGTGCAGGTATTCTGTCTATGGCATAAATGATTACTGTGAAATAAATGCTAATCAAAGGCTAAAGAATATATCTTTTAAACAAACTTTATTCGAACGTTGTTTTATGCTTTTAGATTCTGAGTGGAATGATGAATGTATCGATTTTACAATGATGTGTGTTTTTATATTTTTTTTATTTTTTTTTTTGTGTCTGTGTACACGATAAGTAGTCGAAATAATGCTTCGATTTTCAACTTCAGTATCTTTTTCGATTGGAAAGTGAATATCGTTGGTGCATTGGGGATGTCAAAATTGAAAATTCCCAGTAATTTTCAAAAGCGCCAAGAAAAACAAAAGAAAAATTGAGGAAAAACGGGAATTTTTACGCAAAATCGATTTTTCACAAATTGAATTTGGTTTTTGTTGTAACTTTAAAACAAATGACCGTAGATACATGAAATTTTCACTGGTTGTTTATATTTCCATTTTCTATACACGATAAAATTTTGAAAATAATTTGACTCTTTTTGAGCTGTTTACGGACATTGCCAGTTTTCAATTTTTTTAGTTTTTTTTTCTATAAATATTAATAAAATTTTATTTATTAGGAAATAAAGCGTAAAAATGTAATACAAGGCTCCTGATATATTTTTACAATAGCAGTTGAAAAATATTAAAAATACATAGGCACAATTTTTTTTATAAGCATTTAAAGTTCAAATTTCGACAAAATTTATAAAATGTTCAACTTTTATAGCTAAGGATTGAAAATTGAAAACAAGGCTCCACGTAAATAGGTAATATATAAATTACTTTATGCACAGTAATATCATCAAATATACTTAGTAACATAGTCTGACTGACCGTATTCGCTCAGAATCGTTTTTCTTATACAATGATATTATATCATTGAATTCAAATTTAACACCATCCATTACAGTGACCCACTTGTAACCTACTGTACAGCAGAGCGACATCTACTTATCCACCTTTTTTTTTTTCTTTTAATATCACCCACCCCAAATATACTAATTATTTTAATAAAACATTTAAAAAAGTCATGATTAATGTAATATTGTTTTCATTTTTTATTTTATATTTATTCAAACACCTGTATACTTTATTACTTTCAAAGCTTTATCAACGTCGTTTTATATACTTGTGCGTAAAATTCACGAATAATAATTACTATTGAAAAATCGAAACCAATAACATAAATATTAAGACAACTTTAATTTGTGATTTCTGTACATATGAATCGGACCATATTTATGCCATCAATATCTTTGCATCATGCCATCATATATCGGTACTGTGAATACTATTGAACTTTGACGTGTATATTATTGAAAATGTTTAAAACGAACAGTGAAAATATAATATTGAACTTTATCAGTGTATAAAATATATTTTTTTATTAATCTTTTATGAGGTCCGAAATTGTCTATGTATCTTTATATAATATTTATATAAGACATATAAAACAACAGAAATAATTTTATTAACCATAAATCCAATTTTTCTTGCTAAAATTACGGATTTTGAATACTGACTTGTAAACGATAAAAACATTATACAATATTAAATACTAAAGATTAAAGTTAAATAATTAATGCAAATAACCATTCAAGAATAGGTTTTTTGATATTAGAACTCTTATTTACATATATATTTGATTTTAAAGATAAAGACATAGAATTATAATAGGTTGGTGCAAAATAGTCCATACATTTTTACCGAACGATTTTTTAAAATAGATAATTTTGGCATTATAGGCTAAATGTTTTCTTTTTTATCATTAAAATTTACCTAGTAATTTAAATTTTTTACAAGCCACAATATAGCTATTAGCTATTTTCTTATATAGTAATTTTACACATTGTAGCACATTGAATGTCTTAAAGTTTTCCTTTGAAGAATTTTCTAATGTTCTCACACATATCCAAAAGATTTGTTTTTGTTGATTTAATAAATATGTATTGATACTTTTAATTTAAATAATTGGTATAGGTTTAATTTACAAGAGCTAAATAATTTTTTCTTATAACTTCCTTTTAATACACTTAAATAGTTGAATCAGTAATCTAATGACACGCTAAACACAAAAAAAATAAATAACAAACATAATTGTTCGCAAACATAGTTCATTATTTTAATTTTAACATACGATCATAAAAGTCAGTATTATTATTTAAATTTATTATTATAATTGTAATTAATTACTTTACATTTTTATCATCACAGTTACTTTTCTTACAATATCATAAATTTGGATTCTTTATTAGGTGGTTAAGGTAATAATGGTAAATTGGTTCAAACCTATGGCTTAAATATCATGTTTATAACACTACAAAAAGAGCACCACAAAACATTGCACTTTTTTCATTACACAATTTTTTTAACCCCTATACATATGTACCTAAGACATTTTATAATGTGAACAATCGAATAACATTTACCAATTTACCATTATTACCTTAGCCACCTAAAAAAGAATCCAAATTTATGATATTGTAAGAAAAGTAAATGTGATGATAAAAATGTAAAGTAATTAATTACAATTAAAATAATAATACTGATTTTCATAGAAATAAATCTCATGTGAATAGCCTAAATATTACTCCTTAAAGCACGATACGCTGGAGCCCCTTAAATTTTAAATAGATAGTAGATACATATATTATATTTAATTATAATCTGTAAAATGTATAGAGTGTGAATGTAGGTACAACTAATTACTAATAATTATATACTGATAATGGATATATGGTTAGTAAAAATAAAAAGCAAAGTGATGTACAGTTGTATTCAATTATTATTTAATTTATTTTAACTATTTTTTCAATGAATCTTTCAAGAAGCGTCTGAACAAACCAATGTTGAAATCTTCACCGTGGCCTTTTACGCACAATAATTACTAATGGCCCCCTAAAAATAAATTAATCTTTGAACTCGTATAACATCAATGCAAAATGGTTAAATAATAATAAAACATTTAGCATATCATCGTAAAGGTCGTAATTCGTAAGTCGGTAAATTTTATAAGAGAGGAAAAAACTTTTCAATAATTTCGTCGGT
Organism: Sitobion miscanthi; assembly: GCA_008086715.1. Taxonomy (NCBI): domain Eukaryota; kingdom Metazoa; phylum Arthropoda; class Insecta; order Hemiptera; family Aphididae; genus Sitobion; species Sitobion miscanthi. Next base: position 99,077,592 of record CM017797.1, read on the forward strand.
CTAACTCACTAATTAATTTGTTCTAATTCACAAAAGTCGTATCTCTATAATTTATTACAGTGATAATCATATACAGATATAATTAGTTATAAAATGAAATGTTTACATTTTTTTTAAATTTATATTTTAATTTTATAGGATAACGTTTGTTGTTTTTTTTATTAAGTTTGCATAGGTAAAAATATTTTTGCTGTGCTAATGTTCGCGCAGATATTAATATGATTTATTGAACGTTTTAGGATTACATATTATTAATTCAGTAGGTATAATATTTGTTTATAATTTAAGCAGGTGTAGCTGGCAAAACAAAATTCAAAATATTTAAACTTGATTAATTGTTAAAACTCGTATAAAAGGGATACCACTTTACATAAAAACTCATTCGAAATACAACATTATATTAAAATATTATTGAGTACAACATCAATACAAACTAAACATGAACTTTAAATTCATCATTGCCATGGCAATTTTCATCATCGTTAGTATGTTTGTGAGTATCAACATGTTATATCGTAGTTAATGGTTATATTATTTAAGTTATAATTTGTATGTGTTTTATTTATATGAGTTGAAATAATGAAGTAGGAAAATTGAAATGTTATAAAATATAATAAAATAAATGTAATATTTCTAAACGCAGGTCAGGCAAAGTTAAAAATGTGCAAATTATATGATAAGCATATGGAATGCGTTTACGAAATTATATTATTATTGCCAAACTATTGGGTATCGCTTAACTGAAATCACTTAGAATATTATTAAAGTGAAATAAGTGAAATAGCTTAACATATTTTGTTTATATTATACTATGAGGTATGATTACGTACTTTTAACTTTTGTAATAGCCGATACTATCAACACATGAAAAATAATAGGTTAAATTCAATAAACTGTGTAAATTAAATGTTATATTATAATAACTTTAGTTCAAATTAACGAAAATAAAATAATATGATTTAAACCAATAGGTACATGCATTAGAAATAAATATTTTATGATAAAATTTTCTCGAATCTACTTCAGGGTTTAGTATGTCGTACATAGAATTATCCTCTGAGACACTATTATGTGAATATATTATTATTATTATTATTTGAACTATATATCTATATGTATACAGGTACCCCAAAATAAAAATAAAAATTATGTATTCCGCGTGTTATGTGTTTAGTGTTGAGTTGATTTTCACTAGCGCAGAATCGTTGGATTCGAAATTTGGAAGAATTTTTTTGTTTAAAACCGCAGAAAATAAATACCAGACTCTACTTTAAATTCTGAAGTGATTTACGAGAATTTTAGTCGCATTTAAATGGTGGTAGTTAGGTACTGGTTAGTGATTTTAATTAGATTAACTTTTGTAAGGGGATGTAAAACACTGACGGATCTAAAAAAAATGATTGGTATAGTAGTTACGTTTCTACAACTTCGCATTTAATTAATTTAATTTGAAAGAAAAGTTTGTTAGGTAGGTACTGCTATTGTTAAGATTAAAATATATAAATGTATGCATAATCAAAGTAATAATTATTTTATATCTAATTGTTTAGAATTTAGCACAAGTTGATGCTGTATCATCTGCTCCTCCCACGACTGCCACGTCTGCCGCACCTACCTCGACTACCGCAGGCCAATGCCCATCTTACCCTCCTAGAACTTCATAACCAACTGCAACTACTTGATAATAATATTGAATATGGCTATAGTTGCAAGTCTGATATAAGTCAATAATTTATCTTGTTTACTTTATGTTGGCTAATGTACCTATTTTATATGCAAATACAATTTTATGCACACTAAGATGTATACTCATATTATATACCCATTAAAATACAAAATATATGATTTATCCAAAATTTAATACGCTATTGTAACATTGCACTTAATAATTATGTATGCTTTCGAAAATAAAAATTTGAAAAAATTGATCTTATTCTACTATATTATTACTTATGGTTATGAAACAACTTCAAATAAAAAAAACACAAGAGCCAAAAATATTGGAACATCACTTTGTCGAAACACGTAGATATGTCAACCTAATTTATCCTTCAATATTCTTTTTTATGTGGTTTTAAGATCCATTTAAATGTTCTTTCACTTTCAAAATTTAAACTATGTTACATATATTTTGTGCAGCGTTTTGTACAAATTTGCATCAAGTTTCATCGGTTGGGCAGAAAAACGTAAGAGGTATCCCGAAAACAATTAGAGGGGTCATTGAAACGGTAGCACTCCGTTTTTGAAATTTGAAGTTTTGACTGTTTTTGCATCGTTTGTGCAAAAATATGCAACAAGCACCATATTATAATATTTTTTATGGCCGAAACTTACCAAAATATCACCAAAAGAATATGAGAAAGGCACGAAGTTTATTGTATTAAGTTTTCAAATCAGGGTGTTAAAATTAAAAAAAAATATGAAATTTTAAACACTTACAAAATTAATTAGGCATATTCGTGATGTTGACGAATTTTGTTAAACTTTGATCTTAAATCACTAATATTAAATAATTTAGATATTTTGTAATTTTTAAAAAGAACCTTTAAAACTTTGTACTAATATTTTTACTTATAATTTTTAATCACAAAACAAATTTAAATGTTTATAAATCAAAAAATTAAAACTAATAAA